>NGKI01000020.1:595268-608303 GCA_002162615.1 Myriosclerotinia duriaeana
GAGTGGGGGGATGTGTTGGAGTTTGTTGTTGGGATGTTGGATCAGGGGATCTTTTGAGGGGATTGGAGGGGGATGGGGGTGTTTCTATTGCTGCTACGTGCTCAAAATCGAGACAAGTTCAATGCAATACTCAAATTGGAGAAGTAGCATAGGAAGTAAAGTGTTTTGAGAGGATAGGAAATTGATAGTTGGAGTACTATGGAGAGTGGCTGAGTGAAGGGAAGGATGAGCAAAGAAGGAAAGGGAAATGAGGAAATAATTAATATTAGTAGAGATAAAAAATGCAATACATTATTAGTGAAGACTCTTGTCTGAGAAATAGATTTGCAACCCTATTGTTCGAGTATGATTCTAATATTGATCACATTGTTTCTTAAACAGGAAACCAATACCCCTAATCATTGAATTTTGGACACAACAACCAATGAAAGCCTTATTTTTTGGAAACCACTTTGGTAGTTCGATATTGACTACAATATCGAGCTTTCAATAATGAGACTATCAGCCCATTATCCAACCTCAACTGGAGGGAAGATAAGAAGGCTCAGCGGGAGGTATGATCATATCACCGACCCATTGCGAGGATTCGATGTCTTTTATGATAGAAACAATTGAATTTCGTAGCTGAAAGCACAAATTCGACACTGAGAGTGAAGGAAATAGATGGTGATTTCCGTTCAATGTTTCATCGACTCGGAATGCAGATTTGATCCGGATTCGAATGACGTTAAAAGCGGCCAATCATATCAACGTACAGTATTGTTTGTCCTAGCGGCCGAGCGGCTGAACAAAGTAATGCAAGATATTTTGAAAGATCAAATCCATCTCCTCGGAATCATACTATATCACGAATCTCGATTTATTGGTAGTTTAAATAAGAGAGGTTCCATTTATTAGTTGACTTTTCGCATTGCCACTGTCGGTTTTGGTCGACTCGACGCCTGCGAAGAAAGGATCCTATTTGTGATGCTGAGATTTCGCCACTACGACAAAGCAACTGCAATCAAATTTACCCAGAAACAGCACAAATTCTCATTCTATACTTCCACTGCATTTTCAAAATGCCTATCCCGCGCATCCTCCTAATCATCATCGTCAAATTCATCCGCTTCCTAGCAAATACTCTCGCCCCCCTCATCCTCCGCTACATATACCGATCTCCCCCTCACCCCCCAACCTACATCCTCCGAATCCCCACCACACTCCTCCCCTCAAACCCCGGAACCCTCACTCTTCACATCTACCATCCTCCCTCCGGAATCCCTATTAGAAAAAGAAAACCATTACCATGCATCCTCAATTTTCACGGCGGTGGTTTCGTAATCGGGAACCCGACGGATGATTCGCTGTGGTGTCATACTGTATCTACATTACAAAATTGCATTGTAATATCCGCATCCTATCGTTTGGCGCCTGAATACCCGTTTCCGATTGGTCCTTATGATGCTTGTGATGCCCTTCTTTATCTATTTTCCCACGCTGAGGAGTTGGGTATTGATGCCGAGAATATCGCATTGAGTGGATTTAGTGCAGGAGGAAATCTATGTTTTGGGGTTCCATTGCTGTTGGAAGAGTTAAAGGAGAAAGGGGTTGTGGAAAATATAAATTGGAATGCCAAGGGGATTATGGCGTGGTATCCTGGTCTTAATAGTTCGATTTCGAGAGAGGAAAAGAGAATGCGGATGAAGAATCCAAGTCTTTCGTTGCCACCTTGGCTTACTTCTCTTTTCGATACTTCGTATAAACCGGCATATTTGAATATTGATCTCAAGAACAAATTACTTTCTGCGGGGATTCAAAGTAGAGAGGTGTTGGAAAAGGGGCTACCGAGGAAAATAAGGATTGTTACTTGTGAGCATGATTTGCTTTTGAAAGAAGCGGAGGATTTTGTCAAGAGGTTGAGTGGTTGGGGGTGGGAGGTGGAGTTGAGGTGTGTTTTGGGGGTGAGACATGGTTGGGATAAATTTCCGGGTGCGAAGCCTGATCCGAGGGAGTTTTATAGAAGGGCTGGGGAGTGGTTGAGGAGGGAGGTTTGGGGTGGTGAGGAAGATGATTCTTGAATGTTTGGAGAGGGGGAAAGGTAGAATGAAATTGTGGCTGACAACGGCCTCT
Source organism: Myriosclerotinia duriaeana (assembly GCA_002162615.1). NCBI lineage: Eukaryota > Fungi > Ascomycota > Leotiomycetes > Helotiales > Sclerotiniaceae > Myriosclerotinia > Myriosclerotinia duriaeana. The sequence continues at coordinate 597,381 of NGKI01000020.1, forward strand.
ATATGGTGCAAGAAACTTTTTGGGGTTGAGGAGGAGAGGTTGAGGATGGAGACAGAAGGATCTAAGAAAGCCCCCGATTTACCTCGATGGAACTGCTCCGCCTCCCCCGGCTTTTCAATTCCAATACCAGGTACGTAGAGTTTTAGGCTCCGCCGATCTGTAGGCATAGCTCAAGCCTCACGTGGATATATTTAACCCAAGATGTTGAAGATATTGATTCATTCATTACTTGGTAAAGATCATGTAGCAAATGACTTTGAGAAGATGCCAAGGCTGCATATTTGAAGGAAAGAGTTTCTGCACCAATCAAAAAATTTATCGTTCCTTTCCCACTTGCCTTTAAATTTAACGTACGATGATCAGGATAGGAAAGAGTTTAGGCGGTCTACTTCAACACCGAGTTGACTGCTGCAGGGCTGCGTTACACTTGATATGAGTTTTGAAGTTTGAACTACTCAAAAGGCCTCACTTTCTTCGCTTATTTCGACGGAAAAAGTACGAATTCTTCGATTGATGATCTTCTCCCAAAACTTGAATTGATTGTGGTTTGATAATCCACCTCTGAAATTAGATTCGAAGAAGAATTATCCGGGACCATACTCGCGGGAAGGATGTATGGTGCAACGAGAAGAGATGGGCAAGATCAAGGAATCAATATTGAGGCTCTAGGTGCGTCATTGGCTTCAGTAGGTAGTTTTGGATTCTTTTTTATCTATAATCCTCGGTGAGCTGAATATGCCAGTGCAACGAACACCAACGCCACTATTGTTTCTCGAAGCCTTAATGGCACGTCTTCCATTGCATTGGTGCAACGTCTTGTAGAAAAGTGGCGAGCTGTGCTAATTCTATTCCCCTACTTATTTGGATTGCATAAACGAGGGAACTGTATCAACACCTTGGCCATTTTATATGCAAGTTTCCGCGATGCGTTATACTTTACCAATAATACGATGCGCGTAACTTCTCATATCTATAATTGACATTACAACAAAATATCACGAACATCTGAGAGGTAGTTGACTAGCAATACTTCTGCATATATGCTCATGTGCAATCAGGCTGGATCCCCAGGGATCCCAATCCATCGAATGCAGCCCACCGTCTGGACTTGGATCTGATATGCAGCCTTCCGTACGGCGTAAGCTCAGCCTATTCATTGAAAATAACGAGTCTTAAAAATGGCAGCTTCTTTATCCGTCCTCCTTGGTTCCACTTTTGATGTCCACCTGGTTTCTCATCTGTTACCAACCCAACACTACAATGGCTGAGTCAACGCGTGGATCCCTCGACAACCCAAGTAAGTTAATATCATTACATCTTACTTGGAAACTATACTAACGATAAATTTCAAGTTGAAAGACAAAGCCCAAAAAAACTATCTGATCCGATTGCGACTGCAACTATAACTGTAAGGTCTGAACCCACAGATCAATTTAACCTCCTTGACGAAATGTGGAAAACTATAAAAAATAACCCCATTGGGATATCTCCAGAAGGTTATTATCTCCCAGACGATGAATACGACAGGCTATTCAAGAAAGATGCGATCGAAGATGCGCTTGGTGGTAGCGAAATTGCCTCCCAGCTGCTCGATTATGTCCTCAGAGAGAAGAAGACATTTGCGACATTGCTTGGAGTCTTTTCTGAATGTGAAAACCGTCGAGAAGTCATGTCCGCTCTGATGGAGCAGAGTTTCAACGATAACTTGTTAGAATCCCATGAACTTGATACGTCATATCTGCAACACAAACTCTGGAGACCGATAAAAATTGACGAATTTAAATCAAGACGGCTACATTTCATTGTCCCCACCTTTAAAGTCGAGACCTTTAAATATGAATTCGATAAAAGCCAATACCTTCCGTTTACTGTGCTTGAAGAAGGGCAAACTCAAACTCGCAGCGGTCATTTCAGCGATGTTCAATGCGTAGAGATGTTGGCTTGCAAGCAGAACAAGGTCACTTTCAATGTACCAGGCAAAAAGTTGAAAGTCGCGTTAAAAAAGCTGAAAAGAATTGAGGACCCTGGCTATACGATCGAAAAAGAATGGGAACGTGAGGTGACAGCCCACCAACAGCTGAATTCGAAAAGTAAACATATCATCCAAGCATTTGCCGCATACCGGCAAATCGCGACAAGCAGGCAGCTCGATGAATACTATCTTGTGCTTGAATGGGCCGACGGCGGAACTCTTTATGACTTCTGGGAGAAACATAAGGAAGCCCAAGTGAATCATACAGACGTTGGAAAAGTTCGTCAACGGATCAAAGAAACGCTGGAACAGCTGTATGGATTGGTGGAAGCTCTCGAGGCAATGCATTCTACTAGGGCTCAATCACCTGGAGAAAGCAGAAGTAGTTCGGCGCCATCTTCGCCGGCACCCACACCACAAAGGGGTACAAGTTGGAAGGAGAACAATCCTGGTGCCGATATACCATCTGTGGACAGCTCGTCCTTGCCTACGTTAAATTTTAATTCCGCGGAAGATGATGACAAAAGAACCATTCCAAGCTTTAAGGTTTCTCCCGACCCTGAAAGTCTAAAAGTAACTGAAAAGTCCGAGTTGCAGAACTGGCGTCATGGTGATATCAAACCGGAAAATATATTGCGTTTCATTGACGGCGAAAATGATGATAACTTGGGTGTCCTGAAACTCGCAGATTTGGGGAGGGCAAAGCAGCATCAGCTTTTGACAAACATGAGGAACACCAAGGAAACGGAGCTTTGGAGGACGCGATGGTATGAGCCACCAGATCTAGAGAAAACACACCACGAAAAGGCCGAAGGAAAGATTTCACGCTTGTTTGACATCTGGTCTATGGGTTGCGTTATCTTTGAGGCCGTATTGTGGTTGCTGTATGGCTATGAATCTCACGATGTGTTTGTGCAGGCAAACGGACTCGCTTCAGGAGAGAAACGCGCCACACCTTACTGGAGGAAAAAGACGGAAGGAAACTATGGGTTAACTGACACGGTTACCGGATGGATGAAGCACATACTAGAGAAAGATTTGGAACGCGATGGCGCTATCGGTGACCTGGTCAAGTTGGTGAGGGACCGATTGCTTAAGATTGATCTCCCTCCAAACTCGGATGTTTATACGAACGGTTATCGTACAAATGCTAGGGATCTAAAAGAACGCCTTGATGAAATTGTTGCACACGCCAACAATGATGAAGGGTATTTGTTTAGTGGCAGGGGTCGTGAAAATATGACTCCACCGCATCTAGTCAGTTCAACAACAAACAACCCATCACAATCTATAGGTAGTTCGTTGTTGTCGGTCGGAGATGGAAGGGGAATGAAGATTCCTGTGACCCAAGGTCGGAGAACCGAAATATCAGAATTGCGCGAGTATACTAAAAACATTAAAGATGAGTGGAGGACTCTCCCTGAAAATTCTTCTTTCGTTGATTCAATGTTGACGCAATTTGACTGTAGCCAACACAAGTTGTGCACAGACTGCAAGAACATCAATCTCTCGTCACTACACGCAGAGATTCCCCTTGAAATGGATACGTTAGAAAGCAGCGCAGATCACTGCAGGCTTTGCGAACTGGTCTATACCGCAGCCGAGGATCGAAATCTAACTAGCCGTGACGAAATCCAAAAGATCTCATTGAAGCGATCAGGTCAAGATTTTGTCTTGAAAGAAACTAATCAAAAATTTCTCCGGCTAATTGGTAAGCAATTAAATCTGCATACGTGTAATCTTTAGTTTAACAAGAGAATTAGAGACGAAGAATGCACTCATCCCCCCAGCAGCACCGATATTAGCCCAATTGACAAGCGACGGTGACCCTTCCCCTGCGGATCTCGGCTCCTTCATCAAACTGTTGAGGGCATGGCTAGAAGATTGTGACACTATGCACCAACAAAAATTTTGTGCCCCTCAGCATAAGCATATGCTACCAACGAGACTCATCAGTGTCGAGCATTCGAGACGGCCAAAAATTGTAGCAACGAAAGATCTTCCCAAGAATATTCTTTTAGACGGGATTCGCTACATTGCACTCTCCCACAAGTGGGGTGATATGCCTGATTGGGCCGTTACAACGACGGAGAATCTCGAACAACGTAAGAAAAAAATACCGAAGGGCGAGCTACCACTTAGCTTCAGAAATGCCATTGCCATAACGAGTGCCCTCAACTGCAATTATCTCTGGATCGATTCTCTTTGCATCCTTCAAGGCCAAAATGGGGATTTCAGTGAGGAAGCAGACAGGATGCAAACGACCTTCAATGGGGCGTACTGCGTTTTGGCCGCTTGCAGTGCTCAGAGTGCTAAGGACGGCTTTTTGCCACATCGAAAGTCACGGTCGAGATTTAGCAAAATCGGAGATTTTTTGATCTCACAAGTCACCAATGATTTTGAGCGGGACGTTCTCCGCAGCCCTCTTAACAGCCGCGGATGGGTCTTACAGGAACGCGCCTTGGCTCGTCGAACAATATATTTTACAGAAACTCAGACGTACTGGGAGTGTGGTGACGGCATTCGCTGTGAAACATTGGCAAAACTTAAGAAGTGAGTTGCACGTATTTTACTAGCTGGGAAGCCTTGACTGACACGTTTTGATCAGTGATAAGATAGCTTTTCTCGGCGACCCGAACTTCCCTAACTATACAATTCGAGAAGAAAGCACCGTAGGGGATCAAATCGACCTCTTTATTGATCTGTTCCAGCAGTACACTAGGTTAGAGTTTTCCCATCCAGAGGACCGACCCATCGCCATTGATGGGTTAATGGAGCGACTAACCGTCGCATTCAAAACGCGAAGTCTCGCAGGGCTCTTCAAAACATTTTGGGGTCGCTGTTTGCTCTGGCGACGAGCCGACGACGTAGCATCGCTGAAAAAACTTCCAATTGGCACCCATTCTCACCGAATCCCGCCAACTTGGTCGTGGATGGCTTTTGAGGGCGCAATCTCATTCATTGAGCCTGAAGGCGGCCAAGTTGATTGGAACAATACCGAAGTGACCCTGCCATTTGGTAATCTTACCGGCGATCAAGCTTCGTGGCTCAGGACAAGCTGTCAGAATGATAGTGTGGCTATTAAAGCGAAAGGATTCGACTTTAAAATACCTACAGGCGCTAGCACAAGTGATGCATCTTTATACTACGATGGTGGCAAGGCCGTACAAGTTGCCCTCACGAAATGTGTGATTATTTGTACCGATAAGCAGTGGTCCGGCAGCGAAAGCACGAAAAAACATTATGTGTTAATTGTCAATCCCATTTCAAATGTATCCGACAGATCGTCATACGAACGTATTGGAGCTGGGCATCTGTTAGGTAGCTTTATCTCGACAACTTCCTCTGTTTCCGTGACAATTGATTAGTTTCAAATCAATGAAACCTCGCTAGACAGATTTTATGTATTGCTGGGCGAGCGCAAGATATTTTTCTTTGTTGCCGAGGAATTATTGATTAGGGCGCTCGGGAGCTTGCCTCAGCCCAGTTTGCGAGCTTCAAGCAATGGACCTTCAAGGGGCTTCTTGCAATTATTGAAAATGGTTTGGATATTAAGCTTCCAATATTGAAAATGATTTGGATATTGGGCTTCCAATGTTTGAAAATGGTTTAGACATTAGGGTTCTGGTTATTAAAATTGGTTTGGTTATTGGGGTTTCAACGTTGCATTCAAAATGAAACAATCACATTTCATTGTTCCAAATTGATTTCTCCCTCGCAATTCAAAAAGCAAGTGACCGAAGTCCTTTGACGAAGGTCCGAAGTTGCTCGACTTTGATATAGAATTTGCATTCCTCGAGCATCGTAAGAATGTCAGTGGTGTAGAGTGCACTCCAACCTGGCAAAAGGAAAATGCCAGTGATATAGGAGGTTCCCGAGAATCAGCTCAATACGACATTACTTCTGCATTTGAGGACTTCGTTCGGCAAGTATTGGTTTTCAACTGGCTCAGCCGCATCATGAAGCCGAACTTCACTTCAGACAGAAAAACTATCGGCAAGCACTCCTCGACCGCTGCGTCAAAATAGTTACAATATGCAGACGGCGATTGACGCATTTTCGAACACATCAAGAGAAGCTTGCTTACCCAGAAAACAAGAGGCCAAAGTCATATCTGCAGCGCCCAAGCCCTTACACCCACTGCCTAGCTCCGTCACCTTATATGATAGCTTCTTCAATTACCGATGGAGTTTTTGGAAGAGGCGGCCCACTTGAGGTACCCCATCCACCAAAGTTGGAGGTAAAAGAGAAAGAAAAGTCATGTCCATATTGCTGTCTCGTACTTCCCGCTAAGACATCCATGAAAAAAGAGAAGGCAAATCAGTGGAAAATGCATCTTTTGGAGGATTTACAACCATACATCTGCTTGTTCGAGAACTGCGATCAGCCAGGAAAATCATATTCCTCGCCTAAACACTGGCAGAGGCATCTTGATCAACCACACTATGACAAACGAACCATATTATGTGTTAGTGCAGGAACCACCCACCATACACGCATATAAGTAGCTACTTCTAGCTACCCTTCAATCTGCATAATCATTATACACTACATACCATACCATATTGTGTGTATCGTGACTTTATGACAACTGGTCTTGTACGTTGCATTTAGATGACAAGAATGATATTTATGGACAGCCGTTATTCGACAGGCTCGCCAATTTCGAGAATCATTTGAAAACTTATCACCCAAATCTCGACCCTTCAGCGAGAAATGACTTAATTCGCGACTTAAGTCTATTATCTGTGCTGCTTCAATGGTGCTTCTTCTACTTTGAAGTGCATTCAGACCTGCCAGCTTTATAGAAACATATTGCAAATCATTTCGAATCAATGTCGTTGTTGGCATTGCCTTGGCGTGATGGTGATATCAAAGAAGAGAAAACATTGGCTAGTGGGGAATGATGGGTTCCAGGGGGGGCTGTGATTGATCTGATAAAGAAGCAAAACAGATTGGCAATGGTTCTCAGGATGAAGAGTAAATCACAGCAGAGGAATCCAAAGTAGAGTCTTTTGACTCCTTTGACGAATTTCAGAAAGCTTTAAAAACAATGCGCTGGATTGTTTTTAGAAAGTTTGTATCTTTTAGATTATTAGATAGTGAATACCCAACTTCTAGAGAAGGACATAATTGAAAATAAATTCGATAAATCTCTATATCCCGCACTTTTTACTCGAGTCACTGCTTCAGCCCGGCCTGTTTGTCGGTCTCCAAATCAGAAATCCCTTCATTTAGCATCCCATACCACTGGTAGGTCTCTCAAAAAAAAAACTGGGACCCGCAGATCGGTACAGATAATCCATACTGCAGAAGACCCATTGAAAGTGAAACCCGGCCTGCAAAATATCCGTTTAGATTTAAAAGGATTTGTACTCGTACGAGTTATCCGCAAATAATCAGCAGGTTATCAGTATGTATAACTTTATGATTAATATAAAAATTAACATAAAATAACCTACAAATCAACCGTGTTAAAAGCATATGCGGAAGTGGGAATAGCTTCAAAGATTAAGCGAAACCATGTACAAACCACATATGCCATATAACCCTACAGATAATCCGCGGATAATCCCGGCCCCAGCCCCGGGTAGACCCGTAGATCTAAGATCTGCGGATAATCCGCAGGTTATCCGCAGATTATCTGTACCTGTTTCACGGGTTGCCCATTTAGATTTCGAAAGATCCGCCCCGCATACGGATTATCCGCGGGGCACCCATTGAGGGTAGGATCTGTACCCGCGAGGACCTGTTGAGGATACTACCCCATGGATATCATCCCATGCAATGAATCAAACAAGCTTTAGTAGTTTGAATCATCTTGCTACTGAAAAGTTTCGTTGCACGTCTGAGCCGCCCCAAAAAGGGGGTGGCCCAAAAGTAGAGTAGTTGACTTATTTCAAACAACTAGATTGTGTATATTCTAAAATATCTTAATGATTCGATGGCGAGATGCTGGAACTTAATTAAAGCTTGATACTTGGCGGATGACGTGTGAGGAAGAAAGGTATTGGTTCCCCCACTCAATCTCCCCCTTACAAAAAAGCCCTTATCTTCCTATGGCTCGCTGGTAAATTCTACGGCAGAATTAACGATTTTACCATGAGAAACGAAAGGGGGATGCGACAAACATATGTATTCGTTACCGAGTTCATGATCTTGTCATCAGCCAGCACATACTCTCATACTGGCGAATTAACGTCACTTCCCGTCATCGATTTAATTCTCGCAATCGAAGCCCTGGATGGACGAGAGAATGTAAAATATTAAAGCTAGGAATGGTATGACTGATGGGGTGGTAATACAGGATACAACTGTGCAGCACTGTGCTGTGTTATGTTGAGCATTACTCTCGATGTAAGAGATGAAAGGAAAAGAGGGGAAGTCGTGCGGATATATTTGTTGTCACGGGTTCCTCGAGTCAAAATGATCAATAAACGTCTGTTGAATAACTACATGTCCAATGAACATGCCAACACACCTAGCGAAAATCAGCAACAGTACCTGTAACTTACAATATAGACAGGTTCAGACTACATACTCCAACCCCAATAAATCAACTCATAACAAACAGAAAACTATTTCCGGCATCGAACTACAAGGAACCATCGCATCCATTCCATCCATTCCATGTCTTTGAAACCACCAAGAATCAAGAATCAATATAAACCTCAACATCCAAACACAAAACCAATCCCTAAACCTAGACTACATCGCCAACTCTCAGCCTCTTAATAATATCTCAGAAAGTCTTTCCCAAGAATCGATACCTCTCAATATAACCAAGCCGAACTCCCAGAAATCCCGGTATCATCGCTCTCAGATGGGCTATTGTAAAATTAAGCCAACACAATAGTGACGATACCCAGTGCGAGGAAATTGGAAAGATGTGGAAATGAAACCGAAGGGGGTTTATATTGCTGTACATTATTTGTCGGTCCTTGTCTACCAACACCACATCCTCTACCGCCCATGCCAGCACAAAAAAAAAAAAAAACACTCCAACAAAACATCCAGGACCTCACTCCAGGTTGACTTTTCCCCGATTTATCAAAAGAACCCGCATCCAATACCCGTGATTTGTAGCAGCCATATACGAGATACGAGTGAGGGCGTTGCGAGCTCGTGCATGGAACTTGGAGATAAGATTAGGGCCAAGCTGGGGTGGTGGTGTATAAATGAATGATATCAGATTGACAATAGATTGGCGAGTGAGAATGGTGTTTATTTCAAAGGGTGGTGCGGAACCCAAGTGTCGGGTTCGAACTGGTTGGGTGGGGGGACTGATGGATGGATGTGGATGTGCAAATGTATGGGTAAATCGTAGAACACATTATGCGTTTTTAACTTCTTTGCGCAATTAGAGATTTGGAGACTTGGAGATTTGGAGACTTGGAGATTTGGAGACTTGGAGATTTGGAGACTTGGAGACTTGGAGACTTGGAGATTTGGAGATTTGGAGATTTGGAGACTTGGAGATTTGGAGCAAATAGTGTAGATCATGTAGTGGAAGACTTGAGGTATCGGGTATCCGTAAAATCACTGCGGAGTGGTAGAAGTAGAAGTACAGTAGAGCAACAACAACGATATATTTCATTCGCTTACTTCCACTTCCACTTCCACTCCCTCCCCCCCTTTCCATCAGTCAAATCCTTCAATACAAAAGATACCATCAAGAAAATCACAAGTCATTAGTAAAACATACTGCAAAATTATAAGACCACAAGATTACAGAACCAAGCACGCATCCATCAATCCGCGGAATCGATAATATAACTCAAGCACCCCATTCCATCCATTCCATCCCTAAAGTTCAATTCCATACCACACACTTGTATAAATTTTCTTTCCCTATTATCACGCCCATGAATAAAAAACATATACACACCACCAGCACCACCACCACCACCAACACCACCACCTCCTCCTCCTTCAGTCCACCCCTCTCCCCCGGACGATGACACTCATACTTCCATTTCATCCCGATAAACTAATAAACTAATAACCCAATAACCCAATACTCAAAATTCAAAATTCACAAAAACACAAAAACAATCCCACAAATAAAAAAACTAAATCCCATCCCATCCCATCCCATCACCCATCACCCATCACCCATCACCCATCACCTATCACCCATCACTCATCACCCATCACCCATCACCCATCATTTATTATTTATTACTTATTACTTATTACCTATCACTTATTATTCATCACCCATCATCTATAATATAAACTAAAATAGCCTAACCCATTTTACTTAAACAACAAACAACTTATCACTAGATCACTAGATCTGCAGTAATATGGTTTTGTAGTTGATGGTTGATAAGTTATATATAAATCCTTTACTGCTATCCCAGATATCACATGGATATTTCACAAAGTAATAGGAGATATATGAATGATAGATAAATGTAAAAAGAAAATGCATGTATATACGTATGTATATACGTATATAGTATATAAAACTACATCTATAACCCACCTCCCAAACCCCAACCCCAAACCACCTACTCCAAACCACCCACTCCAATCCCATCTCCTACCTACCTACCTACCTACCTACCTACCTACCTAAAAAGTAACAAAACAAATCAACAACAACAACAACAACAACAACAAAAAGAACGCAAGCAAAAATAACATATTCCCCCAAACCCACTATGAATACAATACAAAAAANNNNAAGAAACTCCAAAGCTTACCCAACACCCCCCTCCCCAAGGATATAATATCTTCACATTAAACACTAAACACTAAACATTAAACATCAAACGTCAAAATCCCTCCTCCCTATCACCACTAATAGTCTATACATTACCATCCACCCATCCACCCAACCCATCATCCAATAACCCACCCAACCCAGAACAAAACACCGAATACACCCAACCTATTAACTCTCCATCTCCAGCGCTTAGAAGCCAATATCTCATCAAAAGAAG
>NGKI01000020.1:608337-621143 GCA_002162615.1 Myriosclerotinia duriaeana
TTTTTTTTTTTTTTTTACATAGGCGCTTAAACATACCATGCCAACTCCATTTCAGCGCTAACATGAGAAGGAAGGAAGTTTGGGATTGATTGATTGATTGGTCGAGAAAGAAAGTGTCTCGACGTTTCACTTGAAACGATTACATTTTATTTTTTATTTATTTTATTTATTTCCATTTTAAAATAGAAAAAAAAAGAAAGAAAGGAGAGAAAAGAGGAGAAAAAAAACATAAACGAGACTATAAAATGGAAATGAAAAATATACCTATCTTACGCATATAAATATAAATGTTACCAGACTTTTATAATTAATCAAATACCATCGATCCAGCGCTTCAAAGTACCCAGGTACCCAGGTACCCAGGAATCCCCCCAGCAAAATCACGTGTACCACCGAGTGGGTGTACCAAACCACCCAACCCAAACCACCCAACCCAACCCAACCCAACCCACGCCAACCCCCTCCCCTCCTCGGAACCCCGACATCCAATCCCGCGCTCGGGACGCTTGCCTTCGCTTCGCTTCGCTTCTCGCAGCGAGGGCTTGGGATGACATGAGAGTGACGAGCTTTTCTACTCCGTCCTCTACTCCGTCCTCGACTCTTGCTTGTGCTTTAGGTAGTTTTTGAGGAAGAGAGAGAGAGAGGGAATGATCGCCTGGGCGGGTTCCCTCCGTCGCTTTTTATAGCGCTAATTTCTTACGTGCAGGCGTGCAGGCGTGCAGCTGCTTTGCTTTGCTTTGCTTTGCTTTGTGCACCGGATTTGCATTTAGGCAGCCAGGTAAAGTAGATGGATGAGATGGATGAGATGAAGGAACAAACTATCTTGACAATAATGGGTCAAGAGCGTGGGAAGGCGAGAAGCGATGCGATACGATACGATACGATACGATACGATACGATGCGATACGATGCGATGCGATATAATATGGTATATTCTATTACCCAGGATGCCGGCTCCATGCATCCCTCCAAAGCGTTGGCATTGTCCGCGCCAAATGACACAGTCGCCACCAACGCGACACCCACCGGCTCAAGACATTGCCCAGCCCCAGCATCTCATTCGCTGTAGCCCGGGACCAGTAGGAAGAGTGTTTCCACATTCAGTTGGTACCACCTCGCTTCCATCTCCACTTGTTCACAGGATGAAACATACGCTGGACGAACGGTAAGAAATAATAAATCCCGTAAACGAGTGAGCAAAACCAACCAAACATCGAGACACCGTCAAGCAGACGCAAGTGGAGAAATCCAAGTGTTCCAATCGCACAGTTTTTGGTGATTGATACCCAATGATACCATCCAATTCAATCTCTCCTTCCTGTTTCCAACTTCATCGCCGACTTTTAGAAGCCATTCATAGGAAGAAGAAATTGAAAGAATGTTCGAAATGAATGATGTAGGTATAATGAATCTTAGTATTAAATCATATAATATAGGAGAGACTTCCACAATTGTAATGGTCGGTCCTATCCATAGTACAAGAAAGAAAATCTCCCCAAAAGATCCTTGGCGGCTAAAAGAACTGCAAACGTCCGGGTACCCCCAAAAAACAATAATGCGGCACCCGTCGCTTGAAGCCTTGGATACATGATGCAACCTGCAAGCCGGGGGGTAGGAACTAGGGGAAATCACGAGGGCACGCCTCCTACGAGAAAAAAAATAAGATCAAAAGAAGTTCATTCAGCCAAGCTAGCTCGGGAAAGGGGGGGTTTGAGTGATGTGAGATGTGGGTGATGCGGGATACAAACCCCGCCACGTCGTTGGTCGCTTGGGTCGGTCGTATCTTGTCGAACTACATACAGTCAATCGCACACCGATACGATGGAAGTGGTGATCAACGGATGGGTAGCAGCCGAATGCCTTGCCATGCCATGCCATAGCTTGCTTGCTTGCTTGCTTGCTTGCCCTTGGTCAGATCGGAGAGAATGATTTTTGCTGCGTGTTGCTATGGCCCAAATCGATGTAACATCTCAATTTCGAACGTTGATCTTGTTTGGGTGGGCATTGGGTAGCGGTGAAACCCAGTCGAAGGACTTATTGCCGAGTTCGCGTCTAATACCTTTTGATTGTACTCGGTACAATACCTCATGGTGATATTGAAACGCATGCGCATGAAAGTTAAGGTCTTCGTTAGTCCAATCTCAATACGAAAGGAAAGCAAGGATTTGACAATGATGTGTCCTTTCTCCGTTTGGCGAAGGATTACTTCATATCAAATGAAAAGCTTGGAAAGCCAACGATGAAAGGTTACAGTAGCATGAGGATCGGTATCTACCGGCAGCGATAAGGTATTCCTTGATTTCCGCAGCGAGGTTACTGTATTCTTCTTTTCCCAATTTAGATTGATTGGAACCATCTGACAAGGCATTGATTGCCGCGGCCTTCCTTTAACCTTCTTATGGAAGGAAAAATAATGATACAACTTCACAAGGTACGAGCTCGAGCAAATATTGATTAAGAAATCGAGGCGGAAACCTCATGCACACATTACCTCAGTCTATCTGTGATGGATTTAATAATATTAGTGTGGGTGTTTTCGAGGCCGCCTTTTCCAGCGCTTCAATGAATAAAGTTGTCCTCGTATACGGTAGACGCAAGCTCGGCAAGCTGACAAGGTAACCTAATTAAGTGCATGTTAACGCTGCAAGGCGGGTCAAGTCTACCTGAACAGTGTCCAGTGTTCAGTAGTGTCCAGTCACTCCAGTGTCCAGTGTGACAGTGTCCATTGTCCATTATCCAGTGTCCACTATCCACTGTCCACTGTCCAGCTTATTAGTTTTTGATTTTAGTCCAATCTCATTGTAGAGTCCAGACCCTCATTAAACTTTGTGCCTCTGCCGCCCCCAAACTGTCGAGACATTTTTTTAGTAAATGATGGTGAAATACTTGCAATAAAAACATTCACCTCAATAAAGTACGTAAAAGTTCCGGTTCGAGTCGATATATACCGAATTTTATTTTATATAGGAGGGAAGCCCCCCAATTCCAGATATTGGAAAAGAGTCGAGTTCAATTAATACGGAGTAATAAATCCTTGGACGGACCCTTGATGATCCTGATAATTTCTTCATGGACGTACGATACCTAATCCTTGTCAGTGATCCCTTCGGACCTTTGTTTCATACAGACGCGACTATGAGGAACCACATCTCAAGAAGAGGGGAGGACTCGGAGGAGACTCAGGAGAGGGGGAAAATATGCCCGGGAAGAGTGGGAAGGGCAGCAAGTCATCACATCAAATCAAATCCGACCATTTTTTACCTCATTTATTAAATTTTAGTCTTTCTTTTCGTGTACATTTAATCCATCCGGATCATCCCACCTCGAACCTATCAGTCATTGCCAAAAGATGCTTTTATGCGCGTTCCCGGCTTGAGTGATTGGACTCATAACTCATTGGAGTGATTGAATGAATGGCTTTTTTAACTCGGGCAACAAGGTTTACAAAGGGCGGGTAGGAATTAGAAATAGTTGCAGTTAAGAAAGTCGAGTAAAAAAAAAGAAATGGAATTTGAGTTCTCGAGTCCTTTCTTGAAGTCCTTGGGTTCTTGGGTGACGGGTCTCTCTCTTGGGTCTCTCTTGGGGTCCATGTAAAATACTATAATCAAGTACCGTGGTTTCCAGCTTGGAATTGGGCTGATTTTTTTGGGCCGGTCGACTATCAAAGGCTTATATCAGTCTCGACTCTCAACTTGACCAACGCGCTAAAAGAATAACTGAATACCTAACTGGACGTAAATCAGAGTCAGTGCTAGACTCGTAGAGAAAGGGAAGGGAGATATTGCGTTGTTAACTTGTTACGGAGTGCCGATAGATACCTACCTAGGTATGGATACGTACAATGTAGGGTTATAGGAACGTAACGTGACGCGAATGTAATATCATAGCACAGGCACAGCCTCAATGAATCCGAGAAATATAAGAGTGGGTTTATTAAAGAGATTTTGAGTTTTTAAGTTTCACGTTTTGTTGAAATCTTTGACTCTGTTAGGAAAAGGATTCAAAGTGGACTAGGTACCTAGTAGGTAATGCGGAACTGGACTGGGCTTGTGCATATAGAAATGAAATTTCAATACGGACCTCGGGAGGTATAGCCTTGCCTAATCGAGATAGACGCCGAAGTATAATGATTGAGACGCAACCAATCAGCGGTTGCGAACGAGGGGTCTTTTAAATCGGCGCGCAAAAAAAGCGAGCAGCCGCTCAGCTTGTTATTACTCCGATACACAGCAAGGCAGGCCCAAGGTGGTCTTGTGTATCATCATCTTTATAATTGTATCAATCAATCATCTACGGAGTAACAACGTGCCAATAATAATGGATATGAATATGAATCCTTTGATCGTTTGTTTAACATGGCTACTATATACCGTATGGAAAGTCCCTATCCAAGTTGGTAGATTTGATCTTTTATTCGTTCAATAGGATTACTAGGTATTAATAAATATTATAGACAACACTGCCTACATACTTTCCAGCCAGCAACTTACGGTGTAGGATGTTTTTTGATGTTTTTGATGTGTGTGATTGATGTTCTGATAACTGTAACCCGGAGGTTTGAGTTATTAGTTGGGCGAATTTAGCCCAGGTACGTAGGTAAACCTACCTAGGTAGGTAAGAAGTCGATGTAATCATAATCTTACAATGATACAAACCATCATCCCGCATCAAAAGAAAAGGTGCTGATGCCGAACGATGACAATATTGATTGAAGAAGTAATGGAATCGATGGATGCAAACAAAGGGTTTGATTGTTAAACAAACCTAACGACCTTGTGGTTTTCCCTTTTAAATATAAGTCACCCTCCTTATATTAATCATTGGAAGTATTAAAGTACTATACTCGAGTATTGTATAGGTGAGAATCTACCGGTATCTACGGAATAGAGAAGACCCTTTCTTGAATCTTTCCATGTACCTAGCTATAGGTAGATATTAGAAATATACTCATACATACTATACTATAATCACATCCATCCTTAAATAAACTTTAATTCACTTACTTCCAATTATTCTCATACGCTTTCTGTTTCTCTCGGTCATTTTTTCTCTTTTTCTTTTCATCCGATTCCCATCCCATTCCATCCCATCCCATCACCATCCTATCCTATCCTATCCTATCCCATCCATCCATCCACTCACCCACTCACCCACTCATCCACTCACACCCACTCACTCATATGCACCCAAGCTGAACCTCCAACCGCCGAGGAATTCCTTCTTACCGAGTTAAACGCGGAACATGAGAGAGAGAAAAAAAGTGCCACAAATGCCACAAGTGCCCACTAAAAACAAACCCATGACGATTCGTAGTACAGAACAGACGCTTGCTCATGGCTCAATATAATTCTCACTACCCCAACAGCCATTACTTTTTAGATTCTTTGCGTCCCTTCGTTACCATTCCGCTGGGTCAAAGTTTTTGAAAAGACGGATTGAGATAGAGAAGACTTTTAAATTACTATATTATCTATTATCTATTATCTATTATCTATTCCTGATTCTATTCTTTTCCATCTTAAGGAACTTGACGATTGATATATTGACGATATACAATACATACATATCATATCATACGAAAATAATCATCATTCTTCAATACCTAATCGAAAGGCGGAAATCTTTAATTACAGGACAAAAATATATCTTTCCCGATAAAAACATCCCTCTCTACCTACCGCTAGCCCATCTGGTACCGTACCACCCGAATCCAATCTCAAGGAATACATACCTACGATCCGTGAGGCAAAGTCATCAATCATCATCATAATCATCATAAGGCGATTTGGCTGGACCAATCTATCATTCACTCAAAATTCCATCTTATCATATCGGGAAAAGAAAGGAAAGGAAAAGAAAAGAAAAGAGAAGGCTCACTTCATACACACACATCACACATCATACATCACACACACACACACACACGTGAATGAAGTGTTAACTCTTCTTTACCCTTTGTTGAGAGAGAGAGAGAGAGAAAGTATCCATATTTCAATCATTTGCGCCAATTGATTGGATTCACTAATAATTTGATTTGACTCGACCTCGGGGCGACAATCTTACCTACTCTGTATCAAGGAAAGAGATACATCCTCATCCTCAAGTTCCATCAACCAAACTCGCGAAATCATCATTCAATTCACTGGAACTTTCAACCTCAAGAGGACATCAAGAATCAATTAATTTTATATTACGATTTCATCCATTGAATACCGGATACGAAGTAAATTTATCTTATCCAACCAGACAGTAAAGGAGTCAAAATATTCATACTCCCGAGGTCATCGCAATCATCATTCTGTCTTCACCCATCATCTTGACTCCACATTTCTCAACGGAACTCAGCAAAAAGGCAAAAGGGAAACGATTACGATTTTGATAAGGTCACGAGTTTGGTCTTTTTGAGAGCTTTTTCACAAGAAGAAGCATTCGATTCGACCATTCCCGAACCTTTAATTTCAAGTCCAAACAACTCAAGAAAGAAAGAAAGAAAGAAGGAAAGAAGGAAAGAAAGAATTAACGAATGGAAGAATAATTCGACTTCGACGAATCAACAACCTCCACTTTGGAAGTTATTTCCCGTCGGGACTGGAAAGCGCGCGTCTGCTATTTTAAGAAAGAACGTGATCTTCACTTAAATCCTTAAAATTCATTCGAGCCGAGCCCATCATATTGAATCATTCTTTATCCTTAAAAATTTTATACCGTACGTTTAACCGCCAAAGAAACAATTTCTCCTTCATTTCTAAAACCTCCACTGTCGCAATAGGGTAAATCAACTTGAATGAAGGCGCCTAACACCATGACTATAGAACAAAGTCCTCTTGGACCACAGGAGCTTGTGGATTTAGCTCGAGAAATTTTGGTTGTTAATTCAAGCAGTGAAGGAGGGTCGGAAAATCTTCAAAATATTGATAAAATGGCGAGTCCCGAAGGTACAGATAAGCAAGCGGAATCACCGACAGCTAGATTTACGGCGGTGAATGGGAGAAATCAGACGGAAAATTCACCCTCGACCAATGGGAATGGGAATGGGAACATCAATGGTGTCAATGGGAATGGAGTTGTAAGGAGGGCTTCCGATGAACGACCAAATGGACAACCTCGAATCTCACCTCCAGGTCACGAGAAATTGACCATCACAACCACTCAAGATCAAGATTGGCCTTCTTCAACGAATGGAGAACGTACTCATTTACCTGATCGTCAAATGAATACTAGTCAAAATTCAAATAATTATTCCGACGACAATTCTCACAAGCGTAAGAGATCAAATTCAATGGATCAAGGCTCCTCAGCCAATTCTTACCACAGTCATGCTCTACCAAATTCGACCAAAGCAACACCAACCACGGCTACCACTGAATCTGATGGAGCTAGAGATGATGCAAACGGTCGAGCAAAATCTCAACCTCAAGTAGATTCTAGAGATACTTATAGTTCCGATTCACAGTACAGACAATTCATGTCAGCAAATGATTCGGCTCGAGATGCGACTCCAAATGACATGTGGAATTCACGACATTACCCTCAACATTCTCAAGTTAATTCCGATGAGCATCTAGGAGAGGTGTTGCAAAGAGCATCTCAAAGTATCGATGCGCAACAACAAGAATATGATCGTCGGACTCTTTCTGGTGATGATAGATCGGCTGATCCTTATTCTGCATATCCTCAAGAGAGGCGGGAATTGTCTGCGCAATCGGATCTAAAGAAGCGGAAAAGAAATTTTAGTAATCGGACTAAAACGGGTTGTATGACTTGCAGAAGAAGAAAGAAGAAATGCGATGAGTCTAGACCAGAGTGTAAATGACTCGGAACCTCCTGCATTAAATTTTACTGACTTCAGATACAGGTAACAATTGTCTCCGTGGTGGGTTCGTCTGTTCTGGGTATCAACAACGAGGCTCATGGCCAAAGACCGAAACAAAACAAAACCCAGTTCCATTACAATCCAAGACCGAGTACGAGAGCCCTTCTTCATATACACAACAATCACCATATGGAAACCAACCTGGAATTCCAACTCGAAGAGAACCATTACCTGGCTATCGTGGTCAGACCTTACGTGTGGATCCTCACAGTCGAGCTATGGGCGATGGAGATGAACAAGCAAGTGCCACGACCTTACCAAGTGCTTCAATCACAAGTCCGGAAAATAATCGAATGTCCGCATCTGGATATGGACCTCAACAAACGCCAACGCCTGTGAGCGCAAATAGTGCACACCCGGATCGACTCAAGAACGAATACTCACGCCTTGGACCTTTACATGATCTTTCCAGGCAAGAGACAAGAACAGATTTAGAAACTAGAACACCGCATTCTGCTCGCGAACCTACTTCTTCTCTTCCACATCTCCTAAATCATCAGGTTCACCCTGATAGTCCTCATACCAGCGCTCAAGTTGCAGCTCAATTAGCACTTTCTCATCCTGCAAGTCGACCACGAACTCAAAAGGAAGAAATGTTAGCTGGTCGTCATTACTTTCCATTCGATAAGGAACTAGTTCTTGAGCGTGAACGTTGTAATACAGCTTGTTGGCGTTTCAACAATAGCACCAATCCCAATAATGGTGTGTCGCCGGAAGAACGAGCTCGTCAATTTCGCGATATTCTTCAACCACGCGAACATGTCATCTCTCCCACTCAAGCATCGCCTATCACTCCAGTCGGGAAAGTCGGAGATAATGTGGTTGTTGAAGCCCCATTTACTTGTGATTATGGATACAATATTAGTATTGGGCAAGATGTGGCGATTGGAAAGAACTGTACGATTCTCGATACTTGCGAGGTTAAGATCGGTGATCGTTGCAACATTGGACCGAATGTTAGTATTTATACAGCGACGCTACATATTGATCCCAAGAGAAGACTTGGATCTCGAGGACCCAATTTGGGAAGGAAGATTATTATTCAGGATGATTGTTGGATTGGTGGTGGTGTCACGATTTTACCGGGGAGAACTATTGGGAAGGGTAGTACGGTGGGTGCGGGATCGATCGTTACGAGAGATGTTCCACCTTATACGGTGGTTTGTGGAAATCCGGCAAGGGTTACAAGGGGGCTTTATCCTCCTCATGAATGAATGAGCTAGTGAGAATTTTTGATAATGAATTGATGTAAATTTTTCTGTTTCCTTTCAATCTTTTTGTTTTTATTCCATTCAATGCAATTCAATTCGGGTGTATCTAGGGATTTTTCGCGTGTCTGCATTGGTAGCCTGTGGTTAGATGGGAGGTGTATGGAATGGAATAGGATGGGATGGGATGGGATGGGATGGGATGGGAAGCTAGATAAATTCGCTTATGGCGTGTGGGGCGACTAGCTAGGGATTTGGGAGTCTTGAATACTAGTGCTCTGACTGTTTTTACTTGCTTGGTTGATGAGTTGATTGGTTGGTTGGTTGTGTTGTGTTTTGTTGTGTTGTGTTGGGTTGGGTTGTGTTGGGTTGTGTAGTTTGGTTTTGGAGTCTTGGGATATATGTGTAGGATGATGGGATGATGGGATGATGGGATGAGGATGGATGGATTGATGGGATGATGGGATGATGGGATGGATATGGAGATGGGGATTTGGGGATAGGGGAAGGGGAAGAGGAAGGGGGTAGGGAAGAAGGAAGGGGAGATATAGATGGATGGATGGATGGATGGATGGAGGGGTGGATGGATGGATGGATAGAGGGGTGGTTGGGATGTGAGGGGATATGAGGGAATGAGGGGATATGAGGGAATGAGGGGATGAGGTGGGAGGTAGTAGGGGGTTAGAGGATGTATGCTGCTGATGTAAGAGGGAGGGATGGGAGGGAAGTAAATGTTATAGTATAGTATAATATAGTATATGATTAAATTATAGTAGTAGTTTGATTTGAGAAATGTAAAAGTGAGTATATATGTTTAAGATGAATTAATTAAATAGTATTAATTAATGTTTTAGTTATTTTTGAATTGAGAGAAGGGGGGAGGGGGGAGATGGATGTTTAGATGTAGTGTATAGCGTTGTAGTGTTGTAGTATTGTAGATTGATTGTAAATGGTTATAAGGAATATAGAGTATTTATTATTACTCTTAGGTAGGGTTTTATAATTTGTAATTATTGTTGTTTAATTAAATTAAGCGTGGAAAGTGTAAAGATTTGGATAATAGTAGAAATTAGTATTATGAAAGTTTTAGAAGAAGAAAAGGAGAGAGAGGGATTAGAGGATTTAAGATATTAGGAATGGAAATTTAAAATATAAAGTTTGGTTAAAGAAAGAGGTAGGTGTTTTTTTGGTGAATATATGTAAAATTTGTAGGAGATTGTTTGGTGGATTTGTAGATGGTTTTATTTGGGATAGTTTGGTTTTGGATAAATATTTGTTTATTTGTTATTTGAAGATTTGATTAGGACGAGGGGAGGTGTGGAGGTGATGGATATATGATGTTATATATTAGTGTAGATAAAGTTGTTTAGGATTTATTGTATGATTCTGTGTATAAGTTTAAGTCATTTATATAATTGAATATGTTTTGGATATTGATTATTAACTACGAGATTATTTTATTGATTGCGAATTCTTTGGATTCGATTTTGTATATTTTTGGTTCCCTTCTCTTTAATTCGAGAGTTGGGAAGTCCTTGGACTTTTCGTTAAAGATTGAAGTATGAATAGGGGTAATTAAAATATCGATGTATCTTAGATAGAATTTAATTCAAATAGTAACAAATACAAATAGTACACTTTAAAGATCAATAAGATGCTTTAGTTTATTAAGTGATAATTGATAGATTGATTTTTGGTTATTTCACAGTGATAATGAGGGTTTGCGAGAGGAGGTTGCGAAATAGATTAGGGGGGAGGGGGATGGGAATGGAAGCGAGGGGTGGGGATGAGGGGCTAGGGATATATATGAAGGGATAGATGATAATGATAATGAGTAAAAGATAATAAATAACAAAAGTATTTGAGTATTAAATAAGAGTTAAAGTATCATACAATGAAAATTACGATCAAAATAATAAAACTTTAAACAACAACAATAAAAAATAATTATATTGTATTACCGTGACCAATATCTTCCAGTGCCACGCATCAAGATCCTAAGGGAAAAAAGTAAGCGTTGCTGAGGTTCCTATCCTTGAATAGACTTTCAGTCCGCGAATATGACTTTGCGAATAGAATGATTCAATTGAGATTAGAGAATTGGGTTTATTATACAGTAGTTTAGGAAATCTTGAAGACTTTATAAACATCTCAATCTATAATATACGCCTCTTTCCTCCCCATTCTCTTCCCCCGCTCATCATCTAATTTATTACTTTTGTATCTCGTAATCACTCTATCACAATCAACTCCAGCCCCGTAATCCAGAAATCCTCTCATCTATATTTGACTCGGCTTGTTTCCTTTATTCTTCTATTGTTTGATTTATTCATTTCTAAATGTGATAACCTAGAAAGTGTCCTGATCTCGAGACCTTCTCCTCAAAGGGGAAAAAATCAAGATGAACAGCCGTCTCTGATATACATGCATTGCCGCATTCATCATTATAAGCCCTCTATCAAAAGTACTATAGTATTCTCGAAAGTATCGCTCCAAAAAGTCGTTAAAAGCGCAGGACATAATAGTATGATAATATAAAAAGGTTGCAATTAATGTTTTTAGTAACGAGATATCAGATTAATAAGATGAAATAGAACAAACAAACAACCCAAAACCATAAAACTAAAACCCCAACTCCTCCCCCAATTAAACCTTTTACTCTTTTGCATTTATCTTTTTATATCTTTATCCTTGGGTTCACTACAAATACTTAGGTATGCACTGCTGATATGCCTCTTCCCATCGGAATTTTTTGTCACTGTATGGCTTTTTTCTTTGAAGTGGTGTTGTGGGTTTGCAAATTCTACGCTTATATCCTTGAGACTAGGCACGTTGAGATTCCCGTCAAGACGCTAGAGGCCGCTAAGCCCAGCATCTGATACTTATGATTTTTTCATTCACTTATTGGTATAAGGACCTTCGCCTCATTCCTTCCTCTTTCATATGTGATATATCAGTAGTTTTATCGATTCACCTACCGATCCATCCAAAAATTCACCCTCACCCTTACCCTCACCCTCACCCTCAAACACCACCTCCTCCTTGCCCCTCTTCCCAATCCTTCCCATTTCCCTCTCCAAAATCCCAACCTCCATCTATAAATCAATTACATAGCTTCTTCCTTTCAAATCCTCCAGCACCCAAAATCGATCATCGAAGAGGCGACACCAATGGGCTTTCGTGCCATTTTCGAGGATCTGATTATTTCTGCGATATTTTGGGGGGTAGAGATGTTGCTGGGGAATATTTTATCGGTATGAGATGTGTACAGTAGTTTAAACGACAGTGAAAAGCTATGATGATAAGAGGTGATGGAAAGGTCATTTCGGATGAGATGAATGCTAATCAACAATCCAATCAATCTAATAACCTACATATTAACGACAATAAAAACCCTCCACCCTAAAATCTTCAAATAGCAATGAAACACCCACTAACAAAACACCCCCAAACTTTCCTACAAAACCACAATGAAAACAATCTTTAAAATTTGTAAAAGCCAAATACCAAATCTCCCGCGATATATTTATTCCACCATACGGCTTGCCAGTATTTAAATGTTATTATTGTATACCCTTCCAGCTCATGGACTGCTTTAAAACTTATATAGCTGCAGTTTAAAGTTTAACTCGAACGCTGGGAAATAGTTGCTCGGGTATACTATAAACTCAAAGTCTTGTAGCGTTTCTATTCACTTGAGATCTTTATTATAATCTTTCCTCCCC
>NGKI01000020.1:628626-645516 GCA_002162615.1 Myriosclerotinia duriaeana
ATTATTATTATTATTATTATTATTATTATTATTATTATTATTATTATTATTATTCTTTATTTATTAAATTTTATTTTTAAATATAAAATACTCTATAATATTTAAAATACTTTTTTTTAAAAATTAAATTAATTATTACTTTGAAATTTAAAATTAAAATAATAATATATATATATATTTTAGAATATTTTTTATATATATTTTTTTGAGACTCGATTAGCATCATTTTGAAATTTGAGACTAAAATAGCATATAATTTTTGAGACTCGATTAGCATCATTTTTTATTTTGAGACTAAATTAACACATTTTAATTTTAAAAATATATAATTTTTTTCAACACTACTTTAGCATCATTTTAAAAAAAAAACGACCTCAACTAGCATATGCTAAACCTCGAATAGCACATTGTGCTATTTGGGGTATCGGAACTCAAAATGATGCTATTTCAGGTATTTGCCGTTAAAGATATTAGGACTAATATGATATTTACCGAATACAATATTAAACTTAATATATATTAAACTTAATATCTATACTATCCCCTCTTTTAAATAAAAGTTAAATTCTAAGCTTGAAGTAAAGCAAAAAATTTAACTTTTATTCAAAGAGGGGGATAGTATTTGCCAAACGTAATATTAAACTTATTAAAATATTAAACTAAATATATTAAACTAATAAATGTTTTAATATTTTCCTATACAATAGTTAATAGTAGTTTTAATTAGCTTTTAACAAATATTTTAAAAAACATTCATTTTCAATAATCCTACTACTTTTTTCAATACCTTTACTACTTCCTTAAATATATTAACCTCATTTAAATATACCTAAATGTATATTAGTTCAAATACCTTTGCCGTTTTAATTATTTATCTAATATATAAAAAATCGATCCGAACGTACTTTAAAGTTTGAGATTTTGTTAATATCGAAGTAACAATATATTAAAAAACCTAGTAATTAAATTAAAAATTAGCCTTTTTTGAAATTATCAAAGAGCTTTCTTTTCTTTTTCCACTTCTTCAACTCTTTAACTCTTCAACTTTTTAACTTTTTAAAAGTAAGTAATATATAACTTTTAAAAATAAGTTTTTTTTTGAAGGGTTTGAAAATAAATAATTTTAAAGGTTTTAAAGGTTTTATACTAGATAAGTTTCATTGCTTTTTCTATTCGCTTCCCCCCCTCCTCTATTCTACTTTTTCTTTATTATTCTAATAATATATCTTCAACTTTAATAATAGTAATATAGTTGTCACGGGTTCACTATCCGTTCCTAGTTAGTTAGTTTAACCGAAGTAGATGCCTAAAGCATCTTCTTTTTTATAATCAGTTTTTACTTTAGAACTTTTTTATTTTTTTTATAGAATATTATCTTATTATTTAATATCTTTTTTATATTGTAATAGTATATTTTACTTTTATAAAAAGCTTTGTTATGAATAGTATAATTTAGTTTTAATAAAAAACAATTCTTTAATATACTTTTCTATAAATTTGATTAGAAAAGAAAAATGTATTTTATATTGTGGTATTACTTTGCATTTGTATATTGAATATTTGAAGAATATATTTAAAATAAATACTATAGTTAACAAAAATCCAATTTCGATTTTGCTTTCGATTTTACTTGTAAACAATTATATTGAATTAAGAATTTGTATTAGAAAAGTTTTTAAATGTTAATAATTTGTTGTATACAAACTATATTAAATTCTTAAATTTAAATTTCGAGATTTTATATTATTTGTATAAGCTATTATTAAAAGTGATTTTAATATTAATAATTTTGATTTTACAAATTATTTAGTTTATGTTTTGTTGATTATCGATATAGCAATAATACAATTCAATAATAATGTTTGTTATTTTACAAATAAGAATAAGTGTTTATTAGTTATACAAAACGTTTAAAATATTATTATTGATGTTTTGTATATTGAAATAAATTGATTAAAAAAATTATTAGGAAACTAATTATTTTTTAACAACTTTTATATTTTGTGTTAAAATACTAAGAATTTTGAACTTTTTAAAAGCGAGAAGATTAATATTATGGCTAAATAAAATGAATATCGAGAATAGAAGTAAAGTTTATAAATTGTTTGGAAAAACGAGCTTTTAATATATCCTACAAAATAAAAAAAGCTTTTTTATATAATCTTTTTAATAAAAAGTATAACTTAAAAAGAATATTTATTTAATATTTAAAACATTTTTGAGGATAAATCCCTGTTTATTTTTATTAACAATTTTTTGAATAAATTGAATAGTTTTTATATATTAATTAATATTAAATAAAAGGTTTTTATTAAGTTCAATATTATTAAAATGATGAACAAAATACTTTTCTTTATATTTTATATTCAATTAAAATACTATAGTGGGTTATGTTATAAGACAAATAGAGATATGGTTTAAGTAATGAAGTTGAAGGTTATAGATAAGCTATAAGTGATGGTTTGGTAGGATGTTAGTTTTTGTATTTTCAATAATATCAACAACTAAAAAACTAAGTTTCAAATTTGGAGTCAAAATATTAGAGAAAACAATTACCATTTTAAAAGTATTAAAATATTGTTTGTATATATTTTTTATTAATAATATTAGAATTTTGTAATAATATAAAATGAAAGTATATTAATAGATTTAAATGTTTTTAATGTTAAAAAACAATATATAAAGAAGTAAGAATGTATTTACAAACTTTATTATTATTATAAAAAACTAAATTATTTTGTTTAGTAATACAAAGTTAAAAAAATTATAAATGTTTTAAAGGCTATTCGAGGTAATAATATATTTAATTAATAATTTTATAATTATATATTTCAATTAACTAATTATAATAATTATTAAAATGGTAAAGGAAACAAATATATATTTTTATAAAATTATACTTTAGATTATTAATAAAATCAAATATTTTGATGTGGAGGATATAATAGTTTTTAAGCTTTTTAAAACTATAGTTTTTAGAATTCTTAAACCTAGAATTTAAGATAACTATATTAATTGTATTAATTTAACAATTTTTAAGGTTATGTTGAAAAAAGATTTATTATATTAAATAAAAGTGTATTTAATATAGTATTATAGTTTATATTATAAAGCTTAGAAAATGTTTAATTTTTATAAAAAAACATTTATAAAGGTTTTTGAGGGATATAGAATGGATAAAACGAGAATTAAGTAGTAATAAGCTTTTATAGTTTAAATTTATAGATAGCAAATTTTTATTTGTTAATATTATAATGTTTTTAATGTACTTTTTTTTTTTTTAAGTAATTAGTTTAATAAATAGTGGATGTTTAGGGAAAGCATTTGTGAATAGATTTATTATATAATAATACAAAATTCAAATGTTTTTGTTATAGTAATAATATAAATTATGTTTAGTAGATAGTAATATTATTGATATTATTATAGAATACTTTGTAATGGATATAGTAATGGGTGTATATTAAGAAATCTAGTTTTTCTTTATTATAAAACTTTTGTTAAATATTTTAATAATATTTGGGCTATTTTAGCTTTATTATTACAATTTATTTATAAATTGAGAAGATATAACTTTTTTTTTCAATTTTTAGTATTATATTAAATATTGTTTACTAATTTATACAACTAATTTCGTTTTTACATTAACAATTTTGAAAACTAAGATAATTTTGAAAACTAAATTAATTGCTTTAATTCAAGTTTTTAAAACTGTTTTAAAAAGTTATTTAAAACGAATTTTATTTTATTATTAATTGTTATTTATTAAAAATGTTAATGAAGATGAAGGATACGAATTCATAGAAAATAATAGTGTTAATTTATATATAAATCAATTTTTAATGTTAAATGTAAACTATTATAAAACAAAACAATATACAAAGAAATGCAAGTATTAAATACAAATAATATTAAATAAAAAATCAGTTTATTTCAAACTAATACAAATAGTTATAGAAATACAATTTCTAATATATATTAAAAATAATAACTAATTTTTACTATTATTAATGCTAATTTTTATTAATAAATTTAGCTTTGAAAAATTTAATCTAAATAATATTTATTAGTTGTAAAAAGCTAATTTTGCTTTTTTCTATTAACAAATTAATATTAAAGTTATAAAAATATTATAAACTAAATTCAACAAAGTATTTAAAAAGAATCAATAAAAACAAATATATTAAGTAATTATATCTTTAATATTTATAAAATCCAATTTTAAAGAAATATTCTTTGGATATAAAAATTTAAAAATTGTTTTAAACAAAATACTAGAATTATATTACAATTTTATATAAAACTGTTATTAGCTTTTTCATTTACAATAAATTATACAATTCAATATTAAAAAGTTCCTCAAAAAAAAGCTGGTACTAAACAACACTAATATCAAAAACAAACTTTTAAACTAATTATATAATAAATTACTAACTTTTCTATTATAATTAACAAAAATATTATTACCAAAATATACTTAAAATCACAAAATCGAATTACAGTTTAAAAAAAAGCCATTATATTTTAAAAATAAACCTTTATTATGATTAAAGTTAAAAGTTATATAAAAATAAATTAATAATAATTTATTCAAAAGTTTTATTTATAAATCAAAATCTTAAAATGCAGTACTTTTTTTGCTAGCAGTAAAACTAGGGGGCGAAGTTTGTATATATTAAGATTATTAAAGTTTAAATAATATTATAATTAAAAATTGATATTTTTTATTTATTATTTAAAAAATATTAAATGTATTATATAATACAAAAGTTTATATAAAATTCAATATGATTGTTGTTTTTAATAATCTATAAATTGTAGAAAAAAATGAATAGAAAATAATATTTATTATTAGATTTAGGCTATTCGAATTTCTAGTAATACTTTTTGAATTATATAATATATCAATATTTTTTTAGTATTATATTAATTATATTTTGTTTAACAAATTAGACAAATATTATATAGCTTATTTAAATGATATATTAATATATTTTGTAAACAAAGATAAATATTATAAGTATATTTGTAATATAGTTTAGAAACTATAAAATGCAAAACTATAAATTAATATCAACAAATACGAATTCAAAATTATTGTAATTAAATATTTAAAATTGATTATTATAACAAATAGTATAAAAATAAATTTGGTTAAAGTTGAAGTTATAATTTTTTAAATTAAATTAATTTTAATTAAAGAATTATAATATTTTTTAAAATTTATAAACTTTTATTACAAATTCATTATAAACTTTTTTAAGATTTATTAATTTTTAAATAATTTACTACAAAAGAATAAAATTTGGTAATAGATAAAGAAATATATTAATATATTCAAAAAATTAAAAAATGCTTTTATTATAGCCCTTATACTAATGTACTTTGATTACATAAAAAAAATCGTTTTAGAAATTAATATATTAAATTAAATATTTAAAAAAGTACTATTACAATATAATAAAAACAATATTCTTTGCTTAATAATATATTTTTCAGCAAAGCATTTTATAACAAAATATAACTATAAAATTTATAATAAAAAACTTTTAGTTATTATTAAATTTATAAAGAAATAGCGATTAGAACTTTAAGGAACTTTACAAAAATTTAAAATATTAACTGATTACAAAAACCTGGAATACTTTACAACAACGAAAACTTTGAATTAAAAACAAATTCAATAGTTTGAATTTCTTTTATAATATAACTTCCAAATAGTATATCGTTTAAACTTTAAAACAATTTGATTAAATACTTTAAACTATTGTAATCAAAATAGATTAAACATTTCAAATCTTAATAATAAAAAGTTAAAGAATTGAAAACAAATAATATTACTTGTAAATAAATTTAATGAAGATTTATATTAAAAGTTTATTAGCAAATCTATATTAGTAATAAATTAGATAATATTATTGAAAAACAAATCAATTGATAATATAATTGAAGATGTTTATGTTAAATCAGAAATAGCAAAAGATTTAATTGAAATAGTATAAGATTTATATACAAAAAAATAGCCAAAAAAATATCGAAAAATATTATATATAACTATACAAGATTACAGCATTTAAGAAAATAAAATCTACTATAAAAATAAATTATAGATTTTTTTAAACGATAAATTAAAAATATAAATTATCTATAAAACTTATTTTTTTAGTTTTGCAAATTATTTAAATTGTACAAAAACTATCAATTTAATTTTTTAAAACTATTAGTAATTACAAATATATCAAAAGATAAATATATATATATAAGTATACAAACTATACATTAAAATAAAATTATTAAAAACAACTCTATTAAAATATTTATATTCTCTACTAGTTTTTTTTAAAATATAATTGGATATATCAATTAATTATATTATATTATTATTTAATTACAAGAATAGCAATTCAATATTTAAATATATATTAATAGTAATATATAGGTTAACAAAGATAAAGCATTTTATTAATATAAAAACATTGATTATAAAAAAGTTAATTTTAGCTTTTATTAATTGTATTTATATACTTTATGGGTTATCAAATAATATAATCTCAAATTAGGGTATTCAATTCGTTTCAGGATTTTGGTTTTAGTTATTAGAACAATTAAAAGTAGTATTAAAGCATTTTTTAGCATTTTACCCTTAAATAAATAAGCAAATAGAATATATTAATTCTATACTAAAATAATATTTCAGAGCATTTATAAATTATTATTAAAATAATTGAATGGAATAGCTTTTACTTGTAAAGTTTGTATTAAATAATACAATTTCTAAAACAACAAATTGCTTTTCATTCTTTGCAAATTATAAATTTCATTTATACTTTAAAGTTAAGTCTACAAAACCCTACTTATTGGATATAACTTTGATATAAAAAAAGAAGTTTTTTAAAAGAAACAAGATAATAGATAAAATAGAACATATTTTAAAGTTATTATAAATACTAGTAAAACAAGTAGTAGCAATATATAAAAAATATATGAATAGGAATAAAACTAAGTTACTTTGTTATATTGCAAATTAAAAAGTTTATATTAATACAAAAAATATGAAAATATAAAGGAAAATAAGAAAACTTAATAATAAATAAATTAAGCTTTATAAAGTATTAAAAACGTATTTGCAATTTTGTTTAATAGAATTATTAAAGAATATTTGCATTTTTCTAGTATTTTATTATTCTTTATTGATATTAGTATACAAATTTACGAAATTCTCTTTGTAAGTAATTATAAACAATACTAAATCAAAAACTATTAAAGATAGAATCCTAGAATAAAAGAATAGAGAAAAAAAACTAATATAAAAATAAATCTTTAAAAAAGTATTAAATAACTATAACAAAAATAGAAATTACTATCAAGTTAAATAAAGACATTATACATCTATATAACAATTAATTTTAAATCTAAAAAAGAATAAAAAAATACTTATAAATTACTATTTACTATACCTCGAAAAAGTTTAACCTTTTAATTTAAATACTACATCACCTAAAAAAAAAACAATTATAATTAACCCTAAAAAAAAATATATTACAAAAATTATTAAAAAAAAAAACAATACGATTTATATAAATACAAAGTTTTTAAAATTGTTTTAAAAAACTATTCTAAATTATTTAAAACAAACGTTTTTTCGAAAAAGAAAATACTATTATAAGTTTACTACTTGTTTTTAGTTAATTAACTTAACCAAAATAAATGCTTAAAACATCTTTTTTTTTATAATTAGCTTTTGCTTTAGGACTCTTTTACTCTCTTTATAGAATATTATCTTGTTACCTAGTACCCTTCCTACGCCGTGATAATAGTAATATATATATAAAGCTAATCGGAAGGATTAAAAGGCTTAAAAACTTTAAATAAAAACTAAAAAACGTAATAATATATACAAAACAAAAAATACTTTTTTAATTTAATTTTAAGTTTTATACTATTTTAATACAATCTTAATTACAATCTTAATACATTTTCAATCTTAATATATAATACACTAATAAAACATATCTGCGGTTCTATTATAGTAATAAGAAAGTTCTATTACTATAATAAAATATATATAATAGAATTTTCTTATTATTTTACTTTTATAAGAGCAAGTAGTAAGTTATATCGATTTAGAATTACAATTTATTTAAAAATCGAAAAAAGCTATTTAAATAATTATATAATAAATAATTAATAATCTTACTTTAGAAATTCTATATTGTAAATTGTATTTAGGGATTCTAAGGAAAAAAATAGTAATAAAGATAGAGATAAAGATAGAAATAAAAATGAAGATGGATTTGAGCTGTTCTAATTGTAAATCGTGTATGGAGTATGGAGTAGGGAGTAGGTAATCGATAAGCTTGTTATTTAGGTATTGTAGATATTGTAGGTACTGTACTGTAGTTAGTTTGTACGAGTAGTAAGTCAAGTACTAGGTAGGTACCTAGTACCTACTACCTACCAGTACCAAATTACCAATACCAGCTAGAATCTCGATATCTGGTCTGGAACCCGTATATCGAATCCGAATGAATGAATGGATGGATGGATAGATGAATAAATAAATGCATAAATAGATAATCATAACTAAACCCTCAAACTTTCCGATCCGAACCCTCGGGGAAGAAAATAGAAATACCAGTACCGATATAATAAGTAGGTATTAGGTAAATATAGATTCTTTATATATATGTATCTGTATTGTACAAAGGTCGCGATTACTATAATCGAGATTATAAGCCTATTTAAAATATATACACTAAAAGGCCCTATAAACAGTATACTTTTCAACAACTCTATAAATTAATTTTAATTAAATATAAACTTTAAACTTTAATAGTTTATTTAATTATTATTTATAAAATATCACTAATCTATAAAATAATCTTCAAAATATATATCTTAGATTAAGCTTTATAAGATTTATATAAAAACTTATATAAGTTTAACGAGCTTATAAGCTTTTATATAAACTTAACATATTTAATTTTAATTCTAATTAAATATAAGCTTCAAGCTTTAATAGCCTATCTAAATATTAGTTTATAAGGTAGTTGAAAATTATAATTAAATATAAACTAGTTATAAAGCCTTTTAGCGTGTATACCCTGAAAAAGCCTATAATCTCGATTATAGTAACCGCGATCTTCGTATTATTATAAGAATTTGTAAGACTTTATAACGGCTATATCACGGCGTAGGAAGGGTACTAGGTAACAAGATGATATTCTACAAGGAGAGTAAGAGGGTCCTAGGGCAAGGGCCGACTATAAGGAAGAAGATGCCTTAGGCATCTACTTCGGCTAAGCTAACTAACTAGGAACGGGTAGTGAACCCGTGACAGGCTACTTGTAAGATCTTAAATCCTTAATACCTACTATTCCTAAGTATCTATTATATACGAAGTACTACGAAGTACAGATTACCAGTATGGATACTCGAGTATCTAATCTAATTTATCTTACATACCGATAGCATTCCCAATCCCAATCCCAATCCCAATCCTCCCACTTAATAATCCTCCAAATCACACAATAACGCAATAACGCAACAGAGAAATTACAGAACGCAATCCCATCAGCTTTAAAGTCATTTAATAAATAGTATTTAAGTAATAGCAAATAGCAAATAGCAATTAGATATTATAAGATAAAAATTATTATAATTCGAAAAGTACCGTTCGTATACCTACAGTACTTGCGATATTATACTAGCCGCTTCGAAATTTACCCGAATATTGTGAGAGAGACGTGCGAGATACGTGCGTCCCGATAGCACGCTGGGAGGAGATAATTAAATGGAATAGAGGGCCTAATAATAATATATGAAGAATTAATAAGAGGTTTATTAACAAATGGTTTAGGGGTAAGTTAGATAGACAAAATACAAGTTCAAAATCGATTTGTTGTTTAAGTGCAAGTGTAGGCTTATAACGAATTTATATTTATTTAATTTATAGTTATATGACTGCGAACTAAGCTATTCTAAATATATTGAAATTATGTGCTTTTCTACAATATCGTAATCAATATTACTCTTTTTAATGAAAATAATAAAATCAACCTTTTATTATTTTATTATAAAAATTAAATCAATTGATATTTAGTACATATATTTTAATAAAATCTAATAAAATCCTTTAAATATACACTCTAATATTCTAATATTTAATATACTAGTTGTTTGCTATAATATAAGTCTTTATTCTAGCTCTTATACTAGTATTTAATTTTTGAAATAAACTATTATTTAATATATTCCAAGCTATTTGCAAATAGAACTTTAGCTTCTATTTAGTATACTCTAAATAACTTTTATTTGTAACTATATTAGGAAATATCTTATATACTTTTATTTTAAAATATTATTAAATATATTTAATAAAGTTTAAATTAGAACTATAAAAAGGTTAATCTTTTCCTAAAAGAATCCTTTAAGCTTGAAACCACTTTTTGATCTTAATAACACAATGTATAAATACATTATCCTATATAAACTAGTATTCTAAATCCAACTTTTCGAAAATATTAACTACTTCTCTATCGAGTATTTTCAAATATAAATTTGTATTATACTTATATTTCTTACTTTCAAAATCTTAATCTATAATATAAAAGTTGTTTTTTCTAATATTACAAAAGCTTTTTTATACTATAACTTTTATATTTTTATTTATAGAGTAAATTTGAACTATATTTTGGTTCTATTTTTGAAAAAGGGTTTAAAAGATCTATTCTTGTTTTTTCTTTTGTTCTTACTTTACAGAATATTTATTAAATTAAAAAATTAAACTTTATTTTTTTGTAATAAGGCTTTTTATAGTTAAATATTATATAAACTATTTAAACGTATATACTTTTATAAAGTATAGTCTTTTTTTAACTCTTCAATTAACTATATTATATTTTTTAAAAATTCTTTTAAAAATATTTTTTTTGTATTTTAATTTATAAGCTTTTATAGTCTTTTTGTATATAAATTTTAAAAAAAGTTGTACAAATTTTAATACAATTTGTTTATTTTGTTCGTTATATATCTTCTTTTTAGCTTTTCTAAATAAGGATTTACTATTGTAGTACAATAAGTTCTTCAAAATGATATATCGTACTAGTTCGCAAATAATATTAAAATCAATCGATATTTTTGTAGAGTTTGTACTCTTAAAAGCTTTATTTATAATTCTACTACAGTTATATAAGCTTAAATATATCCCAAGTATATTATTATAATCAATTGACTTTAAGAAAGTATATATTAGTAATATAGTTGATAAAATAAAAAGTAGTATTGAAAAAAGACGCGTGGGTTTTTTATAAAATACAGGTTTCGGCTAGTATAAGTGCACGGTTACTGTAGGTACCGGAAGAAGTTTGGATCGGTAGTAAATTGTAATGCTAGAATCCATCTTGGTATATACCTACCGAATACGTGAATACGTATAGCATTGGAATACCTCGTGAGCCATAATGTGATAAAACAAGCCATCAAGCCATCAAGCCATCAAGCCAACGAGCTATCATTTACCTCGTGTTTCTCAGCATCGTATTTTTTTCAGATGAGGTAGTAAGCGCGAGGCTTGCTTGCTTGCTTGCTTGGATATTGTTTCAAAATATATAAGATTATTAAGATAATCCCTTCAGTAATCTAGCAAATTCACAAGTAATAAGCCTTCCCCCTTTTGAATCAAAATGATGGCTGTGTATATATATGTGTGTGTGTGTATGTGTATGTTGTTTGTACATCCCAATTTTCCCTTTAGCAATCAAATGATCTATTTCTATTCTCGTAGGTGGATGATGGATGATGGATGGATGATGGATGATGGATGGATGATATGGATAATGATACGAGATACAAAGTACCTACCTAGATACTCATACAAAAATCGACCATGACGTCCATGTGAATCCTGTTAATAATGATGATAATCAGAAGGAAATTGAGGAGAAACCATTCATCTCCTACCTACCATCGCATCGATCCGGACTTGGGATGCATGAACAGTTTTGTCTGGAGATCTTGGGATCTTGGGATCCTTATTGGTGGGTGAGTATTGGTATCTATCTATTTAGTAGTAGTTATTGGAGTGAGTTATTGGGTGGGTGGGTAGGTAGGTAGGTAGGTAGGTAGGTAGGTATCGATGTTAGATAATGATCGATGGACTCGGATGGAGAGTCCCAAAGTGATAACATGGACTGTGACGGATATGATGCACATGTGATATCAGATGGGAGATGGGAGATGGGAGATGGAGCGACCCAGCGGGATGAAAGTTGAAGTTGAAGTTGAAGTTGATGGTTTGCAATTGGGTAATGAATGGGTGGGATTCACAAGGTTGTGTGTGAACTTGTGAGAGGGCTTGGAGGGTTGAGAGGAAGGGAAAGTCATTTTTTTCTTATCCATACCATAAGACTTTTACTCGGGAGGATTGGGATTGGGATTGGGATTGGGTTGGGTTGAGTTGTGGTCCATAGAGTGACTTGTAGATAGCTGAAGATGTATGAAAGGCTCGATTCGATTCTTCCATCAAGTTTTTTTTCATGATATTGTTTGCTTGACGCCCATTCGTTCGGACTCCGGAGATGCAGGTACGAAGAATCTGATGAGGGGATATGCAATATGCAATACTACCTACCTACCTAGGTACTGACTGACTGCATGCGTGATTTATTCTTCTCTCGTAAAATGCATGCATGGGTGCGTGCGTGCGTGCGTGCATAAATTTTCCCTTTTTCTGATTTTCTAAATTTCATTCCGTCGTGTTTCTATGCCATGGAACAATAATGGATGAGTGTCCACTGCCCAGTGCCCACTGCCAACTGCCAACTCAGAAAATGGTTGCTGTCTCTTGCAGGCTTGCAGGAAGTGCAAGATCACATATTTTTTGCGCATGGGTGCAGACTACATACAGTAGTACAGACTGCAGGATGGTAAGATGTTGATCGTATCATTCATTCATTTGATTGGATGAAAATAAATGAAAACTAAACGAAAATGGATGAAACGGGAAGACTTTTTCGTACCTGGCTAAGCCTTTTTTTTAATAAGTTTCCGGTTATCCTATTGGGGTAAATCTTAATTTGGGTAAGGTTTAAATTTGTGTCACCAACCAACGGGACCTGAATTGCACTAGGAGTCTAGGAGAGTTTTTCAGGGGTAATTGCCTAATTGATTACTTGTAAGTTGTCAGTGCTTATTACTGCTCAGCTCGGCCTTTTCTTTCTCGTAATTAAGTAAAGTACAAAATAAAATGGAGATGAATGAAATTCATATAGGAATAAAAGATTGTCATGATGTTTGATTTGTTAATGGATGTTTCATGTTATCATATTAGATATTTGAGGAATATGCTAAGCCTCCCGACCATCTTCATTCCTAAAAAAGGTTATCAGGTTGTTTTAAGTTTGTTTGTTATATCACCTACCGGTACTAGCTAATGGAAACCAGCACAAGAATACAAACCAGTGATTATATTCCTACCTACTAATCTAGATCCACCTGGACATCCATAATTCAGTAAGGAAGCAAAAGGCAAGGAATAAGAATGAATGAATAATAAATATTATTATTTAATTGGTTAATAATCCTTGTGATTATCACTCAGGAACCAAGGAGAAAAAATAAACATATCCACCCTAATCCACACCTTTATTAGCTCCACTCCAATTATCCCCCGGCCGCTCTACTTTATTTATCTACTACCAAGCTTCTTGTTACCCCACTTCTTTTTTCTTACTGCAGGTGGTCATGGTCTCCATAGCTCACTTCCTTGTAAAATCCACTTTTTCTTCCCCTCCCTTCCCTTCCAAGTTCCCTCCGTGTTTTTCTGATGCCATTTTCATTATTTACACAACTTTAGTGAATATTTTTCATAATCAGCACCACAGTGACCACACCTTTTTGTCTGTCTTTATCTTCTCTCACTCATTCCCATTCTCATTCCCATTCCCATTCCCCTTCCCCTTCCCACTCCCCTTCCTACTACTACCCTTCCCTCAATTCTTTTTCAAAAGATCTTCACAATCCCAAAATCTCAATCCCTTTTTAGTACAAATCAATCCTTCAAAAAGTACTACATTACACTCCTTCTATTCCTCAAGACAGCAAGCCTGCTTAACTCATTTCACTCACTGCCAGTCAGCTTGAAACCTTTTAAGATTGATCTACTCCCACATCAAGACCACTCATCTCATCTCATCTCATCACATCAACAAACAAATCTTCCTCAATCCACATTCTTTACTTCAGCCATTACTCACACCATAGAGAAATATCACCTTTCTCACCACCTTCCTTTTAACAAGTCATCATAACGGTCTAGATCAATATCAGTCAGTCATTGAAATTGCAAGTCATTTTCAATCCTACTCTCCCTCATTTCCTCGAGGCACAAGTTCAACAATTTCCAAACTTGAGTTATTGTTTAAGGAAATTCGAATCCAAAGATACCCAATACCCAATACACAACCTTCATTATTTACCAAACAAACAAATAAATCATCATCAACATGAAGTACACCACTGCCATTCTTTCTGGCCTCATGGCTGCTACCGCTATAGCTCAACCCCACGTTCGTCATCAACATGCCGCCAGACACGAAAAGCGAGATATAGTTTGGTATACGGACATTGAAATGGTCACCGAGACAGTCGATTACACCACCACCGTTTGGGTTTCTTCTGATCAGTTGGCTGCTCCAAGCACAATTGCTCCAAGTACAAGCGTTCCATCGGTTACTCCTACAACTTTGGCAACTATACCAAAATCATCTGCCGCGGCCTCGAGTTCTGTTCCAAAGCCTGCCGCTGCCTCAAGTTCTGCTCCAAAGTCCGCCGCTGCATCGACTTCGATTCCAAAGTCTACTGCCGCAGCAAGTAGCACTGATGGAGCTCTTCTCAATCAGAAAATAAGCTCTTTAAGCTCCTCATTCGTTCCTCCACCTTCTTCTACCTCGATTTCCGTCGCGGCTCCATCTACTACCCATACCATCCCAGTCGTCGTCCCAACTACCTCTTCTACTTCCGTCGCCCCAGTTGTCCCATCCTCCACCAGCGTTGCCCCGGTTGTTACCTCAAGCACTTCCAGTGTCGTTCCGGTTATCGTTCCAACCATCTCCAGCGTTATATCAGCTATTATTCCATCCTCAACCACCGCAGCTGCCATCCCAGCAACAACTGCCGCATCATCCCCTTCCTCAGGAGGTACCTGCAATTCTGGTTCCCCATGTTCCGGAGATATCACTTTCTACGAAGCGGGCCTTGGAGCTTGCGGTGAAACCACTGATGGATCTAGCTTCGCTGGTGTTGCTCTTCCGGTTGGTCTCATGGGTTCCCAATCAAACGGTAACCCATACTGCGGAAAGACAATCACCATTAATCATGGAGGTAAAACTGCTCAAGCAACTGTTATTGACAAATGCATGGGTTGTCTTGGTAACTCCATCGATCTCACCAACTTCGTCTTTGATCAACTTGCCGCCGAATCCGTCGGTCGTACTCAAGCCACTTGGTTCTTCAATGATTAAATTACCTCATCCCTTTTACTCTCGATTTTCATATTTGATATTCTGGTTATTCATTATTCAGAGCATCAAAATCAAAAATCATTCTCATTCTCCTGGATATAAATATCGCCAGTTCGATATACAGAAGAGTAGATCTCTTCTCATCTAAGGCTTTTGCATATGACTTCTTTTTGAAAAAGATCGTCAACGAATCTCTTTGGGATATCATATCATTGGGGGGTTTTGTTCGTGGTTGTTTATTCGTTGGTTTAGTTCGTTGGACTTTTTATGGGAGATTGGAGAGGGAGGATACCTATGCATGGAATGGTTATGAACATTACATCATATCATCGCATTGTTCATTTGGCGCTTTTACGTTTTACCTCTTTTGCCCGCTTGGGATTTCTACTTTCACAAACACATTCGCAAAATATCTCGGAGGAGCATATGGATTTCATGATAGCTATTCGGGAATGGATATGCAATGAAAAGGATGTTGAAGATAAAATCTGAATATATGTGGAGGATGGAGGATTGGAGGGAGAAATTTTCACCGAAAAGTAAATGCTCGGAAAATTGCAATGAAAATGGAGATGCATTGAAAATAAAACACAAAATAGAAGACAATGGAAGTAACTTCTTGTACATATATTTTAGACTTTAGTGTTGTGATTTAACACGGAATATCTATTCATTTATGAATTTTAAGTTTTTGGTTTTTGAGGTGGTGACTGATGGTTTGGGGATTTGGTGATGTGATGATTTGGTTACTTATAATAGTAAGAAACATTTTCCTGGGGTATTAACTTTCAGATTGTACTCTAGTAGTTTTATTAGTATAATATAAGTAGAAATACATAACTTTAAAACTTTAAAACTTAAAATTAAAGTAGCCTTTCT
Source organism: Myriosclerotinia duriaeana (assembly GCA_002162615.1). Lineage (NCBI taxonomy): Eukaryota > Fungi > Ascomycota > Leotiomycetes > Helotiales > Sclerotiniaceae > Myriosclerotinia > Myriosclerotinia duriaeana. Next base: position 645,027 of record NGKI01000020.1, read on the forward strand.
ATCTATTATTAGTCTTTTAATCTTTTTAACTTTAACTTTAACTTTAACTTTAACTTTAACTTTTAAGTTTTGAATTTAAATCTTTAACCTTTTAACTTTTAATCTTAAATCTTGAATCTTGAATGAATGTGGTGGGTGATGAGTAATATGGTAATATGATATAACCTTAATAATCTTAATGCTGTAATGTAATGTGATGGACTGATGCGATTCAAGATAATCTAGGTACCTAGGTACCTAGGTAGTAATTTCATATATACACACACACACACACACACATATATATATACACACATATACTCTACGGGTATAACAAACACTAAATATACACAACTACAACTTCATCTTCATTTCCATCACCATCTCCATCTCCATGTCCATCTCCATCTTCATCTTCATCTTCATCTTCATTTCCATTTTATTTTCCATCTACTCCTTCTTTCCCCCCTTCCACTTCATACCAACACTCCCCTCTCATCACAATACAATA
>NGKI01000020.1:645760-660496 GCA_002162615.1 Myriosclerotinia duriaeana
CCACATAATCACTCGCTCTCCTCACCAAAAAAATCTCCTTATCCCTACTCCTCTCCACCCCCTCTCTCCACCCCACTCCATCATCCAAAAATGGATGGGCAGGCCCACTAACCCCCGTCTCCTGCGTTTGCGCAGTCCTAATCGTTTTACTCTTCTTCTGGCTTGTCTCTCCCATGAAACTTTTACTCGTTTGACTTTCTGCCGAATTTTCGGGTATGAGGGTTGGGATTTTGACTTTGGAATTGGTATTTGGTGGTGATTCCGGGGGTGAGGGGATACGTGTCCAAAGAATCCAATATCCTCTTGAGGTTTTAGCCGTACGTTCCAATGTGTTTTTATCGGTAGTCGTTGCGATATATGTATGAAGAATTTGGAGATGAGTGTTTAGAGCTTCGATTCTAGACCAGGGGAGAAGGTTTGCTTGTTCCTGTGTTAGAACTTGTTGAGGATCCGGAATATTTGGAATATTTGAATTGAGAGTTAGAGTTTTGGGATCCCAGAGGAGATCATAGATCGGAGCGGTTGAATTGTTTGTATTGGCCAAAGGGGAAATAATTTCGGGTTTGGGTGCGCGGAAAGACGTAGATTTGACAAGTGGTTTGATGAGGGATTGAAGTTGTTTGTGAAGAGACTGATAAAGATGTTCCAATGCCAAGGAGTCTGCTCTTAACTCGAAGAGAAAAATGAAGATAAAAGGTTTATTTGCATAAACCACAACTCTTAATTTCTTCGTTTTATTTCGGTCTTGACTTTCGAATGAAGCGTTAGAAGTACCCGTACGCTCGGAACCGTTGGTAGGTCTGAATGATGATCCAAAGTCGGAATGATCGATGCTAATATCAGACTCTTGACGAGCATCTTCTTCACGTTCTAGTTCAACTGTTAATGTACGAAGCACAAGACGATTGTTTTGTCCTTCGTCTTCTTCGTCTTCTGTGTTGAGGGCCACTGGGAGATCCGTTTCAGCTTCAATATCTCCCAATAGACCTACTAGATAATGACCTTTAGAGTCATCAAATTCAGGTATAGGTGTCGATTTCCCAGTTGGATCGGCGGTATCATCAATTGAAGGGTTAGAAGTAGCTGAGCCACTTGATGGTTTGGTTTGTCCTTCTTTTGCTGTACTTCCACCCAAAGACCAATGAGTTCCGTAACCAAATTTCAAGTATTGCGCAAACATGTTACCCTTTGATTCGCCGTCCGTACTATCAGTGCCGTCGGTACTAGTATGACTTGCATCGTTTCCACGAAATGCTGTACGTGGTGGTATGAATTTGGGTTTGGTTCGATCACTCTGATTGTCTTCCTTTGCCGTGGATTTAGGTACCACTATACTAACACTTGAAGATCGACTATGTCCAGATCCATCATTAGGTCCATCATGAATTGGTATCTCCTTGCTAAGACTAGAAGTTGGTCGAACAGTATTCTTTGCATCCCCAACCATTCGATCATGTCTTGGCCTAGGCTTAACCGGCCTCTTTGCGCGACGAGTAGAAGAAGGATTGTCAACCACTCCATAAGTATATGGACCCCATTTATAAAGATCCTCAATCCAATGTGAAACATCTCTTAATGATTTTCTCGACAAAGCTCCAGTACCAAGAAAGATGGCTCCATCTTCTGTCGCAGGTTCGTTACCAGAACCTAACCAAGGACCAGATTGTTTCGGTCGTTGTTCAGAAAATCCTTTACTGGTATCATCTTTCGGATTCGATTCTGCATCTCCAAATCTGGAAACGATTACATCCACAAGTCCCTCCATTCGTCCAACAAATCCTTCAAGAACCTCTCTTTCGCCACTACCTCGTTCTTCTTCCCCAACTCCTACCCCAAGTTCCCCGCATGCAGCAACTTTTATTCCGCCATATAAATTGTTGGCAGGATTGCCATGCATAAGAACGTTCCATGTTGAAAGATATGTATCCCAATATCTACCGAGAATACTCACAAATTTGGAACGTCTTGTTCGAACAAAGAGGGCACTCATCGAAGAGGCATGATGGAGGAGGAAGGTTGAGTGTGCTCGTAGGAGATCCCCGAGGAGTAGAATCGCTGGCTTCACTTCTCGAGAAGAATATTCAATGGTTTCATGTTCTTCGGCAGGTTTTCCTTTGGTAGCTGGAGTCTTTGTTGTGCCTGGCAATATCGTGAGGTTGATTGACTATGCACATTAGAACCACCACCAGACTCATGAATGAAGTTACTAACAGCCAAGATCCACCAGCCAGATTCCAATTCATGAAGAATGATACGAGATTTTTCTGTCTCTATAGTATCCACGGATTTTCCATCAGAAAAACTCCTCCCAAATTCTACCATTCCCTGAGCAAGTCCAATCTGCCTCAACTGTTCATTCTTTTGCTCCTTCGCAAACGCACGCGCCTCTTTGGTATCCGTAGAATCTTTCCCCTTGTGTCCATTTTGCTTGATTGATGGATAATAGTAAACAATTTGATTGTCGAGTGTATCATCGGTGGTTCCGAGAGACGGGTTGTAGATTGCTAGAAAGCCAAGCTGTGCAGGTACTACCTTTCGGCGCTGCTCAAACATTGAATTAGGGACAGACATTGCATGGTGAAAATGTTTAAGAAGACGAGAATGAAGATATAAATGTACTGCAGATCATTCGTTGGTTGAATCGAGTAGTGAACCAGTAGGGCGTTTCGGAAGTAATAGTCCGACCATGGAAGTTTGTTTGTTTATGGTGATGTAAATTCCAAGGTTCCTGGGACTAATAAAACATGGGATATTTTATGTAATTTATTGCTTACATAAAATATCACCACGTGACGGAGAAGTTTATCATAAGAAAATTGATGGAGGCCGAGATATGAGCTTGAGAACCTCAGAAACGCTCTTTTGCTGAACTTTTGGTTTAAATTCGACAATCTTTCCACATGAACGGAGATCTTTGAATAGGTGCTGGCAGCACTTTTCGCAATCATGAGGCTCAAGATCAGAACCTCTTTATTTGTGCTGGGACGAATTGTAACCCCATCGAAGCCATTCCCAATCCATGGATTTCATTCTCGACTTTTCAGTACCAAAAATGCCCAAAATCTTTCGAAACCTTTGAGAATTCTATTCTGTGGTTCTGATACTTTCAGTTGTGAATCTCTTCGTGCTCTGGTGAAAGAGAAACGATCAGACCCCGAAGGAATAGCTTCTATTGATGTTCTCATTCGACCTGGTAAACCGCATGGAAGAGGCAGGAAGGAAATTCGTGAAGGTAATTCTGAAAAATCGCCCATAGTTTTCACCCTTTGCATACTGACCGTTGCCAGTTCCATTGAAACAAGTGGCTGAAGAGCTGGACCTTCCCATACATGAGAGAAATACATTCACTGGATGGGATGTAAGTTTTGATTCCGGGATATATATTTGCTTCCCTGAGGACCGCGACTGATGGAATTTTTCAGTTACCGAAACCAGATGGGCAGTCAATCAACCTTATTGTAGCAGTTTCATTTGGCTTATTCGTTCCACCACGTATCCTCAACAGTGCTGAATATGGTGGAATCAATGTTCATCCTTCCCTCCTGCCACAGTAATTATGTCCAACATTGATTGTTTGTATCGAGGCTAACCACAATGTATAGATACCGAGGATCTGCTCCACTTCACCATACCATTATGAATGGGGACACAATTACTGGTGTCACACTTCAAACTTTGGATCCACACAAATTTGATCATGGCGTCATCCTCAGTCAACAAGGCTTTCCCATTCCACAAGCGAATACAACAAATTTCCAAGGCCTCTTAGATTTCATCACACCCAAAGCAGCAAACTTGCTTGCACAGGGAATCAGAGATCGAGTCTTCGTGAACCCAGAAGCCAATCAAACGGTCAAAGTTGCGCCAAAGATCCAGCCCATTGATAGATACATCGACTGGGAGGAAGGATTATCTATCGAGGTTGCACGAAGATATCGAGCACTTGGAAGACTTTGGTGCTATACCCGTACTTGGTACTCTGGCAAGGATAAAAAAAGAACAATATTTGAAGATTTCGAAATTGTACCATTATTAGGCATTTCTCGGGTTCCAGAACACCAATTAGAGCGAGTGTATCGATTATTCCCCAAGTGGGAGTATTTCTGCACTCCTGTGTATGAGGATCCGACTTATCCAGGAGCTATTATCATTCCAACCGTCGAACCACAACTAGGGCTTCGAGTTAAACATATCCTTATCGAAGGACAGGTAGTGGGTTCGGCCATCGATGCTGTGCATAAGCTATCGGTTTTCACCCAAGATCCAAGTCATGACAAAAACATGCTCATGACTATAGCATTGACGGATAAATCGGAGGATGGTTTACAGCCCGTTCTGCGCGAGGGCAAAAACCAGTTTGCGGCGAAGCACTTGAATCTTTCCAGGACGTTAAAGATTAACCGGGCGCGCCTGATTGATGTTAGTCCTAATAATAATCCTAGGCCTACGAATTGAGCGTTGATTATATAGATGTATAATTGTAAAATAATAATCCAAGCAAAAGGACCATAATCCAATGGTATGTAGTGTACCAATTTTTATTTTGTATGTGGGGGATTGTGACTCGACCTGTGCATGATAGGCGGCAGGAAAGAGATATATTCGAATGCTGACATGAGGGAGGAGAGTGGTTGATCTTTATGGCATGGTCTAGAGACGAAACTGCTCCGTTGTTACAACCAAGCACAGTGACTCGACCAGTGTTTAATGGGCGTCAAGGACGAAAGGCATTCGATTCCTAGAAGAGGGAAGGAGAACAATAGATGCGTATAGCGTGGCATCGAGAGGAGAAAATGTCATTGCTCGGAGAGAGAGTAGTGATTCAGTCAGTGTGTGATATGAATTATGGAAACGTCTTCGTTTTGCTGAGAACAAGTGGATGGAATCGTCGACTAAGCTTTTATATTAAGGGATGAAGGACGCTTAATTGCTGAATCGAGAAGGGGTCTTTGATCCGTGTCTAGCAAGCGTCAGGGACGAAAGATCCTAGATTGCTGCAAAGGGGTGAGGAATGGTTGATTCATTTGGTGCTGCCAAGGGACGAAATCCTGTCATTGATAAGGATAAAGAGAGTGATTAGATCCTTGTTTGATAGATGGCATTGATGACATATGCTTGATGCTTGGATGGAAGGTAGGAGACAGCGACCTGTATGGTACGGTCCAGGAATGATATGCTAAAACTCTCCTATCGTCAGGAGGAAATGGGGACCTGTGCTGTAAATACAGGGACGAGAAGCTTTCTATTTGGGGAGCAAGGAAGATGATTTGGTTCGTGTCTAATAGGCGCTAGGAATGAAATAAGCTAGATGCAGGAAGGAGGCAGAGGAGATAGCTGGCACACGAGATACAGTCTGGGGACAATATCGTTGAACCTATTCGAACCGTGACGATATATTAAGAGACGAGAAGCATTCTATCGTTGAAGCAAGGAGAGCTGTTTGATCCGTGACTAATAGGCGCCAGGGACGATATGTGCTTGATGCAGGAAAGAAGCAGAGCATATAGTCAATCTGCTTGTAAATCTAAGGGTGAGATCGGTCAAAGGATGTGACCAAAGCAATGATACGTTAAGGGCCGTCTGGTACCTCCACAGGACGGGAAGTAATCTATTGCAAAGCAAAGAGAGTATCTGATCCGTGTCTAATAAGCGCCAGGGACGAGAATCAATCGATGCTAGAAAGAATCTGGAATATAGTCGATCCGTTTGGTATATCCAGGGACAAAATCGCTCCAATGACCAAGGAAAGTGAGTAAATAGTAAGAATCGTCTGGTACCTCCCAATGACGATCTTGTGAATGCTTGAAGCAAACACATCATGGACTACCTTAATAAAGCTTTGCCAGAGCCACAAGAAGTCAAGATGATGGTAAGTTTTTCCAGGGACTGTGTATCGGAGTCTTCTCGCGAGTGCGATACCACAGTAAGGAATTGTCGAACAACCTTGGACCGTCTTCAGGCCTTCTCCTGGGCGGAAGAACGGTGAGGCTTGCCGAGTTAAGTAAAAGATAAACGACTCGTATGGTCCGTTCAGGACTGGGGTAACCTTGCACCTTTTGTACCTTTGCCTAACCGGTCGGGACAGGGCCGTACTGGATCTAGGACTTCACAAGGAACTACTAAGCACGAAGCATCACCCACAGCTCCTTCCCTCCCCCAGGGACGAGATCTTGAGAATGGTGTGAATAAAGCGAGGAAATGGACGACTCGTATGGTCTGGACTCCGGAAAAGACTGCTGGGGTAACCTTGCGCGTTATGTGCCTTGAGAACAAAACTAGGTCTTCGATAAAGCCGTATAGAACCTAGCAGACTCAAGGACCGACTCCGCACGAAGAATTACCCACAGCTCCCTCCATTGCCCAAGGACGAGATCGTGAGAGAGGATGGATTTAAGGCGAGGCGAGAGGTAATCGTATGGTATATTCCAGGGACGATAAGGCGATGAAAGGGGTAGGCGAGGAATAAGTCGAGGGAAGGAAGCGAAAGGGTGAAGACTATCTCCATAAATAGCTCAGCTCCTCGTTGATTACTGCCCATTGGTTGGCCAATTCTCTTTGCGGCTCCTGGCTCCGGGGTTGGAGAGAGCGGGAATACTCGAGGTGCTCTTTGAACCCCTGGACGTCGAACCCCATGTTCAGGATCTCGAGATCCGTCGGCTCTTTGTTGCCCATGAATACGATATCGCAAACTGCCGAATTCACCCTGCCCAAGTCCAGTTCTAGCGCAAACCAATCATGCCCTGCCGGAGCTCCACTAGTAGCATGCTCAATAGCAGCTGCAGCTTTTTGCCAGTCAGTGCAATGATGAGCCCATTCGACGCCTTCTTCGTTCCGCGTATACATCAATTCCATGGCGTGAATCATTTCGTGAGCTAAGGTGCCCAGCATCTTAAGCATCACTTTGGAATATTCCTCGCCATCATCTCCGGTGCGTACGTCTTTGATATATATAAATGTTGTCCTGAAGCAACCCGAGTCAACGCACGTGGTGAGCCCTAAGTCACCGCCTAGATCAACCTCTACTGCTCGAGCCTCGTCGGAGACAAACTCGAGTTTGACGATATTCTTCCGTTCGTCAACGGCACAGTCAGCGACCACGGAATCCTTAACCATTCCTCCAAACAAGAATTGGTTGAAGATCTCGAAAAAGTTTTGAAGAACTATTTCGGGGTTTTCGTCAAAGGGGATTGACCGTTTATAGAGGTTGAAAGCCTCGGTTTGCTCTAAAGACACAGTATCTCCTTCCATTAAGTTTGTGTGGCGCACAACCATCTGAAATATATCGGCCAAGCTGTGAGAGGCAGGCTTTAGGATATAGGGGGCCAAAGGATCCCCGGTATAAATAATTGCCTTGGTAGGTTCGGGTTCTCGAAAGCCAGTGCTGCCTGGTGGCAGAAGAGGAAGCCTCTGGTCCCATGGACCGCCAGGTCCAGAATTAACCCATTGGAATGACATCTTCGCTATCTGGTATATGATTGGTCGTGAGTTCGTTGTGGGTTCGTGGTAGATCTGCGATTTTCACAGGTTAGCAGAGGCCAGCAGAGGTCTGTAATACTTCGATCTAACGAAATTCAACATAAAACGGACGTATTTAGCTCTTTTCATACCAATTGATTCAAGAGTTCGTTCAGTTTGAAGAAGTTTGAGGCAAAATTGATTGATTTCGAGCAAATTTTCAATTCGTGCGTGGTTCTTCAAAGTCAATTACAATAGGATTACAACAATACACTACTAGTCTATGGAAATTTTTGCAAAGCTACAGTTTGAGTACCCGCATGGCTCGATCCGCTTTAGAGCTCCCAATCAGAATATATGGAAGTGGGTCCTCAAATTGTCCCCAGGCGGTCTTTGTTGGTGCCTGGGCTTATATTTAAATGCTTTAAAACTCAAACTACTTTTCTTTTAATAGAAACTCTTTCCATACTGTTCATTAGACACCTTCCTGTCATATTTACGTGGTTTAGAAAATTGTTTCTGGTCTAGGCATGTCATTGAGATGTCGGCTATTAACCGAGGGGGTAACCCAAACATTGGGTTTCCTAGCATATCCGGACAACATTCTTTGGAGTTCTGGAACAATCAAAACATTGCTTTTAAATACTGCTGGTTGATATTGGTTTCTGTGCATGTCTATGTATTATATTATGCATGTTAATTAAGCACTGCTAGAGATGACGAATTATTTTCTTAGATACATTTGAGATGTTGAAAGTAGTTCTTCTTAGTGACTAAGCTAAGACCAGTTGTTATTTCTGTTATATTCTTACTATTATCCATCTTTGTTTGAATTGAATCAGATGTCACAGATGCTTTCATGAACAAAACACAAGATGTACAAGCCAGTTAATCTGAAGGTTTCGATGAATGGCAGCTATTTTATATGCTTATATTCTACGTGCCAGGTATCTTCTCGGAAGTCAAACAGCTGGGATAAATGCATTTCTGGGCATATCTGAAGGGAGAAGAACACTTTCTCCAAGCAATTGTGATGGATACTTATTGTTTCTTACTCAGATCTCTAATATCCTGAAAGTTATGCTGAAATCCAAGCAGACAAGATATTAAGTTGCTCAAATACACCTGGTCATATACTTCAAGGCTTTCTATCTCTCTCTGATGAGTACTTATTAGTGCTTTAGGTGTTATGGGTACTCTTGGAGCTTTCCTGTAGCCTGGTCAAACGAGAGAGGGGGTTTTCCAAACACATCTCACAGGGGAAAGAAGTCTTTTTTGCCATTTTATGATAAAAACCAAGTAATTGCTCTTACAAATCCAATATCTTGCGTCTTCCCTCTAAGATATACTTGACAAGACAGATAGTTGTCAATATTTGTATTAGATACAGAGACTTATTCCTCCTAGTAAGATGTGTTTAATAAGATCTAACTTTCATCTGCATTTCGGGTGGTTATAGATTCATTTGATATTGGTAGCTTGATTGACTATCACTCTGTATTTAGATCTTGGTATTCAAAGGCAATTCCTCTTAACTCCATTTAATGAATAATGGTCATTGAATATGTGTATTTTGGGTGTGTTTAACACCCCATTTGGGCACAATGGGACTATTAACAATCATTTTTAATTTCTATCTTGCAGGTAAGCATTGTTAGAACCAATGTTATAACTTGTATATAGGAGGTTATCTGGAGGTTATAAAGAAGTATATTGGACATATTAGGTGCTTTCTTTGAACTTGACGAGATGATTAGTAGTCTCTTTCTTAAGTCTTATACTGAGTTCGAGGACTATGTCTTCCGTTTTGTGTTTGATAGATGCTGGTTGTTGATGAATACCTCAGATAAACTCAAATCTTCTCTTGCGATAGACAAGCATTATAGTTTCGGAATATCACCTCTACTCTCACATCCTTAAAGCCTCAGACCAAATGGGGGCGGCGATAGCATCTCCCCGCATAATGTGACGCACACATCAGACTTTACTCTTTTCACAGATCTTTCTTGGATATTCTTCAAAGTGTCGCTTGTACTTCGCCATTGCGAAACCTCCAAACAAGCAAGGAGAAAGATAATAGCCAAGCTTTCGTATTCAGCTGGACAAAACAATGTACTGAGTTCATTCAATTCGATCTAAAAATCCAAAGGGCGTCGCCTAGAGCCACTCATTGGGCCTTGGCATCTACTTATCTGTAATGAGAGTTTAAGGGTAAATGCTTCAATGTTTGCGTTCGGGGTAGATATGCAGGAGAGTTACCACTAAGCTAAGAACCTCCCAACGAGTAGTCAAAAGAATTCTCTTTCCCCAGATACTCCAAGATGCTCTGTGCCCTTTTTATTGGAATTTAAATTAGTTTTTCGCAAATCACACTCGGCCAAAGCTGTTGACCCAATAGTTTTGCGTGATTGATGGGGAAGACCCGCAAGAAGATGGGTGATGGATCTAATGGTCTATGAGATATCTAAGCTAGGAAAACGTGATACTGTATCGTGGGCCAAAATTCAGTTCTGGCGTAGTTTATATTGTGCGAGTAATCAAGAAGTTACACATCAACTCCCGAGTAAATCCAAATTTCAACCTCAAGCCTTAGTCTTTAAATGTACCCATTAGAAAGATACTTATTGAATAATATTTCATCCATCCAGCCCATGAAAACACAATATGTATTTTCTCAACCCAAACCGTCCAATAATAGAGCATTTTCTTATGATCCCTAGCCCGGCCCAACAGATAGCAAACCATAATAAACCAATCTACCCAAACCACCCAAACCACCCATTTCGAGCACTGGTCTCGTGATGGTCTCGGATTACAACTTTGTAGTGCGATTGTAAAGAGTCAAGATGTAATAGAATACTTCACGCGACGAGAATAACTACCATGGTCAACTTTGATCGTATGCGATAAAACGTGTGTAACATTGGGAGTGGGGTAGTAGATACTATATACAACGATCTCGAGGGAACAGGTGAAAGGAGTGGAAGTACGTTGTTCCTATTGAGTTCTTGACTCAGGCTTCTTGAACCTTGAAATCGTGTTTGTTTCAAGTGAAGCGAGGCAACACAACATCACCCTTCCCACCTATCACCTACCTAGAAAGGTCGGACAAGCACATGAAAATTTTACAGAGGACCTCTCACTTCCTAAGGTTGTCGCATATATGTAACCAGAAAGCTTTTCATTATATCAAACCAAGCAAACTTTGCGCATAGAAGGGGAGCATAGTTCAATTGGGTAGAGCGTGTGTATAAAATTGGGATAACCTATCTTGCCATCATTATTGTTATATATATATATATTCATCTTGCGGTCATTTTCAGCCATGGGTTATTCAACTATATGCATTAAATGTGAGTTCATGTCACGATACACTCAATATAATATGGTATGTAGTGTATAATGATGATGCCGATTGAAGAGTAGCTAGAAGTGGCTACTTATATGCATATATGGTGGGTGGCTCCTGCCCTAACAGTTCAAGTCTCACTGCTCCTAAATCAATACCGTTTTGCTTTGCAATTTTTGCTTTCTTACATTTTTTGGTCGTTCCGAAACTTCGTGAGCCTCATGCAAGCACTCCTCTCCTTTTTATCGGTCAGTCATCACCCGTAATCTCCGCATCTAAGAACCCGAAAACATATGTTACGTAGTACAAGGCTTAGAATTCCTGTACATTGTTTTACTATCAAAAAACCTATCTAAAGCCTTTACTTTTTAAACTCCTTCTCTTTCCTGAAGCTCTTCTACTCCTTCAGATTACTATTAGAACTAGGACTCTAATAATATCAAGTTTAAAATCGTAATATGCAACTTACGACCTACAATACGGAACTCATGACTTACCATACTGCGGTCTTCCATCATGTTATAAAATTATTGATTTTATCCAAATTTGTCCCCAAAAAGATTCAATATGAGTATAGATACTCAAATATTACATTCTACACTCAAAACAAACAGGGAGCATAGTTCAATGGTTAGAACGCATGCATCAAGGCAAAGAACTTACACATCCTCAATCCGTTTGCAATGTCCTGCTAATGATAATTTCAATGAGTCATTTTCAGTACAGTGCCAGCGATCTCAGGTCCTCAAGGTTCTTTGAACTGCATGTATGAAATGTGAGTTCAAGTCTCACTGCTTCCATTTTTTTGAGAGGGCCCAAATATATTTTGTATTTCCAAAGGTTTGAGTAGAAGATAAATGCCGGGAAATGCTATTTTTGCGGGTCTCATGCAGCTTTCCGTTTCCCCTTCCACCCACACCTCAGCATCAACCATATCCAGTACCCAGCAGAAAAGAATGCTACACATATTTCAATAGCACATAGCACTCCTATACTCAAATCAAAAAGAGAGCATAGTTCAGTTGGTAGGAACTCACACTACGAACCCAAGTATCTCACACCCTGGACACTAGCACACGCCCACAACGCGTACGCACCCAGTCCCATCATCGTTGAATACCTCCATTTTGTGTGAAATATGAGTTCGATTCTGCAGTTATTAATGAATCCATGGATCTCTTGGTTGTTTCCCCATTACTTAAATGAGATGTCATGGGACTTTTTTTTTTGGCTGGGTATTGCTTCTGTTCCAAGTCATTTTGGTACAATAGAAAGTTAAGTCATGGAATGGTATTTTCACTTAATCCAAGAGGCTTTGTTTGCTTGAAGCCTTTATTTTCGGCTATCAAATCACATCCTATGATCTTTCATGAATTCGGGGCACATGTGAACATCCGTTCTCTTCATGCAACAAGCCTCCGGTTCTCCACACACACTTCAAATTCTCCATTCATCAACATCTCAGTTCTTTTCCACCTTTCCATATATAACTCAATACCCCCCATTCCAGCATCAAAATAAGCAAACTATGTTTGGTAAGGGGATATAGTCCAATTGGTAGAACGCATACATCAAGAGCCTGGTTCAAGATAGGAGTGCGCCAGTACCGGAGGCATCGCAAGGTCATGACAGTCCACGAAGAGCGGGAGTGCATCAATCTGAGATAATCAGACCTGATCTGTATGAGATGCAAATTCGAAGCTCGCTATCCCCAACTTTTTGAATTTCTTGGCGAGTGTTAACATGTCATTCTGGCCATCCCGGGGAATGAATTTCGATAGGATAATTGGATGAAGAGCATCCAAACACCGGCGAAATTTTGACTACAATGGGCTTGTGTTTACAACCTGGTTCCATGCAAGCCTTATGCAGCAAGCCTACAACAGCCTTACAGGCTTCATCACAATTTGACGCCCATTTATACCACCCAAAGATCTCTCTTATCATTGAATCAAAATCTCAAAGTTCAACTGGGATATCATGCACACCAAGCGCTCGATGCCAGTTTTCCAGTAGCCAGTGCCAGTTTCATAGTTGCGTGAGACGAGTTCCGAGTTCGAAATTCGCTATTTTTTTTGTATTTCTTCCTTCTTTTCTTGTTTTTTTTTTGGTGTTCCAGCGTAGGAATATGGGAGCTCGGCTTCAGAGCTATGGGGGTATGCATCGAGACTTTGGGTTAAGCGACAAGTGGCTTACATATGTGCTCATTTGCATCACTTTCATGCTTTGAATCGTCAAGTACCTATTGCAATGAAAATATCATGTAATTGTATGCTTGGGCCTCCCAAATAGAACCCTTTATCTGATCAATAGGATGGGGGTTCCTCATAATTGCAATGTGGTGAATCATGAGAGTAACTTTACCATCGCGGTTGTGAAGTCACTTGAGGGTCACTCCTCGCCAACTTCTTCGGCGTGAACGTAGCAAGCACGCATTCATATATCGAATTGTTTCATTGACATTAATAAACAAACAACCCAAGAAACAGACATATGATTCAATGATATGTAGAAAATCCGCATCTGACTTCATCACGAGATGCAGTGCACAGGGGAAATTCGACACCGGCCAGTCCTTAAGCTTTACTGTGAGCGCGGAAGATGTTTGATTCTTACTACATCCAACACTTTCCTCTTGGAACTTGCTACATTCAAATTTCGAGGTTCTGCATGATGAAAAAAATAGGAAAGGCCAGCGTTGTAATCGTAGTTGTTTCTTGAGACCGCAGAGGGTTGACGTTCGGGATGAGAGGAAGCAATTTTCCACTTTGGAATATATACACCATAATGAGAGAACTTTTCAATAAATCGTGGTAGAGGAGTCAAATATGGAATTTTAGGTATACCCTCTTTCTCTAGTGACTCTTTGTGACTGAAATGACCGTCGGATTTACACTTTGAAAGAATAGAGCCAGTTCACCTTCTGAAACCAGCCCATCGATTATACTTTCAAATTCTGAGATACAAACGCTTTCAAACAAATTAAAAGGGGTTGTAGCTTAGTGGTAAAGCGTACAGCTAGTTGCATTCGCTGACAACGCTTCCTCGAGGCGTATCTAATGATTGCAACTTGCTGAAAGATCGGCGGTTCGACTCCATCCAGCTCCATATATTTTTGCTCATTTTTGCTATTTGTGGCCGATAAGCTTTTTGATATAGCTATTATCAAGTGGCGTGTTTGCCTAGTACTTGCAGTATCATTTTGCGCGATGAGGAAAGTGCTCTTACTTCTCGAAGGATAAAGCTAGGTCACCTTCCCAAACGAAGTCATCAGGCCAGTCTCATATCCCTTCATACCGCTATTCCATCAAAATATATCGGAGGAGCTGTAGCTCAGTGGTGAAGCAATGCAGTATGATTCGTATCGGAGGACGTAATGCTCCCCCGAGCATATGCCATTCCAATGATCCACCTATGTATCATTTCTGTAATAAGTTGATTTGTTCGATTCCATCCAGCTCCATAAATATTTTTCCATATTTTTATTGCTTGATTGGCTCTCTATCAGGATTTCTTGTTTCCTGATGTAGCTGGATGATCCACGAAGGAAAGAGTGAAATTGATGGATATCGTCAACAGAATGGTAATGAATTACGATGGGAGAAAAGGATATTCTTATCAAGTTGCGCGCATATACCATACACCATCTCGCGTCGGATTACGAAGGTAACGGTCATTTTGGTCGAGATTATAGGCTCTTTCAGGGTATACACGCTGGAAGGCCCTATAACCAGTCCACATTTGGCTGTGATTTTCAACTACCCTATAAACTAACGCTTTGATAGGCTATTAGAACCTATACTATAAAGGCCTATAGGCTCGCTAAGCCTATATGGGTCCCTGCACAGTGCACAGGCCAGCCATATATACCCTGTAGACCAATGATAGCCTATAGATAATGCTTAAATAAGCTATCAAAGCCTAAAGCTTAT
>NGKI01000020.1:667064-711603 GCA_002162615.1 Myriosclerotinia duriaeana
AAGTCCTGTAGTTCTTATGCCGGTCGATCGGTCGGTTGGTAAAGAAAGTACCACATTGGTGACAAGATATTTGACGACGGGAGGGCCTTGTAGGAGTCTACAAATTTCAGGCATGGGCACCCGTACCCCATCTGGGGTTTTTGAGGCCTATGGGATATTCGCCCTACCCTGTTGGATTTCATAGGGCATTTGTTTTAGAAATCGGCCGGATACAGGTATTAAGCCAGGTTTTTAGTCCAGTAATTGTTCTATTTTTATTCAAAGTTGAAGTTGTATTTCTAACTATAACAAACAATTATGCATTTGTATTCGAATCGATTTACTTTTTCGACTCCATTATTCATGTGATAGTTTCTTCATTATACCTACCATTGTTGTAAAAAGATTGAAACGCCTCTTTCCCGTCAGCTTCGGAGCCATATGAAGATATTCATCTTAGGCTCAAGAGTCAGGTCTTGAATGGCCTGAGCAAGCTGGAGAGCTTCAATTTTGTCTTTGTAAAAAGTAATCCACCGGTCCAAGCAGTACTCTCGGCTTGAGGTATAGGGTATGCCCTCATAACAGCAGAGGTTACAATTCCGAAATTTGGACCCGCGCTACGAAAAGCCGACTAGAGATCTTTGGCAGCAGAATTTATAGTGAGCCGTGACGAGACTCTTATTAGCAAGAACAATGTTCAAGGATAGCATATTGTTGATACTGACTATGAAGGCCCAAAAAGATTGCAAGCCCAACACCTAATGCGCCTACACAATTGCAGTTGCCATTTAAAACTTGAGCATTATTTGCGTAGGCAACATCGATCACAATTTTTGTCAAAGCACCTCTTTGCGAGGTCATCTATGTGCTTCCGTTATTGAATGTGACTGCATTGAGACCCGCCAATTTGATCAGGACGCTCTTCGAATAAAGGTCAAATGTACTGCTCCAGCCATGTCCTCTATTCTGCGCAAGAAAAAGAGGTATGATTATCAACGTAGTATTTCACCTAGAAGATTTAATTATATAAGTAATAGACAGTCGCAGATATGATCACTATTAAGAATACGCTACATATCATGGCTGCAACATCTTGTTCGGTCGCAACGTTGACTATAGTGCCGGGACTTGGGGCATCAAACTAGCTCCATCATGATGCAGTTGAGATGTGCGAAATACCTAGTTAACCCCGAGGAAAGTAGCGATTAAATAATGGTATCATTTGCCCATTTTTGAACACCTGTGGCATAGCCACACAAGGGAAGAGTGATGCTGAGAAAGCACAACGGTGTAATGCGGAATGAAGACCATATGACATAATGGTGACAATCTATCGATATGATGGCTACGAAATGACGACGTTTAGATGGTGATATGGCTCGAATGCGACGTGCTTGACCACATTTATAAAAGAAGAAGAAAAAACGTCCAGCTTGTATAAATGAACCAAACTGAAAGTTCGGCAAATCCGCCAGAAGCAGAAGAGCTCCGCTGGGAGCTGGGTGGCGGATATACAGATGCATGACTTGATCCGTAGGAAAATCTGGCCCAAATCCATGATATAACATGCAGATAGATTGAAGCTGGGCACAAGTCATCTGCATCGCCGTGTGAATAGTTGCCATCAGTAATTCCCCTCTACTAAGATTTGGTTCACATAACGCTTGCATAGTTAATGTAGCAGGCGAGAATAACAATGAAATCCACACAAGAATTGAGGCTTGGTGTTTGAGGAAACCTTGGTAAAAACACATAAAGAAAAAAGATAGAGGTTGTTCTCACTCGAGCTCAAAACGACGTCACTAATGCTATTCAGAACAAGACAGGACAGAATGAAGTTATAAGTGAGTTTTGTGCTGCATTCTTTGCGGCATGATTGACACTGTTGATATTGCAAGGCCGAAGGGTTGTGTGTGATACCTAGGTATATATAGCATCGCATTTTGTACGTTAATGAATTATATTACGTCTTGTGTAACTTGCCAGTACATACGACCATAGACTGAGGAGAATTATTAGGCAATCTCTATATTCTATCACTATCGTCGCTGTTCCGAATCCAAAGCTCCAATTTCAGTATAACATTTCTGGTTGTTCTTACTTAAGTCCTATCTGAAATCCGAAATCCGAAATCCGAAATTCGTATTCTGTATATGGATTAGAAGTAATCTATCCTTTGCTAGGATTCTCTATCATCCTATAGTCGGACATTGGTGCACCATGTACTCTGTTTACCAGAAACTGTTGCTAGAAAGTCACTGCTTCATCTGCTATCATAAGCTCTTCATTGACCAAGGTCGATAGTGCCTTCCTGACAACCACTTCTGAGGTCTTATCGGGCTCCAGCGCGGCCGCGTCTTCGAGCCCTGTTATCACTACACCCTCGATTGATCCTTCGTCTGTTGCATCTAGCGTGCCTACATCAGTCGTGGTATCCAGCCCTGAAGTCCCAGGTTCGTCGGTCGTTTCTACTCAAATTCCATCTTCATCTGCTCCAGAAACGCGGATCCCTAGAAGCTCCCCGGCTCCCGAGTTGACGATATCAACTATCCTAACGACTTGAACTTCCACGGTTACAGCTTATTTTACAGTCATACGAGATACCTCAAGTAAACCCTATGCTTGCAGTGTAATCACCCTCGGTGCTAACTTCCAATTTTACAATGGTGACCACCCCGCCGAGATCTTCAAGATGTCCGTTTTCATACTTGACAGGAATGGTAAATTTGGTTCCCGAATAGCAAGGCCAAGATTCAGTGGCTAGAACCAAACATTCTAAAATATAGGCCCAATCAATTAAGCAGCCAAGCAATATCCAGTCTAGCTCATCATCCGCTCTTATGCGATAGCTTGACCATCAATGGAGGTTTATCCCACAAAATGTATGTACGTTGCCCAGACGACCATTCTGTACTCTCCTCGCAAAGCTCCATATCAAAATACCATAGCATTCTCACGAGAATGGAACGTAATTCGAAGTACGCCCAGACTTGGGTTTCGATTGTCAGCCTCGATCTTCTATGGAGACTAATATATATTAACTCAAAGCCAGATATGAACTTACTTCTTCCCAATGCAGCTTCTGGGCCCAATCGAGAACGGCTGAAATGCAGCCTTAATATCACCCTTGTACTTATCTGGCGGAGGTTTTCTCCATCGTTCTGGAGCAAATGCATCTGGGTCGTGGAAGCTTTTTGATGCATGATATGCTGCCCAATGATTCACTCCAACCGAAGTCTAAGCCGCTTAGTGAATGAATTGACATAATGTTTGGGTACCTACATTGCCCGGTACGAAAGTTCCGTTTATCTTTTCACCCTCCGGTCGAGTGCGACGTGGCAAAGTCGAAGGTGTCGGCGGATATAGTCTCATTGCTTCCTCGATGATCGCGTCTATATATGCAAGGTTTCTTAATGAAACCATATTTATATCGTCTGCAGTTTTGAACGTCTGTCTGACTTCAGCCGTTGCTGCTAAAAGCGTCTCCGGGTGTTTAAGCATGTAATACGATGCGCCGCACAAAGCCGAAGCTGTGGTTTCTGAACCTGCCATGATCATTACCGTTGCCGTTCCTTCTATCTCGTCACGGCTCATGCTATTTTGATCTTGCCCAAGGATCTATCGATTTTGTCAGTCTGTTGCCTCAACCTTACTATGCGCCATTTCTTACATAACTCATGAAATCCTTTCGGTCAGTCTTTTTGTTCAATCTTACTTGAAGTTTGTCGACTGTATAGGCCATATGCACCCGCTTCTGTTGCCTTACATTCGGTACGTAGGTCATTACTAATTTCAGGAAGATCTTAAAGAACATATAAGCCTGCGCTAATCTTATAACAATAACAAATTTCAATCCCTTCATAATCTGCTCTATCCACAAATGGTAGCTTCCGGAATCAGGGTTCCAAAAGACTCACCCAAACACAAGTCACCAATGATATCGAACGTGGTAAAGTTGTACCAGTCCCGCAGATCAACGTGACCAGAGGAAGGTCCATCGACCTGCTCTTGAAGCTTTTTAATGAGCTGTTGGAAGTATTGTGTCAATATTGGTTCTTGTTCCCTCAATGCTGTATCGGAGAAAGCATGCGCAAGAGTACGCCGCATACGAGTGTGGTCTTTTGCGTTTGCAACTATTGGTGATCAATTAATGTCATATCACCATATATGCTAAAGGGGGGGCAGGTGTGCGGACTTATTATATTGCTATTGCCTGCATGGTCAAGGTGCCACTTTTCGTCGCGTCTAAGCTCGTGCCGATCCTCTCGCAGGCCGTAAATATCTGGGGCAACTATATCAGCGTCGTCATATGCCCAGGCTTTCTACAAACACATTGACTACTTACCGCGCCATGCTTTTGCAGTATCAAATGAGAGTGCTTCAGGTGTTATCCTTACAATATCCCCATATCTATCGTGAAGATCCTTCACATCTGTGACTGAAGTGCCACGAGCCAAGCCCAAAAAGTCTGGAAGATAGAAACCTGCTCGGAGAAAAGGTCCTGGGAATTTGGCAAGTGGGTGCAGAGAAACATTATAGGCAGCGCGGCATAGCGAGAAAATGATATACTGAAGGTGTGAGTCGTATCTGCCGCCACAAGTGATAAATGAGGGTTCAGATCTTACATCTCCAGCGAGCCATAGTAGCACACTACTAAGCGGGACACTTTGCCATAGGTGAAATAATCGCCGAACGCAAATTCCAATACTATTATACCATTTCTTAGTTATGTAAAACATGTTCATTTGGATGAGAGTATCATACAGAATGACTTGCTCCCACATATTGGAATCAGGGTAAGGAATGCTCTAACAGATCTCGAGTAGTTGTTTTTTATCAACGCTCCGAGACGCACTTCGGGTGGTTCATAAAGCGTACATTGCGGGCAAACTTGTGAGGGTAAACCCACCTTTATATACGTAGCCATCATAACCTCGGTTGACATCACCACAACAGGACTAGCTGTGTTACATTATTATAGGTGACAAGTAAAAGTCCGACCTAGCATTAATTTGTGGTGTATTCTAGAATTGTGATCATAAGAGTGAATGACAGTGTTACAACAGCTTGAGTTTTGCCGTCACATTGATCGCGAGATGCATACTATCATTACTATTAAGTTCAATTCAATTTTGATACAGTAATGGCCTAACAGGGCGTTATAATACACTAAACTACACTTTCAGTCACAGTGCGCAAATACGATAGTTGAAATCCTTTTAAAGTCTCGGAAATTCAGAATGTTCACACTCTTTCAACATTTACACCTCTCTCAACCTTGACATTCACATCACTCTTGAGTCCTTTCCCATGATCGACAGGGTCCACGATGCTATTAACCAGATCTCCTGTCGTAGCCTTTGCTGTGCTCATTACTAAGTTGTTCAAACTCGTGGCCTGGTATTTGCTCTCGGGAATCAGATGGTAAGCTGCTTCTATTGCGCCAGTAGCCGAAGACCTTGTATTTGGACTTCGAATCGTTTGAGTCATTAGAGCCTGGTAAGCGTGTTGATGTTCCCCCTTGACCTAACAAAGACCGCAAGGAGCCGATCAAGCCTAGCCCACCGAAAGAGTGCTTGAAAGGCGAATGACATGCATGCATTGACGAACAAATTATAACGACATTGATTTCTACAACTCTGATTCTGAGAATTAGCACCGGTACTAACCGAGGAAAAGGAGATGATGGTGGGATCAAAGCTTACGCTGACGTGACAAATGCACCTTCGTTCCAATTGACGTCCGGACCGTATGTCAGCTCATAACGGTAGTATAGACTGACACAACTTCCAACAATCGCGCTGCCTGAGGTCAGTCTAAAAGTACCATGCGACTTGGGATACCTCAAGAAGATAGCTACTTACAAAATACCGGTCGTAAAGATGGCCATAATATCAAGCTTGGTCCTGCTTGGAATTTGAAGGTTGATGACAGGTCGGATTGGCAAGAATAGGATATATATATCAAGTAATATGTTACAACCACCTTGAAAAATGGCCAATGGTTCAATACGAGCACATCGAGCGAGCGTCGCAGTGGTAGACCAAGATCCACCAGGCGAAGGAGCACAGAAGTATGCTAGAAGTGGAATATTAACCATATAGATTGCGAAGTCCGCCACGAAACCAAGATATACTGCATAACGAAACTTTCGATTGGTCCCAAAAATCCGTAAATAAAGCAATAGAATGAGGATTCTTGAGAACATAAATGCGAAGGCGACAACGTTATTCTGAGCATATCGTTTCTGCAGATGATGTGAGTTGTGAATATAAAACGACAGTAGGCTTAGGGAACATACTTTCCAGTAGGTCTCACTGAACCAACGAACAGGGACATCCCACATGTGTCTGGATACCCAGGCCACTAGAGCTGCTTTAGCATTGATTCGTATTATCGATTATATGAGCTGTCTTACAATCAAGGATGAAGGCCGTGTAGATTATCGACAGACTCTGTTACCCATCGTCAGGTGAAGTCTGGTCGAAGATAAATCGAAGTTTAGGTACAATGCACTGCAAGTACTTACGGTTGCTATGAGACAAAAGTCTAAGGGCAATTAGTCAAGACAAGCAAAGGGCGGTTGGTCCACCTACAGTCCTCTGCTCCCGGAGAGCGTAACACTAGGAAATTGTTGTACAAGCGCAAGCCCACAAATAGAACGGTCAGAGACAAAAATATAGCGGAGACCACAATGATAGGAACTTCCTGTGAAGGAGGGTTTATTAGATTCACCACCTTGCCTGGCGGTGGCGGCTCCGAAAGCATAGTAGCCTTAATTGCCGCAATGGCGGCTGCTTCAGCTGAGCTTGCTGCTGCACTCAATGTCGTTGTAGTCATGATATGATTGAAGTAATTTAGATGATGGAAGAAATAATGGTACTGGAGAGCTCCGTTTAAGTGGATGATATTTCTTGGTTTCATAGAAATGCTTAGGGAAGTAACCTTCCTCGTTCCTTCGAAGCCTTGAAACGTCAATAAAAGTCGCCGTACGGCGCAGAGGCAACCATTTTGAATATTCTCAAGCAAGGCTGGGTTGAATCTGAGTAATGCTTGGGGGCCGAGCCACCTTTCATCCAGTAGACAAGCCATTCTTTGTCACTCCTGGTAAAAGGTAAGAACAAACGATCAAAATACCTGACGTCGTTTTTGCGGCCGTTTGAGTAGCTAATTTGACACACGTTGTATTGCCATGAGCGGGACATCTTCAAGAAACTGCACCATTGGCTACGGTATACGAAGATGTCGGGGAGGGGGTTAGCCTATCTATTTCGTCCCACATCCGGTTTTCTTGAGAAACTTGGATTCATGATATGACCAAGCATTCCATACGCCGTTTGAGGCCGTCGTACCGTCCTCGTTTATCTTCAATTCTGGAGGGTGACATTAAAGATGGAAGAAGTGTACACAATGCTACAGCATCATGGTCCGGGTGACGCGATAGGTGGACATATTATTGTAATTGCAACCATACCTATGTCGTTGTCATGCATGCAATCTAGAGTGCGGCGTAATTCCTTTTTGTGCAGAGAGAATTCATGCCACTCAGTAGTTCGATGCGCCAGTGAGGCTCAGCTACACCATCTTTCAAGGCATCGCACAGCTTTTTTCCTATGCGACTGCATGGGAAACTTACTGTATTTATTAGTAATGTCGTATTTGCTTTCAGCCTCTTTGCACCACCTTCCTAATAAACCTCGATAAAAATAATTCCCGAATAGCTTGAAACCTGGGAACGACTTCCACGATTCACACCTAGTTATTGCACCTTTATCACAATCGTGTCATCGAATGATTGTATAGTCACTCCTGGCACTATGACTTCCTCGACTTATGACTTTCTATTAAAAGAACTAGAAGGCAAGATCGCACAACCGCACAGCGACGGCTACGAAGCCTCCTTGAAATCCTACTTCACTGCTCAAGAAACAGAGCTGAGACCGGCCTTTATCATCTTCCCTACCTCGGCTCATGATGTCTCCCGGATCTTGAAGAGCTTGGCCGCTTGCGACGCAGGAACTAATGCCTGTACAAAGGTAGCAGTCCGAGAAGGGGGCCACAGTCCCTTTGCGGTAGCGCCAATGTTAATGATGGCATCACCATCGATCTAAGAAGTATCAATACAGTTGAAGTAAATGAAACAAGAAGCATTGCTTCAATTGGAGGTGGTACCATCTGGGATCATGTGTATGAGAAGCTAGATCCGTTGGGTCTATCTGTGCTTGGTGGCCATGTGTATGATGTAGGCGTTGGAGGCTTCACTCTGGGAGGTAAGCATTGAATGAAGCCCTTCCTCTTTTATCGGCGGGGATTGCCCTAGAACTCAGCATTAACATGGTGTACAGAGGGTTTCTCTTCTCTCTCACCGAGATACGGGATGTGCTGTGATATGGTCGAAAACTTTGAGGTGGTTCTTGCCAATGGTGAAATCGTCAACGCCAATGCCAATGAAAATTCCGACTTGTGGACTGCCCTTAAAGGAGGTAGCAACAACTTCGGCATCGTGACTCGGTTTGATATGAGAACATTTCAGCAAGGTAAGCAGTGGGCTGGGCTTGTTGTCTATCCTATCACTACTCTTGACGAACACTGGAAGGCACTTGAGAGTATGGGAAATGACTGGGATCCATATGGTTCATTGAAGTTGAGCATAACCTTTTCACCTCAAACGAAGTTTACCATTGCTTCAAACTTTGAGTACACAAAGGAAGACAGTGCACCTAATGTCTTCCGAGCTTTCATGGATATCACACCTCAATATAGAAATACTATGAAGATAACAACCCTGAGCGAAACAGCCAAGGATATCCAAAAGTTGCAGGCCAATGGTGTTCGCCAGATCTTTGCTACAACGTCCTTCTACTATTCTGCTACACATCTGCAGAATATATACAGTCTCTTCAAGAATGCAGTTGTATCTGTAGAGAACACCAAAGGTATACGCTGGACTCTGACATACTGGCGCATCCATAGCTCAGTTGCAACCAAATCAGCAGCATATGGCGGCAATTCCACTGGCCTCGATACTTCTAAAGGCTCCCTTGTTCTCTGCGTGTTGACATATTCATGGGAAGACGCATCGGACGATGAAGCCATGAATGGAGCCGCGAAGCTTTTCATCGAAGAAGTCGATAAGCTGAGCAGCGATGCAGGGCTGCAGCCCCTACGCGCTTACCTTCGTGGCGCACCCATATTTCAACTGGCACCCATATATAATTGAAAATCAACAACTTACTGTTTCTGAATTCTCTAAAATTGAATATTGATTATCTGTTTATGAAACTCTTAAGTATATCTGCAGATACTTTATTTGAATTTTTGAGTGAAAATTTTGAATATTTAAAAAGGAAATATATTTTGACTTTTTGGCGATTTGGTGTACCGCCCGCCACCAAACGTAGGCACGTACCCCCTCGCGCAATGAACGACAGAAGAAAATAAGGACGAAAGGCACTCTGTTGACAAGTTGTGCACTAATTCTTGTTGCATTCTAATAAATCTTACATATACACACCTAGCCGACCTTTCATAATCATAATATGGCCACTGTTCACGTTGTGGAAAAGTGGGAGATCAACCGGATATCACGAATGTCCACTCCACCTGGGATTGGTATACCGCCAAGTATATCACCTTCTGGAGGACTAACACGCTGTCGCAATGCAGTGACTGGTGGAAATAGTCGTAGGCCTTCCTTGATACAAGCGTTCATGTATGGCAGATTTCGCGCTGTTGCATATTGTTGAAGTTCTTGATAGATTTCACATAGAATAGCTTGAATAGGGTAGGTTTTGTAGCACTTGTATTGACTAAAAAGGATAAGAAAGTTAAGCTCTTTTGTACAAAATTATATGTTTGATTTAGATAAAGAAAGATATTAAACCTAATTAGGCTTAACCTTTGAACAATATAATTATTGACTATTTTCAATACACTTTTTAGTTAGTGATGTAAGCGGTGTATAATTATAATAAATAAAAGTCTTTTCTTTTCTAAATATTTCTTATTACTATTTTTCTTTTTTTAGTATATTTCGTTCTTATTGGTTAAAATATCCTAAACTACTATTATATAGACCTATTTATTTTGAAACTTTTTTATATATAATATTTTAATAAATTTAGTATATTTAATAAATGAAAATACTTTAGTTAATTTATTAGTAATTTATTAATTAATTAAAATAAATTATAAATCTATATAACTTTATACTATTTGTTTTTAAATATAATAGTATTTAATTATTATATATTTGGTTTTTTAATAGATTTTAAAATTTTCAGCAAAGGCTAAACTGCCCTAGTTATTTTTAATAATCCTAATTTTTTTGGATTCTGGGATAATATATCTAATTACTTTTAATTCTCCTAAAAATTATTGAATTTATAATGTTTTCTAAAAAGCTTTATATAAACTATAATACTTTAATTCTATAAAACTCAAAGTTA
Organism: Myriosclerotinia duriaeana; assembly: GCA_002162615.1. Taxonomy (NCBI): domain Eukaryota; kingdom Fungi; phylum Ascomycota; class Leotiomycetes; order Helotiales; family Sclerotiniaceae; genus Myriosclerotinia; species Myriosclerotinia duriaeana. Next base: position 677,492 of record NGKI01000020.1, read on the forward strand.
CAATTAATTATTTTTTAGATTATACAAAAACTATTCTTTTATATATAAAAAAAATATATTTAGAAATACTTTTTCTAAAAAAAAGATTTTTAATATAATTTAAATCTATATAATTTTTAATAATATTATTATTGTTTTTATTATAGATTACAATATAATTAATAGTTTTAATTAAATATTTGAAAACTTGGTTACAATGTTTTATATAGATTTTCAAAAAATTAATTAGAAATTGATAAAGTAAATTTATTATATAAATAATATTGGTTTTTATATATAAAAAACTAAAAGATTTAATTTTAGATTAATATAATATAATGAATTATTTATTTATAATTTCTTTATTAAGAATTATATCTTTTGATATATTTAAAATTATTAGAGTAATTTTTATTTTGTAATACTTAAATCCAAATTTCAAAAGAATTTTTTAAATATATAAATCTTAATAAAAAGTAATTGTTTTGTTAGTTTTATTTTTATTAATTTTGATATCTAAAAAATAAAAAGTAGAACTTAAATCCTTTATTTTAAAGGCTTTTGTAAAATTAACTTTAAAAGTTATACATTCCTTTATTTCTTCTATAATCAAAAAGTTATTAATATAAATTGCGATAATAATCTTTATAGTATTATTAATATAAATACAATTATTAGTTTCTAATAAAATAAAATTGAATTGAAAAAGAACAATTCTTAATATCTTTTATTATTATTTTAACATTTACTTTAATCTATATAAAACTTTTAATAATAAATATACTTAAACAATTTTATTCTTATTTTCTTTAAACTAACTGAATTTAATACTATTCTGTTTTTAATATAATAGCAATTTTATATAAACTAATAAATCTTTTAATATAATAATATTAAAGAAAACTATTATAATATTTATCTGTTATATTTCTAAATTATATTTAATGGTTATTACTATAACTATCTTTTATAAAAAGTTTTTATATACATCTACAAATATTTAATCAAAATCTTTTTTATATTATTATTTAAAACTATATATTATTTATTTAGTTTTATATTTTATTATTTGTTTTTTTTTATTACATTTATATCAAAAAATATATTTAATATATAATATTTTTATATTAATGATTTTAAATCTTTTAATTAATTTGAAAATTCTATTATTCAGAAATAATTGATATTTGGTTTTAATAGATTTTATTTATTTATTTTTATTTAATAATTTTATGGTTTTGTTAAATATTTTAGGATTGTTTTTAAAATTGTTAAATGTTGTAGTATAAATGTTAAAAGCAATTGTATATTTTTATTTAAAAATTCTAATTTGGGGTTTTTAAACTTTGCTTTTATTTTTAGATCTTTTTAAGTATCCTCAACTATATTTTAATTTAAAAATAACTTTTGGGATATTATTAATATTAGTTTAATTGAATATATTTTTGTTTTTCGAATTAATATATTTATTAATTGTTTTTAATAATCTATCAATTTCTATAATTTATTTATTAGGTTGTATGTAAATGAAATTGTTTATAAGTATTAAATTATTATTTTATTGTTTAATATTATCCCCTGTATTTTAATGATTATCATTATTTTTAATTAAATTAATAATAAAGCTTAATTTATTGAATCGAATATTTAATAATTTAATGATTTTATTTTTAGTTTAAATTGGGATATATATTTTGTATATATAATTGCTTTCAAATCCCATCAAAATACTTTTTTTGGTTTAAAGTGCAAATTTGTTGCTTGTAATTTGTTTTTCCTTAAGAATGTGAATATATATAATATTGCCTAGTATTTTTAAATGAGAAATATTAAGGTAATTATTAATATTAGGCTTAATATAATTTATATAAGTTTTGTAAAATGTAATTCTTTTAGAAAATATATAGATTATTATACAATTTATAATATAAATCATTCTTTTAATAAGTTTTGGCTAAAGTATAAAAAAAGTATCTATTTCTATAAAAGTAAAGCGAAATTTTTTTAAAATTATATAAATTAAGCATTCTGAAATACTATTTTGATTAAAAGCAAAGGAAATTGTTAACTTCAAAAGTAATCCTAATTGTTTAATTATACAATTGAACTTAATAAATCCTCTATATTTATTTCTTTTGTTCAGTTTTTATAATTTAATTATAACTTTATACTAAATTTTTATACACATATTTATTAAATAAATCGTTTATTTTACATTATTTTTTTTTTATATATAAAAATTATATATTCTCTAATAGCCTTATCTATAAATAATATAGCTCATTCAAAATCATTTATACCAATTGGATAAATTTTAATTACATCGATATTTATTCTTTTAAAGGATTTTATAGTATAATATTCAATATTTTTGTAGTAAATATAATACGACTTTTTTAGTTTATATAATTTATATACTTCTTTTTCATCAATAACCAGATTTTCTTTAAAAAGTTTTTTAATTACTTTTTAAATATTCTTAATATTCTTAAATAACAAATACTTAAATTGATAATACTACACTTTTATAAATTTCGAAGTAAAGTTTATTGCAAATAATAAAATAATTGGTAATATATTGTAAATTTTAAATTTATTAATTAATTGAATACAAAAATACTGATTTATTTGAAAGATAATTTATAATTCTATATCTATTACTATTTTTAAAGCATCGCCTCCTAAATTAGATTTTGTATATACTCTTTTATTTTAAAGTTTTAAATTTGAAAATAACTTAACTAGTATATTCTTAAAATAAAGATAATCAATTAATATAATTGAATTTGCTAATTTATTAAGTATTTCGTATTGAAGTATAATAATATTCTTTCTATTTAAAACAATTCTATTATTTGCGAATATTAATATTGTTAAATAGAATAAGTAATGAATCAATGTAGTATACTAAGGGCTAAAAACTTTTTATTATTTTTTTAAGAAAGGAATCTAAAGACTATTTATAATATAATTTATAATAGCAAAACACTAGGGTTCTGTTGTATATATGTATACAATTCATTGTATAGAGTTTTCCTAAAAGTATTATTAGTTATTAAAATGAATGTAATGTATAATCTTTTTTAGTATGTTTTGTTAATTCAAAACTAAAACGCTAGTAAACTTTTGTAAACTTGTAATAAAGCCTTTTTTTTTGAACTTTTTGCTTTAAGGAGTTTTGTAATTATTGTTTGTTTTTAGAAATACAGTGTAGCAAAATAAATAATATATTGTTAATGCAACTTTGTTTAATATTAGTACAATTAAGGTTTTTTAAAACAACAATAAGGATATGTTTTGTTTTTATAACTTTTAGAACTTTATTGCTTACTTCGACTTTACATTTTTATATTGAAATACTATTATCGTTTTTAACTAGTTTTTTATTATAAACTTTAAATCAAAACTAAAGATTGTAATATGTTTCAATGTAGAAGTGGTTTTGCTAATACATTTGATATATCTTTGTTATTCAAAGTTGATTATATATACATTGTTAGTAATACTTTAAAACAATAAATCGGTTTAGAATCAAATATGCAATTTAATAGTGGAATTCAAAATGGTATATAACAAATATCGCTGCAAGTGGAAATCTTGTAAAAAGATGTTGCTTTTCTTTGTAATAATTATAAATCGCTTTTTTCGTTTAAAAAATATATATTTAGCAATCGAAAATAAATTCGTTGAAGAGTAAACAATAAATAAAAAGTTGATATACTATTAAGTTAATTATAAAAATATAATAAAAGCTTTTATTAAAAATAACAAGAAATAGAATTTCATTTATAAGCCTAAAGATACCTACAAAACAATAATAGTACTGAATTACTATATAATCAACTTCAATATAATGTTTTATACTTTTTTAGATTTGTTTTATACCTATATATATATCCTTGCTTTATAGTTTAGTATAAAGTTAATTAATTGATATATTGTTTAAACCAAATTTAGTTCTTTAAACAAAGTTATAAAGCGCTTAGTAGACTTATCAAATAAAAATGAAAGTGGTATTAGTATAAAGCTAGTAATACCTGTAGCGAAGCCTATTAAAAAGCTAGTTAAAAAGGCTTTCGCTGCTAAATCAGCAAAAATATTAAAAGTAATAGTAAAAGCAATATAAAGTAGTGCTATTAATACTAAATTTATATTAAAAAGTATAGAAAAAACAGCAACAACAGATAATAACAATAAAAAGAATAGCTAATAAAAAAGCTACACAAAACTATAGATATAAACTTAATCTATTATTACTAAAACTATACAAACTTATAAAAGTCCTTTTGCTATTAATAATAATAATAATAATAAATTAAATTCTTTTAATTTAAACAACAATAAACTTAATAATAATAGTAAATTGCTTTTTCTTAATATAAATCAAAAAACTCTTTCGCTATTATTGTTTTAACTATTTAGGGTTTTTACCTTAGTACAATTTAAAACCGCTATTACTTTTTCATTACAACTAAATATTAAATATTAAAACTCTCAACAAAAGTTTAATATTTAGAAATCTTTTAATTAGTATTACAAACCTAACTTTAACAAAAATCTATTGAATATTAATAGCAAAACAAGTTTAATAATTAATACTATAACTGCTAAAAAGTATTATACAAAAAAGATTTCTTTAAGCTTAATATAAATATTGTTTTTATTAGTTAGTTAAAAAAGTTTTTGTTTTTCTAATTCGTTGTTATAACAATGATACATTTTTGTTTTTATATTCTTATAAAAGTTGTTTCATATTAGCTAAGTTTTTAATGTTTTCTTAAATATTGTTTAATAGGTTGTATTTTTTTTATTAAATTAAATATTAAAAACTACGTTTTTTTTTCTTGTAAGCTAATATTTTTTCAATTTTGTATTTTGTATTTTCTTTTATTTCTTTAAACAGCAATAAATCTTTAACGTTATCTCATTAATACCAAAATTCGAATAATAAGATATAAAAAATATTATATATTTTATATATAAATAATAATAACAATTTATATATTTGTTTATTATTTTTAATACTTGTAATAGTAAAAAAGCTTATAAACTTATCTAAAAATTTCTTTTTGAATTATAGTTATTTAATATTTTTTATATTTAGCATTACCTTATCACTAACATTGAAACGTTAAAGTAAATTCTTATTATAGTTTTTGTTTTATTTTATTATAATATTTTTTTAAAATTCTTTTAATTTTTTATACTTTTTTTAAAATATTTCGATTTGCTTTTTTGCAACTAATGCTTTTTTCTTTGTATCAATATCCCCGCCAATATAATTGAATATAAATTAAAAATTATATATAATTATAAAAAATGTTTTATTAATTATACTATATTATATAACATTATAAATGAACTCCGTTAAAAGCAATAACAAAACTTAATCATTTTGTTTTCAATTAGCATAACAATTTATATAATAAATTAAATTCTGATTTTGTTGTTCTATTTATTTATTAATTTGTAAATAAAACACTATCAATAATTTTCTTTTTATCTATAAATAAAATAAAAAACTGTTTTAAAAGTTTGTTATAAATTATAGTTTTTTGTTAAATATAATACTTTCTAGCGCTTCGAAGTTTTTAAATATATATACAATTATAATATTGGTTAGCTTTGAAGCAATAATGATTTTGTTTATTAATATATATTAAACTAATTTTGTAAACTTATTTATTATTATTAGAATGTTATTGTATATATATTTGTTTATTTTCAAAAATAGAAGATTTATAATAAAATTTATAGTTATCTTTTTTTATAACTTTATTAGTAAAAACAATATTTGTATTTTGTTGTATAGCTAATATCTTTTCACTATAATTTATTAACAAATCGTATAGAACTTTATATACCTTTTAATATTTTTATTTATATTAAATTAATAATATTTGAATTTGATAATTTCAACTATTTTTCTAATATTTTAGTAATTTATTATTAGATTATTATAATAAGTCTTTAAAATCTTTATTTATATAAACATATTTTGTAATATAAAAGTTTTGCTTTTAAAAGTAATTAAACTATTAATATCGATTTTCTACAATACAATATTTTTAACAAATCACAATCAAGATTTTTGATACTTTTAGCTTTTTATAAAATTATTATTTTTTTAGAAATATAATAAAGTATTTTTTATTAGTTTTAATATTAGTTCAAATACTATTTCGTTTTTTGCTATTATTTTGATTACTCAATATAATATCGATTATTTGTAACTAGCAATTACTAATATAACTTTAAATTTATATAATAATAAGCTATACTTTTCCTTATAAAATTAATCTATAGTATATCAAAAAGGCTTAGTTTTTATATAAGATTTATAAAATATAATTGTTATTATAATAACGTTTTTTAATTTATTTTGAAATATAAATAATATTTTAAAAAAACCTATTGATTTTCTTTTATAATTTAAACAATACGAAAAGCTATTAGCTAGATTTAACTTTCTTGATTTATATATAATATTGAAATTATAGGTTGTTAGTATTTCAGCTTATTTTGTTTGCTTTTTGTTTAATTCTTTTTTAATTATAAAATACTATAAACTATTATAGTCGATTTTGATAAAGATAGTATATTATATATTTATAATGTAATATTGCTATTGTACAAAAGCAGTGTATATTGTAAAAAGCTTTTAATTATATATAAAATATTGTTATTTAGTAAAAGTTAATTTACAAAAATAAAAAGCTATTAAATGTTAACAACTAATTATTATTTTTTTAATATTAAAAAATAATTAAAAGAGAATATAGTTTAAAATAAATCCCAAAGTGTTTATTTCTATCAAAATATATAGTAGTAATTAAAAATGCTAAAGTATATTTGCTATTGTAAATACTTTTTTTAGTATTTTAAAAAACTTTTATATATTTTAATTTTATACAAATTTTAGAATAGCTTTCTTTTTTTTAAAACTTTTTATTAAAGTAGTTATATTAGTAGTTATTTTCAAGTATATAGCAATAAATTGATGGTAAAAGTTAACAAAGTTTAAAAAGATTTGTATATTTTTGAAAAAGTTTAGAATTAGTTAATTTATTATTATTTGAATATAGTTAAACTTTATTGATATGTTTTCACTGGATATTATAAATTCTAAGAACTTTATTTAGTTAATATTGAATATATATTTTTTAAGTTTAGTATAAAGCTTATATATAATTAGTTTTTCGAAGATTTAGTGGACATTTTGTATATACAATTTTTTATTTTTTGAGTATATAAGAATATTGTCGAAGTATATTATATATATATTATTAGTCAAATTAGCAAAAGTTTAATTAATATAAGTTTGAAAGGTAGTTAGTATATTGGTTAAGCTAAAAGGTATAACTAGGTATTCAAATTGCTTGTATTGTGTGTAGAATGCTGTTTTCCATTTGTTGCTTTTTCTTATTTGAATTTGGTGATAAACATTTTTTAAGTTTAACTTGGTGAAAACTATATTTGTATATAGTTGGTTGAGAAATTTTTTAATAAAGAGTAGAGATGTTTTATTTTTTTTAGTAATATAGTTTAAACTTTAGTAATCGATGTATAATCGATACTTTTCATTTTTTTTAGGTATGAATATAATAAATGTATTGGCGAAGCTAATGGATTGTTGGATTTATTTCTTTTTTTAATATTTGTTAAAATATTTTTTTAGTATAGTTAGTTTTTTTTCAAAAAATGTATATACAAAGTTTTAAAAGGGTATAGTATTGAGTTTAAGGTTAATGTAATGTTTTATTGAATAGTAATCAAATAGCAAACTATTATTTTTTTTAAAAAAGGTTTGTTCCAAATTCTTATATTTTTATAGTATTTTTGGTTTTTGGATGATGAGTATTTAATAACTTTTATTGAAGCTATGAGTAGTAAATTAGGAAGTAGAGAATATAATATAGATTTAAGCTTTTGCTTGTATTTCTTATTTTATAGTTTTTACTGAAATTATTTTTAGCTTTTTTAATTTGGGGCGAAATTGTAATATTATTGATTTTCAATTAATGTTAAGATTAATTATTTTTAACTAAAATAATTCTAAAATAATGTTTATATATAACAATTTTAGTATAGCAATTGTGAATAGATAAAAATAGGTTTCTTTTTTCTTTTTTTATATTTATTGCTTCTATTATAAACTAATAGTTGTTATAAAAATATATAGTAATATTAATAGTTGTAATAAAAAGTATTTCTTTTTTGTTAACAAACTTCTAATCCTATTTTATATATTTGTTTTGTTGTATAATATTTGCTTTTGTATTGGAATTAATAAAGCATTATAAAGATATCAACTACTTGTTAACTTTAAAATTAATAATTGTAATAAAAGTAGTTTTCCTTTTTTAGTTTAAATCTAATATTACAAAAACATTTAAAATAAACGCTAAGTTTATTCTTTTTCCAAATGTTTTGCTTTCGCTTTGATATTAGTACATTTATATGATAAGTAGGTTTTACTATAGTATTTATATTTAGGAAAGTTTAAGTAAGTAACAACAAAGTAGTTTTTTTTTAGATAATTATAACAAGTTGTATTACGAAAGTACTTCATTGAAAGTTCTTTTTTTTTTTAAAACTTATTTAGTTAAAAGAATACAAATCTATTTCGTTTTTGAAATTAAATAAACGATAGTTTCTTACTAACATTTGTTGTTGTGTTTTAATAGTAGAGTTTAAGATTTTTATTAAGGTATTAAAAGTTGTAAAAGGGATTCTTTTGTTTTGTTTAAAAAGCTTTATACTTTTTGTTATTGTTTTAATTGCAATACATTTTATTTATACTTTCTAAGCGATAGGTTTGTCTGATAAATTTGTTTCAAATAGCTAATTGTTAAAAAGATTCAAAGATATGTTTAGCTATTGTTAATAATAAGCTAGCTAGGAATTGTTTTTTTCTAATACTGTTTGATTCCACTTTAATGTTTTCTTTTAGATTATCTAAGTAGGATACGAAATCATTAATACTTTGTTTAGGTTTTTGCTTTGTATATATAATCTATTGAATAGCTAATTGTTGGCGGTTACCTTTATTCATAATAGCATTGTATATATAGTTTTTAAAGCTATTCTAAATTAAGCTATCTTTTATCTAATTGCTTTTGTATTAATATTAAATTGCTAAAAGGAATCTTTTAAAGTATTAGATAACGTAATCGATTTTTTGCTTGTCGAAGAAGAAATGGTATTTATTATTGTTACGAAATATAACTTTTACTTGAAAAAAGAAGTTTTTGGTTTTGGTGATGTTAGTGTTTTTGTAATAAAATAACTTTTGCAATTTTGGGGGTTTATTTTAAAAGAATATAAAGCAACAAAGCTTTGTTAAAGTTGTAATAATAATAAAAATAAAAGTAATTCAAACTTGGTTGTATATAAAGCAAACAATAGTAGCTTTAAAAGTTTTACGAATTTCTTTTTTTTTAGATTTTTTTATAGTTTCTATTTCAACTTAAACAGTTTTAAGTTGTACTTGCAAGGAAAGCTTTGCTATAAAGCTAAGTTGATGTTTAAAAGGTAATATATAATTGTTAATATTGTAAATGCTTTTTTAGTATTTTTTTTCGAAAAGATTTTCAAATTTTTGTTGAAAAGTATATTTAGATAGAATACTTTACATAAAGGTTTCAGTCTTTAGTTTTAAAATGTAGTATATATTAATTATCTTATAAACAAAGAGTTTACAAAAAAATAGTAATAACAATTAATTAACAAATTGCTTTTAAAAGAATAAAAAGAGTTGTTAAATGGAATAAGTAATAAATCAATATAATATACTAAAAACCAAAAACTTTTTATTACTTTTCTAAAAAAGGAATCTAAAGATTATTTATAATACAACTCACAACAACAAAACATCAAAGTTCCATTGTATATACACATATAATCCACTATGTAAAGTTTTTCCAAAAGTATTGCTAGTTATTAAAATGAATGTAATACACAACCCCTTTTAGTATATTTCGTTGGTTCGAAACCGAAACACTAGTAAACCTCCATAGACTTATAACAAATATTAAATTATTTGCTTTTTATTTTAAAAAGTTTTATAAATTTTAAAATTATTTCGATTCTATAAGCAATACAATAATACTCCTATATCAAATAATCAAATATTATATATATAATTCTAACATTTCTTTTCCCTAATTGTTTATAAAAATAAAAGATTTATTAAATTGGTAATATTAGAAGTATTAAATATTAACTTTAAATTCAATAGTTTTAATATATTTTTTGTAAAAACTAAAAATGCTAAAAATTTATTAAAATAAACTAAAAATAAAACAAAAATGCTTTATTTATTAATACTAAAATTCTTTTTTTTTCTATTAATATTCTTTGCATTTTTTAAAGCCTTTTATTATTTATTCTATTTTAAATACTTTTTGCCCAAATTATTATTTTCCTAAGCTTTTAAGTTTTTTACGTTTTTCGAATTATATAAATATTTGTTAATATAATTTTTATAAATATTAGATTTATTATAATAATTGCATTTAATCTTTTCATTAAAATTGCTATTACCCTTCTTGCCTTTTTTACTACTATTTCTACTATTTCTATTTTATTTTATATCGCAAATTTTGTTTCTATATAATACAGAATTTGATTTGATAATACTTTTACTTTTTTTTATTTTATTAATAAAGTTATTAATTAGATTATACAAATCTATAAGCTTTTTGTTGTTTTGGGTTAAAGATAAATACTGATTTATTTATACAAAAAAATGTTTTAATATTTTATTGAAAAACTAAACATAATGATTTAAATTTGAAAGTTTAATATTTAAATTATTAAATTATATAATACTCGATTTGTATTCTATAATAAACTTATCAATAAAATTATAATCATATAGCTTTAAATTTAGAAATTGCATTTATTTATTAATATATAAATAATATTCAAAGCCATAATAATAGTTTTTAAGTAATTTGATTATCTTTTTAGTATTATTATACTTTTTAATTATTAGGCTTAAAATATTCTAAATTAAATTACAAATATTAAATCTTATCTTTAAGTTTATTGTATTCTAATAATTCTACAAATTGAATTTTTTTTTAGAACTGTTTTTTTTTTTTTTGTATTTGTTTTAATATAAAAATCGATAAATTTATTTACATTATTTTTTAAACAATTTACTAAATTGTTTATATTTACTATATCCATTATATTTTCTAATCAAATATTAAAGTTCTTTATACTCCTAAAATGTAATCGTATTTATAAAATTAAATTATTGAATATTATAATCAATATTAAATTAGCTCTACTATTTGTTTTTGTTATTATAAGTTTTGATAAAATAATAAATTCGAATTCAAATAATTCTTTTTTTTTAATATTTAAATCGAAAATGCTTTAATTTTTTAAAGAAAATACTTCAACACTAAGTTTTTTTTTTTTTTATTCTTACACTCGTTATTCTTTTAATTGTTTTTCGTTTAGTTTTTTTATAAAAAAATATTTTTAATGTAATACACCTTTTTTTTAAATACAAAAAGATACTTAAAACTTTTTTATAAACCTATACTGCCAAGCTTATAACCTATTAAAGTTTTTAATAGATTTTATATAGAATAGCTTAAATAAAATAAATTTTATAGTATTTGTATTAACTAAAAAGAACAAAAAAGTTAAACTTTCCTATACAAAACTATATATTTGATTTAAATAAAGAAAGACATTAGATTTAATTAGGCCTAACCTCCGAACAGTATGGTTGCTGACTATTCTCAACATATATGATACGAGATCGGAAGGTAATTGGCCTTTGTAAGCAGAGGAGATCTCAGATACTACACGCATATATACTAGTGGCGAGGTAATTATATGCAACAGGATACCTTGTATGGCTGTGACTGTGGTGTCTGATCCGGCGAAACTAAGACCCGTTACCAATGTTTGTCATAGATGAAGTGCGAGAATCTTTTACAGAGCGATCACCATTTCGGTTTCAGCTTGAGAGCGATCCATTCCCTTATCGAGCCACGATGCTATCAAGTCCCTACGCGGCTCAAAGTTTGGCATGAAACGACTATCAATAGCTGCGCGGGCCAGCTAAATATTGTCAGCAGGAGCGTCATAGGGATCAGGATATCACGCATTCCAACATACACCAAGAATCTTGCCAACTCCGGATGTGTCATTGGCCGATGGCAACACTCTATTTAAGAGTGGTACATAGGTTATAAAACGAAGGATACTTCCAACTTCAGCCAGAACTCCTATTTGCTCGACGATGGGGAGTCTCTCTTCCAGCATTTTCTGGAAATCGTAACGATCCCCGTGATTTCCGATGAAGCCAAGCTCGTGTCCAAAGCAAAGTTGGCAGATAAGGTCAAAGTCGAGCCATTGAATACTTCGAGCTATATCAAATTTCTTCGGATTCTCGGGACTCGACATCGCGTTGCGTTCAATATATTCAATCCAAATTTTCATGTTGTTATCAATGATAGTCTCAAGTCCCTCGATGTCTTTACCTTGATACTGTCCAGAGTAAAGTTAGCCACCGCTGAGACACATCCTGGTATGGAATTTCTTACTCCGCTAGCCATCTGGTAGCGCAACTCGTTATGTCTCTTGTTATCTCGTTCAGTGATCAGGTTGGCGCGATGAGGATCAATCCTCAAACAATCGAACCACGAACCCCGCTCGTAGTTTGAGCGAGCCCCGACAATCTTTCGCCAGATCTCTGGATCGCTAGTTATCAGAAGATTAGGTCCAATTCGGGCGATCGGTCCTGTCACCACTTGCTCGTTAGAAACCTGTGCTATCATATCGTTTGCAAATCATGCACATCCGCTGAACTGTTTATGTACTTTAAAACTTCTGGACTTACCATATTTCCTATTCACATCCTGGAACCAATCTGGACTTCGCTCTGATCTCATGCTTTCAGGAGCCATAGCCTGCTGTACGCAGCTAATGGCGGTCCTGAAAATTGTCTTAGATGGCAGAAACGAGATAGAAAAGTCCGTAAAACACAGTAAAGTACCGTAATCCCCAGTGCAAAAACACCCAAGGGAGCATTTTCTAATCGAATCATGATAACAAGAACTATAAACTAATCTGTTGCGGTTCGCGGATGGATTTTTGAGATGGTAAATGCAACTAGGAGGTCACAGGGCTGATATATTAGTACATCTGAACTGGACCTTCGTTCTATACTGTATTCCCCCCCCCTTTCCCCTCCCCCCAAACCACCGCTGCGGACCATTGGCGACTTGACCCGTAGGTCTTACTCTTTGTTATATTTTGAACAGTAATTTTCAAACTTGAAGTTGAGTCTTTTCAGAAATATTCATGACATTCTGATACTAGAGAATAGTAGTTGCTTAAATGAGGTAAATACATGTACTGTATATAATGGAGAACTTACAGGCACCACTGTAAATATTCAGATGAAATTATAAGGAGCCCTGATCCCAACGCCGAATATGGGAAGCCGGGCGAAATGGTGCACTTAGGGGCTGTCTACCCTGGGCTTCTCCAGCATATCGAGAACTTGAGCCAATACCTTCAAGCACCAACAAAACATGCACGATCACGGACATTGGGCAACATTTGACTAGCGGTGCATATGAAGGATTACATTGCATATGCTGACAATTTATTGCAGAAACTTCGGCTACACCCTGTACACTACATACCATGTAGGTAATGTTGGTTGGTCGGCTCCACCCCACCTTTTCGGCGAGGCTGCGGATAGTTGTCAGTCAAGGGGATAGGTAGATCTTAATGCCCTGTGGCTCGAGGTTCTTCGGATATTCAATGCCGGCTCTGCTGCCCGTCAAGCAGAGCGGGATTGTACCATCGGGTCTAAATCCATCGATCGTGGCGATACAATAATGAGTCCTTTTCGACAACTACACATGCAAACTAGTATATTTGGCGACGATGCTCATGAGTTCAATCCTTCTAGGTTTCTCAAGAACAAGAACTTGCATCGGGCAAAGGGATACGTCCCATTTGGAGGTGGGCATACCTATTGTCCTGGACGTGTGTTTGCTCAAAGGGAGATATTTATGTTCGTTGCATTGAGCCTATATCGCTTTGACTTCTCTCTCAATCCAGCTCAGGTAGCTAAGGATGGTGGTGCGAAGATTCCCGAAGTAAATTGGAAGATTCCATCGGCTGCAGCGATGGGCCCAGCAAGTGATTTAATTGTACATATTGTACCAAGGACCTGGAGTGAAAAAGTACTGTAGAACTTCATTAGGCCTGTAGAAAGTATATTATTGTATCTTGTTTGTGAGGTGGCAATTAAGTCTGGCATAGTGGAATAATGGTTTATCCTTACTGCCAAATTAGTGACTCTCCAAACCGCCAAATGCTTGGGAAGGGAGTTACTGGTATGTTGTGAGAGCTTTTGAGAATGCGGAGCACCTTCTGGTTCAATGGGTGTGGGAGAAAAAAAAATAATGGGTTGCGATGGGGATGGGGGGCTCCTAAATGCTACATGACATTGCCCAGGTGTGCTGTAAATGCATGTACATAGCTCTGTACAACCGGATGTCCAATCGCGTAATGAACCTGGGAGCCAAAATGTCCCCTTGGGGCACAGGCACAAGGAAATATTATAGTGAAAAATAATTCCCTCCTTGCAATTCCAATTAGTACTTTAACCTGAGCCGCTCGTGTTTTCTTCTCCGCAAAAAGACCACGCACCTCAAACCTTCATCTTTTAAATACTATGGCTGAACTCAAAGCACATGAGCCGTAAGATGCAGATGTCATCACAGCACCTCTTGATAATGACAATGTTGATCTTGCTTTATCTTCTAAACCCAAAGATGACAAACAAAGCGACGACGAAACAGCCGATAGACGCACCTGGCGTTTTTGGCTTCTCTATATGTGCCTATGTCTGATATCCTTCCTCTCTGCCCTCGACGGCTCCATCATCTCGACCGCACTACCCACAATCACGAACGCAATTGGTGGCACGAACGAGTTCATATGGATCGCGAATTCTTTTGTGCTAGCATCTACTGTCATCCAACCATTCTGTGCATAATTGCAATATTTTTGGTCGGAGAATACCCATGATGACTTCTATAGCACTTTTTGCGCTCGGTAGTGGCATTGGTGGTGGTGCCAATACTGTCGCTATGCTGATTGCTGGCCGTACTATACAGGGCTTGGGGTCTGGTGGTATATTCCTCCTGGTGGACCTTATTGTATGCGATTTGGTGTCTCCTCGTGAGAGAGGGAAATATTTGGGGATCATGCTTTCTACTGCGGCAATCGGATCGATCCTTGGACCAGTGATAGGAGGTTTACTTGCTGAAGCAAACTGGCGTTGGGTGTTTTACTTAAATTTGCCAATTTAGGGTTTGGCCCTTTGGTCATAACGTTCTTTTTACAACTGAAGCAGAAAGAGAAACCTTCGTTGAAGTTGATCGTGGACGGTGTTGATTGGATTGGAAACATCGTTTTCATAGGTTCAATGTGCTCGCTGCTTATTGCATTGATCTCGGGAGGCGTGACATTCCCTTGGTCATCCTGGCGAGTGATCACCCCGTTGATCGTTGGAGGCCTGGGCTGGGTTGTCTTCCACATATATGAGACAACTAGGTTTTGTGAAAACCCGACGATGCCACCGTCACTGTTTGCGAGTAAAAACACGGCGATAGGCTACTTCCTTGCGTTTGATGCAGCTCTCTTGCTTAGATGGCTGGCCTTTTATCTTCCAATTTATTTCCAAGGTGTTCGTGGGACTAGTCCCAGCACTTCAGGGGTCGACATTCTTCCGTACAACGCATTCATAATACCAGCATCTATGGTAGCGGGACTTTTGATGTCGAAGCTGGGGATATATCGGCCGCCCCATGCTATAGGTTTTGGACTTATTGCTCTTGGAAGTGGTCTTTTGACTCTTCTCGACCAACATCCTTCGACCGCATTATGGGTCATCTTTGAGATGTTTATTGCGATCGGCGGAGGCTTGCTTATTCCTACCATTTTGCCAGCCATCCAGACAGCTCTTCCGGCGTCGCAAATTGCATCAGCCACGGGTGCATATGCGTTCATTCGTAGTTTCGCTTTTGTGTGGGGTGTCACCATCCCGGAAATTGTATTTAATGGTCAGTTTGACCATTACAGTCCCTATATCAGTGTTGAATCTGTGAGAAACGCATTGAGTGGAGGAGCAGCTTATGGCAACGCGGCTGCTACTTACAAAGCATCCCTTCCAATTGAGGTACAAACAGAAGTTATCCGTGTTTACATTGCTGCACTAAATAGAGTCTGGCAAGTGGCAACTGCATTTTCGCTGTTGGGATTTGTCTTGAGTTTTGGCCAGAGCCATATCGAGTTGAACAAGAAGATCGACTCGGACTATGGTATGAAAAAGAAGGATGACAAGGCCGGGAAAGTATGAGCGCAGGCTAGCGCAGATGAGAAGCAGATCGTGTCATTTCTCAACTCCAAACTGCTCTTGTGGTATCTGCTTGGGAATTGTCGATGTAGATATCAATATTGTATGCCTTCCACGACCAAGACGGTGATATTTACTTTGATAACTTGGGGTGTACGGACCTGTGTAATAGTTTGCTGGGAATTGTGCAGGTTATGCAAGCTGGAATCAACAATAACCAAGCCAGCATGTGAATCTTTGCTGATTTCCTCCCTAGTCATTATTACTCTCCTGGAAGATTGTGGGCGGTTTCATCTAAATCTAAAATGAGCCTCCCACTTTTGACGGGTTTCTCCATCCTCTTTTTTTAAGCATCGATGATGCATGCCATAATAGAAGCCTCTAGCCTTATAATAGATCCTTCGGCCCCGCCCCGACAAAAACTTAGGAGATTTCGGTCCAGGCAGGCCAGTGCTGCCATTGCTGTTCCCTTTCAGTGGATATATAGCTCGAAAACTTCACTTCAATCCTTTTGAGCTTGTATCTGAACCCCCATGGAGCATATAACGTACGTATACTGTTTAATCCGCGCTCTCAAGACCTTCCAGACGTGAACGACACTGCTTGGTAGCGGTATGAGAGAAGAATGAAAATGTCGTTCAAGCAGATAGTCACATGGACATCTAGCAAGACCATGAGGATTTCCTCAATGTAGGCTGGCTTGAAAGGTGGTTTTCAGTCGGATTATGATCTGGTAGATCAATTGGAAAGCAGTACCGGTACCTATACCTATGTTCCTTCTACAATCAGTGCTGTATATTACCTGTGCGTAATAATTACTTACTGGCGTAAAATTTCCATCTTCTCATGTTTCCTACTCCCCCCTATCTCCATCATCTCGTTTCACAACAGGTCTTTCTGTGATGGGATCGCTTCCCCGCAATCTCCGGTTCTTAAAGCCGTTGGTCTCATCCACTATTTTGGATACCCGATTCTAACTACCGACGTACCTACCGACTACCCCAGCCGCGAGGCCCATGCTTCTTCTTAAGACGATTCCAGAAAGGATGTACTCGAAGCATGATACCAAGAATAAAGTAGTATTCTATAATTTCTATCGTGGCGAGAGTGGCTTCGTTCCCCTAAACTCCTAAACTCAAAGAGAGTGGCTTCGTTCCCTAATCTCCTAAACTCAAAAAAAGCCCCGCCAATTGCGCTCGGCCGTTTCTTGACGTTTTACGGACTGCGGACTATGGACAATTCTAAATTTTCCTCTCACATTCTCTCTATCTCTATATATATATGTATAATTAAATAGTTGTTCTTCTTTCTGGCTGTTCTAATAGTAATTTTGGTTCTTGATACATAGTTTCCAATTCAAAACACTTAATTGTATATACTTACACTCCCCAGATTGCAATCATGGAATTAACAGAGATGGAAAAGTCCCCCAACAAGCCCTACAAATGGATTGCCGCCGAGATCGAAAAACTAGATCCATATAAAGATTACGAGAAGATCTACCGTCTCGGGGTCGCATACTCGGGCACCGCCGACTTCATGAACCACCTCATCTACACCCTCACCTTCCCCAACTTCATCGTCACCCAACACGGGGCGCAGGCCGTCTGGCGCGTCGACGGCGGGAAAGTGCTGCACAAAGCCGTCGCGCGCCAGGAGGATACCGAGATGATGAATAGCACCTGGTGGTACTACGGCCCGAGCGATCCCCGCTGCCAAGCCTCGGTCGCCAAACTCAACAAGCTCCATGCCGCCCTGGCTCTCCAGACCCCCGGCGCCTTTTCCCACGAGGACGATTTCATCTACACCCTTGGCTTTTCCGCCCTCCTGATGCACCGGCTCCGGCTCCGCCTGGGCATCTCGGGCATCGGTCGCAAGGAGCAGATTGCGAATTATCTCTTCATGCGGGAGTTGGCCAAACTCTTCGTTATCGAGGGTGGCAAGAAATTGACGTGGTTCCCCGAAGACTTCGAAAGCATGGTGAAATTTGTCGAGGATTACGAGGCCCAAGATTTCCCCGGGTCCGAACAGGGCAATCTAGTCTGTCTCGCCATCTTCAACGCCTTCTCATTCCGCTTCTTCCCACCTGCTCTTCGCTGGCTGG
The DNA here is from genome assembly GCA_002162615.1 of Myriosclerotinia duriaeana. NCBI lineage: Eukaryota > Fungi > Ascomycota > Leotiomycetes > Helotiales > Sclerotiniaceae > Myriosclerotinia > Myriosclerotinia duriaeana. Next base: position 695,983 of record NGKI01000020.1, read on the forward strand.
GTGATGCTCTCCCGGTCGCTCTCAGCATGCCCTCCACTCTCAAGGCACACAAAATTGCTCCAGTGAACCCGGTCCTCGGTTGGTTGATTCGCAAATTCTTCGCTCTTATCTTTTTGCTCCAGCAATATGTTTTACCCGATAATAAGGAGGCCAACTTCCCCATATGGGATGGAGCGCCTCCGGAAGTCAAGAAGATGCGTCGTGAGGAACTTCGACAGATGGACAAGGAATACACGCCTTATTTTGCGGAGAAACAGGGGAATGATAAACAGTGGTCGGGTTGTCCGTATCATGTGGCTTTACAGATGAAGGCTAAGAAATAATGAGGTTGGTTTGTATATAAGTCTTTCTTGGAGCGGACGAAACTGGAGTTACAGACCCCCTGGCTATTTTAAAAGGGAAAACATGAGGGTTTGGCGGGTTAGATGGTGTTTATCTTTTTATATCTGTTTTATATCTCTCCTGTAGGCAAGGTGTCCAATAGTCCGAACTGGCATATTAGATGCAAGGTTTTAGTATTTGAAAGGCTATAGATATAAAATATTTCAATGACTTAAATCTCAAAGATGAACCTAGTCTCCCAAATGATTCGATTTTCTATAACGAATCCAAGATCCAGAGGCCTATTATTATTGAACTGCAGTCTGGACTATCTATTGCATACGCTGAATGTAGAGTCAATAACATATCAAGTTTAACACAGTAGCAGTAGACGAAATGAGATGTATGTATGATATTATCATAATGTACCAACAGATCTCCAACAAAGTTACATAGTATACCACAACACAATCCATTTCATTACCCCATCCCATCAAAAAGTACAGTATCCCAACCACCAAAAACGCAACCACTACCTAGTACTTTCATCGATTCCATTCCATTCCATCCCATCCCATCCATTTCATTCAACCCCTACCCCCCTCCCCCCAAACCATCCATCCATCCATCCATCCCTACAAAAAAAACCAGAACTAACAAATCCATCTATTATTCCGCGGTCAAGAATGCCACAAGCTAGCTTTTGATGAAGTTACCAGCGACCCCTGAGCCGGTCGGCAATTTCTTGATATCCGCTCTCCACTCTCCATGTACTGCATATTATCGAAACTATTCGACTCAACCTTGAATCATCACGAGTCTCCTTTCCATTGCCTCACTCTATTCATTCCCAGAAAGCATTTGCTTTGAATTTCTCTCGAACAAATTCACGTAACATTTCAAAAATTGTAACAATACAAGAAAATAATCCCTTGTATTCATTCATCTATTCCTAGTTTTCCTCTCAAGGATGATCTCCATTTCCCATTTTCCCCATCCATCCCACTTATCTCAATTCTAGCATACTAAAAAAAGACTACTTCCCCATCCGTGGATGTTATATCAATATCATGTTATCAACCACTCCCTCCCCTCAATGTACCCACCAACTCCTCGCAAATATGCAAACAATATCAAGATTCCTACTAAACAGTAGACTGACAGACCTCTCAAGGCCTTTTAGCCCCTCATGTACTCCGAAGAAAATGCAATTAATTCCATGCCCTATCCATTCCATCCATAGTAATATCCATATCCATTCATGAATCCGGCTTTCCATTTTCTTCCGTAGCTACCCATCCATGCTTCATATGGTGTATCTTTATGTTTCACACCTAATCATAACCATAATCGTAATCATATCATGACCATTTGACATCGCCACTAGGCGGCCTCGGTGTTCTCCTCCTCGAAATCAACTTATGTTCTGGTACACCACCAGCATTTGAACTCGTAGGTCTAGTTGGCTCTTTATCCCGCTCTCTTTCTCTTGTCCTAACACCATTTTCCCTATTTTCCCTTCTAAGATGTGGTTGATCATCCCTAAGCTGCGGTGCCGCTATCGATGACCGCGATGTACGAAGAAGTGACGTTCGAGGTAATCGACTTTTGGCCGGCGCCCCATTCGTCAGGTCACCGCTTGATTTTCTCAGCATTGAAGTTGTTCCATCTGTGGTCCTGGGTCGATAATGTATGGATTCGGTACTGCTAGACGCCGCTGATGTAATAGCCGAGCGCCTATGTGGTGTAACACTTCCATCAATAAATGCTGATGTTTGTGACATTCGACTAGATTGAGTCGGTGTCAAAGGCGTCGATACACTATGTTGAAGGGCAGGTGGTGTGAAAGAACTTCCACGTCTAGAAGTCAACCGAGATCTTGAACTACTTCCATTCTCTGAGGCTTTCTCCAAATTGAACTTGACCAATTCGCTTGCCATGTTCCTTACTAGCACAGCACTGTCATTTTCAGCGAGATGTTGAATTACTTCGAATAAGGAATGGTGCCTGATGCTTTCCGCTTCATCGCCACTAGCATCGCATATGCTACGAACGATACGTAGCAAATTAAGTCTCACAACAGCTTTTTTGTGGTTGAGCTTCTGCAAAATTCCAGTGAAGAGATCAGTTCGAGCAAGAGAACCTGCTATAGGCGAACTCAACCTTAAGAGTTTTTGTAAAGGCTCCAATAAGTTATAGTCGAAAGCATTTGCCTTGGGGGCAGCAAAGCATTGCACTATCATAGCAGTGAAATTACCCTCCAATAAAGCTTTCTCAACTCTGGCGGTCTCTTCTTGAAGCCTGGTTACATAATCAGCATGTACCATTATTACCCCACGGAACGCTGAACTTACCAAATGAATATAGCATCCAAAGCAGTGACCTGCCAATATTGGTCTTCCAGTAATGAAACATAAAACTGCAAACCCTTGTTCTGCCAAAGATATTTACGTCCAACTTTCCCGGAATGCGCCATATCGCATAATATGGGGAGGGCGAACTCCTTCGGAGGTCGTTTCGTTTTCATAATTCGTTGAAGTAACGGTATTATACCGTTGAAAGCTGCGTCCTCCTGCCGCTCTTTACTGAGTCGACATAAGTTATACATAGTATTCAAAACTTGATTAGAGATTTCACGGAAATGAGCAGGCGTGCGCTTCATACTTGAGCTCAGTAAGTCGATTAACAGTTCAATGGCGTTTGCGGCGTGTAGTGATTCGAGGGTTGTTGATAACATGGATAGATTCTTGATGAACTTGAGCATGGTGATTTGATGCACCGGTGTCATACGTCTCAGATCCTTGAGAACCCCTAGAAGAGTGTTAGATCATCACACTATAAAGCACTATAAAGAACTTACGTTTGAGTACTACATGATCAGCCACAACCTCCTTTACATAGTTTTCTGCTTGTGAGAAGAGATAGAATATATTGACGATGCGACCCTCAATGAGTTCAGAGAGTTCATCATCTTCATCCAACACACGATCCAAGACGAGGGCCAACGGGGATAAGATCTTGCTTCTCGAGAAGATACGACAGAAGTCATTCTTTGGGGTTGGTCCCTGACTGAATGTTAGTACATTGGCTTGAGTATTAAATATGCTGACATACCTGAAGCTCAAACACATTCCAAATACCATTTACACCAATGAGAACCAGATCCCTAGCATCATCATAATCCTCATCGAGAAATTCGACAAGAACATTTAATCCACCGGCACTAACAAACATTTGAAGTGTCAATGTAGATGTCTGATACATCTGTCTTACAAAAGCAGCTGCCTCGAGACGTATCTCATTCGAATATTGCCTAGCAGAAAACTTTGTAATTATAGGGATTCCACCAACGAAGCACAAGTTCTCTTGTATCTCGACGTCGTTGGAAATGATAGCGTTAACAACTTTCAGTAATCGTAATATCATACTTTGACGACTTTTCAGGGTACAAGGTTCCAATATCTCCAGAATTGGAAGCATTCCGTGAGCACTGATGATCAGCCCTTTCGCATCCTCAGATTCATACAAAACATCAAGCTAAATCGGTCATTAGTATAGAAACCCACTATCTATAAGTTGAAACGTACCAGTTGCACTGATAATTCAGACAATACGTCCTCAGCTTGTGTTGCTTTCAGCGAACTCACTAATCCTTCGACCGATGCGCATAGCCGAGCATGCTTATCTCTAGCAATATTGGCTTGCAAATCCATCTCATCGAAACCTTGTTCTAACGAGGCAAAAGGGTCATCTTCATCATCCTCATCACCAAGCCAGGAATTATTCGAGAGTTTCGAGTTGATCATTAAAGCCTCTTCCGAGCCCTTATCGCTCTCAACTCTCGGAACAACAGCCCCTCGTGGATCAAAAATATCCGAAAAATCTTCATCGTCCTCATTTTCCGCATATTTTTGTATCTCAACTGACGAGTTTGTTCGGTGCATCGATGAATTCTCATGAGAATTAGGCGTCGTTTTTCTTCGCAAACTACTACCTCCATTTGTAGTCGGGGACTGCCCAGAACGCGGAATGCTTGTCAGGTCGGATGGGTGAAAGAGTTTCGGAGAAAGGGCATCATCCTAAAGGTATACAGAGTTAATAGTGCATACGATAGTTTGTTAGGATTACTGACCTTGATTATATCCAATCGTTTATCAAAGATGCTGTCATTGTCAACGAATAGGTCTGAATAATCCTCTATGGTATTCTCGCGATACATTATTGCTGGTCTCGAAGGCAAAGCAAACTTTCCTTCAGCCCGAGCCTTGACCGGAGACTTTGGTCGGGGAGGAGGTATAGATGGCTTTCTCGAATGACTTCTTGGAGAAAGGTCTTCTTCAAAGTCGATATCAGCAGGGGCTTTGATTCTATAAGGTCGAATGGTTTCCAGTTCATGACCGTCCGTCTCGACATGAGTGTTAGGCCCTTTGATTGTTACAAGATCACCCTCGAAATTATTGTCCCAATTATCGGATTCGTCATTTGCGAATTCAAACGACGCGAAAGACTTGAGGCGATCAGCGGAAAGGAGACCTCCAAAATTATCATGAGGCTTCAGATGTGGGAGTTGAAGCGCACTAGGGGATATGGAAGAAGCAAAGTCATCATCCCAATTATCATCCGCTTCAACAGTCAGTTTCCACAAGGAATTTTTGAAATTTCCTAGTGAGACTCGCTTACCTGCCGTTTCTGGTGACCTAAAAGAACTTGCCAAACTTTTCGGTTTCGCCAAAGAGAGAGGACCTTTGGGAGGTGTGATGATATTGTTGCTTTGGGACTCATTGTGGATATTTCTCAGAGGGGGGTCTCGACGAGCTGGTAAAGGGCTACCAAGCTGCTGCGACCTCATAGAAGTACGAAACGGCCCGGCAGCTGTGGGAGATTTTAGAGCCTCATTCCATTGCTTCACCTCTTCAACCGCTTCATTGAAGTTCGTAGGGGGTTTTGCAACAGGAGCATCAGTCCTCCGTGAGCCCACAATCCAAGCATGTTTTAACAATTTTCGAGCAGAAACCCTCAGGTTTGGGTCTTTTTGAAAACATTGAATGAGGAAATCTCGAGCCGCCTACAAAGTATTTAGCTTCGGTCGCCTCAAGAAGATACCAATGGTAACTTACTGGTGATACTCCTTCAGGCAAAGGAGGATGGTCGTCATTGACAATAGCAAACAAGGCAGGCATAGGGGCTAGTTTGTGATACGGTGGCTTACCCTCAAGCAGTTCTATTACTGTGCAACCCAAACTCCAAATATCAGATGCAGGAGTTGCACCAGAAAGTTGTATGATTTCAGGAGCCATCCAATATGGGGTTCCCACGACCTGTGCTTCCTTGTCTGCTCCAGCAAGAGTGCTGGTTGACACACCAAAATCCGCCAGCTTGACCTTTCCATCTTTAGTTGTAAGAATGTTCGCGCCCTTTATATCTCTATGGATGACACCCTGATCGTGAAGATATTGGAGTCCTAGAAGAATTTGTCCCATGTAAACGCCAACCAGGTTTTCGGGGAATTTCCCATAACTTTTGCATATTGAGTGTAATGAACCGTTTTCGCAATACCTTGGGTCATGGTCAGTGAAATGTGGTATGGAAACATAAACACAAGATGTCTTACTCCAGAATGATGTTCAAGCAGTCAGAAGACTTAACGAAACCAAGATATTTGACAATATTGTCATGCTGAGTACTGTCAGTTCGAACGGCTTCCCCCCATTCCAATTCAAACCTACATTCAGATTTTTAAGAAGGTCTATTTCGGCCTACACATAATATTAGTCCATGGTCCAACCCATCTCAACATATATGTATCTACCTCAATCATTCGCAATTCGCTCTTTGGAAGGTCTCCCAGCTTGATTTGCTTCACAGCCACAGCTTCCCCTGTACCCCAATTGAACGCCTTGTAGACCGATCCAAAGGCTCCCTTCCCGAGACATTCTCCTAGACGCTGAACATTTATAAGTAGGTGTATTTCCTCTTCTGAAAACCTCGGGTATGTACGTAGTCTTTGAGGCCCGGATCTTGCACAGCCTTTTCTTTCCTTTCCCTTCGCGGTGTCCCTGGTGTCCTATCTGACTTCGCACTCCCATTTCCGCCCGCTGATCTTGAACTGCTTTGCCGATCGGCTGAGGAGGGCGGATGAGTGACCATGATCGGTGTGCGATAACCCGAGCGGAGGGTTTCAAAGGGTGGAGAGGAAAGCTGTCGGAGGTATATCTCTCTGGGAGATGGAGGATCTCATTGAAGCATCAGCTTTTCGTGTTTTGTGGACTAGGTTCCTGTTTCACAATGATTTTTTGGCGGGGTTATAGGACTGTATCAAGGTTGTCGATAGCAGTGGATCCTGGCCCTCACCTCACGGCAAAAATAGCACGCGAGAGTGGATATTCACTGTTTGTATGGTGGTATTATGTTGGTGTTGGTGATGATGTTGATGTCGATTTTGAATCCGAATCTGATGTTTATGTCTCGAGGATAAACATTCTCCGTTGAGGTACAGGTAATTTGTATGAATGTTTGTAAAGTCATTACAAGGGGAAAAAGAGGTACCTAGTTGTAGAAAGTATGGATGAAGGATTATGAGTTATGAGTTATGAGTTATGAGTTGTGAAGAAGTGGAAAAGAGGAAATTAGTATTGGGCCACCAGCGCAGTCGAATAATAAGATTGGCAAACAAGCGCCTGCATAGGGTGGATCCTGAAGTCGCAACCTCCCAGCTATCTTATTTATTAGTAGGTATGGTATGGATATGCCTAATAAGGCTGATGGTCGGAAGTACTATGCAAGTAGGTAGGTAAGATCTTATTACTTGAGAGACAAGATTACTATGTATGGATAGGTAGGTATTAGGTATTATTATCATTGTTATTATTTGATAGATGATCTTGATATAATGGGATCTGTTATTCATTAATTTATTTACAAACGCCTTTTATTGTTTAATTGTCTTATAAAATTCCTTTTTAACAAATTTCAAATTAAAAAATCAATTCAAACAAGCATTTTCATTCTTAATTCCCTTACTTTTATATACCTACTTAGCAAATATAATACAAAATGCGATATAATCCATAAAGATAATATCAACATCCTTTATACCTTGAGGATCCAGGTAGTTACCTAGGTATATTCCCTGAAAATTACTCTCCATCCTGCAAACTAGAAATCTTCAGTCAATCAAGAATTTTGGTCAACTCCCCAGATATAACCTTCCCAATATTCTTCAAATCCCAATATAAATCCCAAGGTCATGTTTCAATTCTCCATGATTGTTCAAGAATTGAACTTCCGTCGTGCCGATCATTATAAACCCTTCAATGACGAGCACGTTTGATCCGACACCAACCAACGAAAAGCAAGATTCTCCCATATTCACCCGCCCACACCCCCGGAAAAGTAGAAATACAATACTATTACAGTTGTGTTAAATCTAACTCCATCCCCATACTGAATCCTTTTTACGAGAAAGGTTCCAGTCCTTAAATGGGCACGATGGAGAATCAATCATTGGTAAACCAAGAAAATGAAAGATACCAGGCCTAAGCGATCAAGAGATTTCTTCCGCATTCAACGATCACAATCGCGATTTGTGGCAGCTGCAGAGGAAGAGGGATTTGTGGAGGCTTGCTGTGACCAAAAGGTATTTGTAGAAGCTCGTTGTGACCTAGAGGCAGATGTTGAAGTAAATGACGATGATGCACTTGGTGGTTGCGGATCGGGCGTGACCACAAGACCCTCCCATACGTCTGCTAGACTGAGGTCACGTTCTCGGTCACCGAGGCCATTGGGGAAATAACTTCTCTCAGACCAATGTTCATTACCATCCCATACATCGAGGCCATTGGGGACAGTATTTCTCTCGGACCAATGTTCAGTCACGTCATGATCGAAATCATCGGAATCGGCCTCTATAAAGGATTGCGCCTGTTCTCTCGCAGCCAGCTGTGATTCTCTGAGCTGCTCCCCCCTCGGCATTCGAATGGCGGTTGCGTGGTCTTCCTGCGCTTGCGCGGGATCGTCAATTTGGCGTGTCACTTCATCCTGTTCTAGTTGGGCTATCTGCCTATTAACGCGCTCGCGTGCCGCTACTAGCCGAATTACCTGCTCACGATGGCGTCGGTATGCCGCCTCTTGCTGCAGTGTTCGTGCGACGAGTGCCTCATTCAAGCTTCTCAACTCGTTGATAGTCGGTCCTTCGGGGGGTTGATTACTGCGCTCTTGATCTCTCATCTCATCAAGGTGACGTCCTTCGAGGATATGTTCAACACGCTCTAGCTCTCTGGCCGCGTCATCAAATTGTTCTTGATAATCTCGCACTGTTCGGGCGATTTCTGCCTGTCTTTGCTCTGTCTCCCATCTCTGAAGTGCCCCCTCTTGCCCTCGCTCTCTTGCCCGATGTCCTATGTGATCTCTTTGCGTAGAGAAATCTTCCGGGCTTAATCCGTCAACGCGTTCCGCCAAGGCAATCTATTAGAGAAATTAGGAACAATTCCTCCATCACCGTAGTCCACGCAGTCCACGTACAAATATTGAGGCTCCTTGACAAGACAATAATTAAAGACGGGAACTTACATTTGGGGTTACAGATCCATTTGATGTGTGCTGTTCCACATATCCATCATCGACTGAAGCTCCACGCGTCAATCTTGAAACCTCTGGTCTTTCAGCCTCTCGTCTTCTTCCATTTCCGAAGTCTCCTCTTGGAAGATCTCGTAATGCATGATGTGTGCTCGCATATGGAGGGCTATGATAATCTCTCGATTCCGGAACAGGGGGCATATCTGGGTGGGCTAAAAGAGACGACACCCTTGGCAATGAATTTTCCCCCGTCGCATCTCTAGTTGTTGTATTTCTAGCAGCGGTGGTGTTAGTGGAATCGATTAATACAGATTCGCGAATTGCGACTCTTTCGTCTAAGCGCAATGGGCGCCTCCGTGCCCGGCGGCGTCGAATGACAGATCTTCCGCTAGATGCATGATCATCTGCCCGTTTAGATGGTGAATCAGGAACTGAAGGCTCGAAGAATATCCTTTGATACGGATTAGAACTTCCAAGGTTGAACATGAGGAGGCTGATTGACTTACGGCACACCCATGTTTTGAGTGATTAAAAGTGAATTAAAGCGCAAAATAAAAATAAAGGTAGATTCATCAAGTCTTAGCGACCGTGATTCATTTCTTTATTCTTATTATGACAATTTTGATAGGTCTCAAAATCGGAAATTGACAACTGGTGTAGTTGAAATTGGTGGTGGTGATGGTGATGATGATGATGATAGTTCGGTAGAGTAGAGGGGAGAGAAGAAAGAGAGTGGGAGAGTGGGAGAGTCGAAAGTCGAGAGTCGAGACCCATAGGTACGATAGCGTCGATAGGAGATCTCTCTAAAGTCTTAGAGACGCGCTAGATAAGAGCCAATGGATCTGCATGACGCAGCATGACCTTAGGTGACTCGTGAGTACCTAGGTAGGTATCCCGAGGTCTCCCCAGTACCTAGCTTATCTTATCGCCTTACTATTATTTCTTTGCTAAAACGCGCTTTTCAACCAATCATTTATTAATTTATTTCCCATCAAACAAATGATCAAAGATGATTGAGCTTGGCTTAAATCGAATCAGTCGTCTTCTGAGCCATACCCCTCAACCTTGGAAAGCCATTCACGTCGCAGGTACCAATGGAAAAGGTTCAATATGTGCCTATCTATCGGCGATGCTACATGCCAGTGGTGTTCGTTGTGGCAGATTTACTTCCCCTCATTTAATTGATAGGTGGGATTGCATTACCATCAATGAACAACCAATTCGTGAATCTTTATTCCGCGAGACTGAGGCTCTAGTGTTGAAGAGAAATCAAGCAGAGAATGTCGAAGCATCCGAATTCGAATTACTCACTGCCACGGCATTTGAAGTATTTTATAAAGAGAAGATAGAGATGGGAGTAATCGAAGTTGGGTTGGGAGGACGTTTAGATGCAACGAATACCATGGACAACAAAGCCGTCACTATAATATCGAAGATTGGTCTAGATCATCAATCATTTCTAGGAAATACAATTGAGGAGATAGCTCGAGAAAAGGCTGGAATCATGAGACCTGGTGTTCCTTGCGTTTTGGATAGGAGCAATATACCCTCTGTGCGAGAAGTCATCTCAAATTATGCCAAAGAAATTGGAACAGATGTGATCATCAGCTCTACTGAATCTGCATTTCTGGATGAAATTAAAGGCCAAGATCTCGAACCACATCAGTTGGAAAATCTAGCTTGCGCATATACTGCATTTCATTTAGCATACACGAAATTGGAATCACCTCTACATCGATTACTTCCAGCTGTACAAAATATTCATTGGCCTGGTAGGCTTCAAATTACTGATGTTAGAGCTGTGACAGGTCGAAAGGAGCCTATATTACTCGATGGCGCACACAATGTTCAATCCGCAGAAGTTCTTGGTTCATATGTAAATGGAAAGCTTCGACCAAAATCAAATAAGGTGACGTGGGTACTAGCAGCTTCTCAAGGGAAAGAGCTTGATGGGATAATGAAAGAAATTTTGAGAAAAGGGGACTGTGTAGCAGCAGTTCAGTTTGGACCTGTGGATGGAATGCCATGGGTTCAAGCTATGGATACTGAAGATATATTACATGCAGCTTCTACAGCTGGTGTTTCTACCACTTGCCTGCATGATTCAGAATCCGATATTTCCGGCGCACTAAGATGGGCAGCCACTGTTGCTCAAGGTGGACCTATTGTTGTGGCAGGTAGTCTTTACTTAGTCTCCGATGTACTACGGTTACTGAGAGACGCCGAGATAGTGAAGAATTCATTACTAGATTAGGCCGGTTGAGACTTCAATATGAATGATCCACAGTCTGGCGTTCATGCATTCTTATTTACCTACGTGTTCATATACGAATGAAAACCCGTCCGGTGTTCACTTCTTTACTCATTCATGTCACAAGCTACATTTACTTCCTACTTCCAAGCCACATCATCAGTACTAACAATAACCTCATGCACCGCCATCCTATCCCTCACAATTTCCTCCCCATTCACCAAATCATTTTCCACAACCCTCTTCTCCGCCTCCGTCTCATCCCCCGCAATCCCCGCCTTCACATGTCTAGGAATCAACCTCCTCTTCGCAACCTCAAAATCCACCTCCACAAACCACAATTGATCCATCAATTTTGCAGCACTTCTCCAAGGTTCCTTATCCAACGATAAATAATTCCCTTCAAACACCAAAATGCGTGTTGTGGGTTCAATCGGTATATCATTTTCTTTAGGATCTTTGACCGCGTGATCAAATGAGGGAGCGCGGATTGTGAGGGTAGAGGCCGTGATTGGTTCGCGGATCTTGCGGATGAGGGTTAGGAATGAGTCGCCGTCGAATGTGAAGGCGGCGCCTCTTCGTGCGTGGGCGTGAACGGGGTCGGGCATGGCGGATAGTTGGGCGCGTGTTAGGTGGTAGCCGTCCATAGGGACGAAGCCTGCGATCGGGGGGAGGGAGGTTTTGTTTGAGTGGCTTTCTTGGAGGGCATTGAGTCGTTTGGTTATGGTTGCTGCGAGGGTGGTTTTTCCTGGGGAGGAAATGTTAGTTGGGAATGAAGGATTGAAGGATTGAAGGAGAGGGGAAGAGGGAGATTTGTATATACCTGAGCCAGGAATCCCGGATATTGCGATGAGGTATCTAACATTAGGAGGTATGGATTGGAAGTTCTCTAAAGCGGCTTATTAGCTCCCATTTCCTAACTCATCCCAACAACATCTAAGCAAAAAATAAGCCATACCCCAAACCTTCTCCGTCAATCTCGTTACTTGATCTTCCATTGTGAGTGTAGTACTGTCTGTATCTCCAATCTGATCGTAAGCTTAAACGATTTATATGTAAAGAAACTCAACAAAACATGAAATTAGAAGTAGAAGTAGAATCAAAACGAAAGTGCAGTACGAGTATGCAATCGTATGTAATTTTATGGGGAATTAATGTGGTGAAACGACGCCGATACATCTGATATGATAGGATGAGATGTAGATGGATGTTGATTGCAACGCCAACCCCTCAAAATGCCCCGCTTCGAGTTGTGACATCAAATTTCTTATCGATAAGGAATTTTTATTTTTATCGTGAACCTCCAGGCTTTCTGTATCAAAGACATCACTTCACTCACTTCACCTCTCACAACAACTTCCAAACAAATCGAATACACTCATCTCAATATTATTCCCACCCATAAGTCTATATATTACATTACTTTACCAATCTCGTCACCCCAGCACTCTATCCCATGACCCAAAATGGAAGACGAAAATCCCCTCTTCGCAATCGAAGTAGATTCCTCCGATGAATCCACCCCCAATACCACGGAAAAAATCCCTCGAGATTTCCAATCTGAAGAGAGTTTTCAGATGGTGAAGAGGGAGTGGAGGGCTAGGATTGAGTGCGGTGAGGTGTGTTTTGCTTTCTTTCTTCCCTTTTCCCTCTTCCCTTCACATAATATCTAGCCATCCTCCTACTTTTCCGCATCTCCTACTCTTTTACCTTTCACACCCTAAGAATGTCAAACCTCAACACGTAATAGAAAGAGAGATGAATGGAAGCTGATACAAGAGAAAACAGATCCACGCCACACTCCCCCCTCTCCCCCTCAATCCCCGCAGTAAACCACAAACGCAACAAATCCTCTATGCAATCGAAGAATTGTATTTCTATCGACGATATGAAGAAGCGTTGAAGCTTGCTGAGAGGGTTTTGGAACAAGGGGATTTGATGGAGGATTTCAGGGATGTGGTGGAGAAGTATAGGGGGAGGTGTGGGGATAGGTTAAGGGGGTTGGAGGAGGAGAAGGAGGAGGGGGAGGGTAGAGGGATTGAAACTACGAAAGTTGGGGCCTGAAAATACCTTTCTCCGATACTAGAGCCCGGATCATAACTCGTGGAAGATGCTTCAATGTGGTTCCGATTCAAATTCCTTGGGACATGAGGTCATTTAGGGCGAGAGCCCGTGTGGCTGGATCTCATACTCGTGTGAAGCTCTTTCGACGAGTTAATTCATTTGGAAATGCAGCTCAACACTGTCAATTATGAAGCCAAAAGAGAAGAAGAGAAAGCAGAGTAGATTTCTAAGTCTACGAGGGATGGGCTTTTCACGTACAAATGAGGAGGGCTGTAACGTCATCAGCGTCATATTTAATAAAACTGGTGGTAAGATGGCGACGGATTTATAGGTGGGCAGAGGAAGGATATTGATAAGTAGGATTTATGAGGCAGTTTAGGGTGTCCGATGCCCTGTCAGCTTTGACTTGGTAGGCATTGATGGAGTTTGTGGATTAGTGGCCGATGGCTATACTTATCCCAAGACACTTGAGGGTGGGCCCAAGCTGATAACCGTCTTTGGTGTGATCAGCGAAAGGTATCCTCCTCCTGAGGAGCCTATATCTCACTCTGTGATGGCATTTAGTGCTTGATCTCTGGCAGTGATCTTTTCACATTCTGTTTGCCAGTTTGCCATTTCGAATGTTGAAATTGACAGGGAAGGAAGGGTTACAAATTCTAGCACTTTGACTCGAGGAGTCCTCCTTTCTCGATCTCGGAAAACCGTCTCTCGATCCAAAACACAATCAGGGATTTGCAATGAAGTAGCCTCAAAATTCGAAGCCTCCTATCAGAAATGGTCGTCGGAGCCCAACTTCTACTTCGCTTTGGAAGCTCAGCCAGTCATCCAGTCCTAATCAACTTCATACTTACAGCCCCAACCAAGGAGATGGGATGGAAATTATATTACAGACTCTAACTAGAGAATGTTAAAACTCGTTTTATTAATGTCGTCTGAGTACTATATAATAGTTCAAACTTTCAACAACGAATCATCTGAGGTCGCACGCGGAGAATGATATGAAAACTGGCCTCGCGGATGGTTTTGATAGAGAATGGCAGGAGAGACGAGAGGTCAGGATCAGACTACTTAGGGTTGTTCAACGACTCCAGCGTCAATCCAGATGAACATCGCTCATTCATTACACACGTATCATACCTCTCAGTATCAGGGGAAACATACCATATGGGTATACTCTCGCATCCAATCCTCAAACTCAGCTTGGTATTGAATAAATATCAGTTTGGTGGCACAGCTAGCAGCTAGATTTTAAACGTAGCAATATCTCTCAATATAGCTTCTTGGCGTGGTGTGTTCAAATCCATCCAGTTGACCTCGGATCTGGTGGGAATGGATGCTCGCAGGTCAACTACATCAATCGACAGGTAAAGGGAAGAAATTGTTATTGAATAAGTCTTGTCTTGCGGAAATGAAAAGTGCTACTGCAGGGGGAGGGGGAGCTTTTGAGTATTATAGTGTTTACTCCCGGGTTTAGAAGTGGATGTTGTGATTTATGAAGTTATTGGGTTGTGTATTATTACTATTATTATTAGGTGTATTGCGCTGTGTGTTGCAATTATATATATACATGTATATGTACATATATACCCTCATATAAATATCTAACTATACATCCCTTTGAATTCAAGGATTCAAGAATTATGCTTAAATGCTAAAAGTTAAACTCCCCTCCCCCTTCCCCCTCTCCCTCTCCCTCTCCCCATATCATATCATATCATATTAATCACATTCCCAAGATTAGCTTTCCAAATTAGCTTTCGATGATCTCAGTCTCCCACACTATATAATCTTACTATAAAATCTCAACATAAAATCTCTCGCTCAACACGGTGCTCAACACCCAACCTGAGTATCTATAAACCTTGGAAACTACTTGGTCATACTCGATCGATTATATGTTATAACTTATATACCATATGTCATACACCATATGTCATACACCATACACCATACACCATACACCATACACCATACACCATACACCATACAAACAAAGCTGTAGAATAACTATCAAATACTAAATATTACATATATAGAATAAAGATATCAGAACTCCATAAACCTACAATACCTAAATAGTAAACAGTAAACCAGTAATTAGTAATTAATAATTAAAAACCAGAGAAGCAAAGAAGTAGAGAAGCAGAGAAGTTAAAAATGGAAAATCCTTTTCGCTTTTCAAAATCCATACTTGATACTTGATACTTGATACTTGATACTTGATACTTGATACTTGATACTTGATACTGGTTTTCTACTTGCCAGGCGTGGTGCTTGTCTTCAAGGCAAATTTGATTACTACTAGGTACTAGGTACTAGGTAGGTGGGTGGGTGTGTGTGGTGGGTGTGTGGTGGGTGTATGGTGGGTGTATGGTGGGTGGTGAGTAATAACTCTCCTCAACAGCAGCGGG
>NGKI01000020.1:717216-756695 GCA_002162615.1 Myriosclerotinia duriaeana
TTTTTTTCTATTTTAAGCGCGGAGTCAAAAAGGGTTTAGATTATAGAAGGTTGGGTTTGCTTCTATACAACAAAGACTCGGGTCTTTGAACGATTACGATGATGTTCATAGACTTTTTTGTTTCTTTCTCAATGATCCTTTGGGATATTGTACTCAATGGATACCCTTTTCTTTCCTTTTTCCGATTCCAGTTTTACTCCTAGGAATAGAGAGATGAGAGTAGCGATAAAAAGAGAGTGTGTATAATGAGAGTGGGGGTGAGGGTGAGGGGTGAGAGGTGAGGAGGAGGAGGAGGAGGAGGAGGAAGGAAAGTGAGGCAAATATTACACTGGATACTATACACCATTTTCAAAGATGTTCCAAAGATAACGATAAACATTATTATGATTTATCACTGAAGTGCGCCCACGTCCTATAACATATATCTAATGAAATATCTACTGGATATCAACAAGTAGATCAAACCCCAAGATGCTATCGACACCTTTTCCATCCCATCCCATTCCGCCCTTTGACTAAAACATAAACATAAATCTACATCAATTCCATCCATAAATTCTATGAAAAAAAAAATCCCAATGAAATATAGAGGTAACATATAACAAACAGACTTCTCTATCATCCATTCATGGCCGTAGAATTCGCTGTGAAGTACATGGCGAAAAGATATCCTAGATTCTCAAGTCCTAGTAGATATACTATCGCACCAATTCCAACCCTTCATGAAGAAGTAATGAAACACTTCTTCCTATTTCCATATTTCCAATCTAGGTCCTAGTATTCATATTTGATCACAAAACCATTCTTCCATTCCCTGTGGTCACTCCCACCTTCTCACCTCCTCACCATCCCATCCCATCCAATCCAGCATCCACGATTTCCCAACATCGGGATCAAACGCACGGACCAACCGAGCGGACCTTGAACGAACTTCAACAACGAGCTTTCAACAATATACAAATCCAGCCGCCTCAAAGCCTCAAACCATAGGTATCACAAGCCAGCAAGCGTCAACAAAAAAGCGCCAGCACAAGCGTCAACGCAAACGTCAACACAAGCTAGATAATTCCAATCGCATTCTCAATATGGCATCGCAGACGGCGGCAAAGGTGGCCCAGGCTACGAATCGGGTTATGGCTGTTAATAAGGTATGTGGGCGTTTTTTTTCTGTTTTGATAGCATTTCGTTGTCTGGATCCTGAATGCCATGTACCGATTGGAGGCGAAGATTGTTGTCTTATTCCTTTTGGGGATCTTGCGCATCCATCATCATACATACATACATACATACATGCGTCTATCCATCCATCCATCCATCCACAAACAAATACCCAAACTAACCCCCCTCCGCCAAAGAAATACACCGTCCAATCCACCGGCATCTGGGAAACCATCCGCCGCATCTTCGCCGTCGACCCCACCCGCTCCAACGGCGTCCCGCTCAACCCGCAATTCCGCAACCCGCCCCCGGGCTCCAACGACGCCTTTTCCTTCATCGACCCCGTCACTCTGCCCGCGGGAGACATCGCCGAGAACCCGTACTGGAAGCGCGATTCGCGGAGGAGCTATCCGCAGCTGAGTTTTGTGAAGCAGGGCGATGTGGTGGGCTTGTTGCGGCTGGGCAGCGAGGGCAGCCCGAAGGGGGAGTTGGTGGGGGAGGCGGGGGCGAGGGAGTTGGCGAGGGTGGGGGAGGAGAGCGAGGGCGGGTTGGCTGTGTTTTTTAGGGGGGAGGCGGAGGGCTCCAAGGCCGCGTTGGAGTTGTTTGGGAAGGGGGGGTTGCCGCCTACGCCGAGTGGGGTTAGTTTGAGGGAGGGCGCGGATAAGTATCATTTGACGGAGGAGAATGCTTATCCTGAGGAGTGAGTTTTTTAGGATTTTCTATTTGTCCTTGGTGTTCGAGAGGGCATGATGAGGATGAGGATGAGCATGCTAACTTTTGATTTCAGATATCCATGCCGGACTTTCAAGTAGAGGAAAAGAGTGTAGCAGGGAGAGCAGAGAGCAGAGAGCAGCAAGCAGAGGACCCTAGAAAACTTGTACATATGTATATGAGATTGCGGAATAGAGAATAGGGAATTCACCACATGGCACAGTTAGCTCTCATCGACGGAATGGGGACTCTATGCAAAGATTCAATCCATTCAATCCATTCTATTTGTTCGATTCATTCCTATTCATCCAACTTCATCCAACTTCATCCAACTTCATCCAACTTCATCCAACTTCATCCAACTTCATCCAACTTCATCCAACTTCATCCAACTTCATCCAACTTCATCCAACTTCATCCAACTTCATCCAACTTCATCCAACTTCATCCAACTTCATCCAACTTCATCCAACTTCATCCAACTTCATTCGACAGAGAGACCAAGCTCACGAGAGTTAAATCCAATCCATTCCAGACTAGCATCATGGATAAATTTGAACATGTGGAGTCTCGAGTTCTCGAGTCTCAGAGGCAATTAGCATGAAAGGTAGTCAGAGTCAGAATCAGAGTCAGAATAAGAGATCGGAGGCTTGTGAGACCAATCCCCATCCCAATCAAAAAAAATCAACCCACACACACACAAAATATGAGCATCTTAGGAACTTGTGCTACTGAGTAATCTTATTACATTATATTTTCATGGCGAGTGAAGTGAAGTAACGTGAAGGGAAAAGGGTGGGTTAGTTTTTGACGTTGTTTTCCTTGGTTGATTCTCTGAGGATTAGGGAAAGGATGGGAAGCAAAGCTGAATTTTTCACCTACCTACATGTGATGCAGAGTATTAAAAACACGACTCCATATGAGATCATTTGTTCACATTCAAATGTATCAAATTTCGACATCAGGAAGTGGTATAGAGTTGAGAAGCAAACCCTAGCATAATATTATCATTTACACCACTCCACTCCACTCCACAGCCTATCCCAAGTTCGCCGGAAAGCATTCCTGTCATGTCCCATTAAAAACCACATTCAAGTCCAGTCTCACTCTAACTAGTCTCTTCCCAAGGTAACGAAAAAGTACCAACCCATTCCTCAACCTCACTCCTCAACTGCACAATCTCCGTCTCATTCTCCCCCTCGCCCAGATACTCCAAGAAAGCCTTGACACTCCCCGGATTCTTTCTTCCCTTCGCCTCCGCCGCCTCCTTTGCACTCTTATCTAACCGTTGAGTTATGGTCACGGCTCTATTTACAACATCGGCCACACGCACAAAATCTTCCGTTTGGAAACCACGCGTGGTCATGGCCGGTGTGCCCATTCTTAATCCACCGGGTTTGAGAGCGGATTTATCTCCTGGGACGGTATTTTTGTTGGATGCTACGCCGACGAGTTCGAGGATTCGTTCGACGCGGGCACCGTCTACACCTTGGGGTTTCAGGTCAATGAGGACGAGATGGTTATCGGTACCGCCGGAGACGATGGAGTAGCCGAGACCTCCTTTATCTTTTGAGTCACCCAGACGCTTTGCAAATGCCTTTGCGTTTAGTAAGACTGCTTCTTGGTAAGCTCTGAATTCGACACTTTGTGCTTGTTTTAGTGCGACTGCCAATGCAGTGATGGTGTGATTGTGAGGACCTCCTTGATGTCCTGGGAATACTGATGCATTAATTGGATCTTCAAGATTCCACATCTCTTCTTCTTTTGTTTTTGGATTGACTCTTCTAATTCCCTTTCTAAAGAATATCATAGCACCGCGAGGACCTCTTAGTGATTTGTGTGTGGTGGTTGTGACGACATCCGCATATTCGAAAGGACTTGGTATAACCTTTGCTGCGACCAGACCGGAAATATGTGCCATATCAGCCAACAGATATGCCCCAACCTTGTCGGCAATCTCGCGCATACGCTCATATTCGATGAGTCTACTATACGCTGAGGTACCAGCAACGATAATTTTTGGTCTGTACAATGTAGCGAGCTCCTCCAATTTAGCATAGTCAATAAGTCCCGTACTTTCATCCAATCGATATGGCAACGTTTCAAAGTATTTTGATATGGCAGAAATCTTTTTGGTAGGCGTTTGGTATCCATGGGAAAGATGTCCACCATGAGGTAAATCTAATCCCATGATTCTATCGTGCGTATTGGCGAGAGCGGAGTATGCGTAGAGGTTTGCTGGGGAGCCGGATAATGCTGAACGACTTATGAGAAAAGAACTGCCATATCAGATGAAAGACATACGTTGAACATTGACACCCCATTCTGACTCTTTCAAACCAAAAGTCTGTAGAGCACGACTTTGGCATAACCTTTCGGCTTCGTCGATAAACTCGTTTCCTCCATAATATCTTGCCCCTGGGTATCCCTCGGAGTATTTATCTGCCACAAAGTCAACATTGACTCATTCCTCATCGCACTCCAAACGTACTTTGCATAACACTTCCCAATGCATCTAGAACAGCTTGTGATGTAAAGTTTTCGGAAGGAATTAAATTGATGAAGTGCTTCTGCCTTCGTTTTTCCTGTTCACAATGGTTTAGCCCTTATGTATCATCGAACTGATGAGGGGAAATCGTACATTTTGTAGAATACTAAAGACTGCTGGATCTGCATGTTCGAGATCTGCCGAGAGTAACTAGAACAAATATTGTCAATTACCAATTATATGTAAAGCCAATTGATAAGAATCAAACCTTTTGTTGACTTTCCATAGTCATTCGACTACTACTCGCCGCCCTCCTCGCGCCACATATTGGAGCTGCAGCTCTTTGCGCAACAGTGGCCCTGAATACAGTTCTCGAGGCTCCTTTAAAGAGCGACATGATTTTCCTATATTTCAATTAGCAATTAAGTTATTTCATGAGTTAAATATCAGAACATACCACTCAACTATCAGCAATTGTTTACTTCGAAGTGTAGCTTTGTTCCTGTGAATATGATTCCCACCATCCCCGCCATTGGGAAATAAACTAGGGCCACATTCGGTTAAGAGTCGGAATCCATATGCTAGACGCCGATCTACATATCACTAATAAATGGATGAAGAGTGGCCGTCAAATGTGTCGGGTGCCTAGGTATGTTTTTGATACTACAACATTCTGCAATGATATCTAATAAGTAGCTGACATATAACACCAGATTGAGGGCTGTGGCAATGCATTTGATTCATTAAACTATCCGTTATTTACCAACAATGATTGACCTATCTGTTGCATCTAGATATCGTTTTTCTTCATACCTCCTTCCACTTCCACTTCCACTTCACTTCACTTCCTCAAATCTTTCCAAGTACATCCAATAGTTGCATATTGGACATAGAGATGTAGCAGTATATCTCTTATCTCAATTCTGAATATATTCATGGTATCTTGATAGATAAAGACGGAGGGTGGTCTCGGATTCGAGAATTGGAAAGCGAAAACAAGAGATGGTTTGAGAAACTTCAAGGATGATACATACAAAGATTCAATCATTGGATCAATCATGAGAAATAAGAGTAAAGCCAGTTTCCCGAGAAAGTCTATTCGTGTTGAATAATCGAAGGATATGCTGGACGGAAAGAATTTTTTCACGAGGGTAGTCATGATATAGAAAAAAGCAGGTATCGTTTACACGTTTGAATCGTCTGATTGCAGAAAACCATTGAACACCGAAGAATCTTGCGAGTGAAAGATCATGATACCATTGCCCGTGCGATAATTCAGAATGCCAAACGACATTGAAAGCATCCGGCCTGTATCATTAACCTTGCCAGATACACTCCATAAGCTACCACCACAAAAGCCCAACCCTTTACTTTGTCTCGGTCTCCTCTTCCTCACCGAACTGGGCTGCCTTCTTGGCTTGGTTTCTCTCTGCCTTTCTCTCACGGGCAGCCTTGGTCTTCGCACGCTTGGCGTCCATCTCTGCCTTGAGGAGTGTCTCACGTGCCTTCTCGGCCTTAGCTCTGTGGATCTATTATAATTTGTCAGTTTAAGATTTCAATTGGCATGGTAAAATTTATTATGGTACTTACGTGTTCGACCAATGCACGCTTGTGCTTGAAGGTGTTACCCTTGCTCAAGTGGTAAAGTTCGTGGTAAAGGTGTTTGTCGATTTTGCCGCTGGCACGGTACTTGACCAAGAGACGTCTGAGGACTCTAAGACGGCGCATCCAGACGACTTGACTGAATGAACATTAGCCCAACAATTCCATCTCATAGTTCTTCGTGTTGAAAGTATATAATTTGTATGGAGTGGCGAATGTCGTACCTTGGCATACGGGCATCAGCGGTACCCTTTCTCTTACCGAAACCACGGTGTCTACCAATTCTTCGTGCAGCGGTGAGTTCACGAGCGCGTGCGCGGGAGTGCATGGTGACTGGCTTGCGGATGATGAGGCCATCGGAAACGAGTTTGCGGATGGTTTGACGGGAGTTGGCGTTGGAGATTTCGCTGGTCTCGTTGGGGTCGAGCCAGATCTTGCGCTTTCCGCAGCCGACGACGGAAGCCGCCAGACGTTTTTGGGTTGTGAGATTGACCCTATTGTGAGAAATTAAAGTCAGCCTTTGATGTTTTTGACGATTTTTGACGTTTGAAGATTCATGTTGTTGATTTCGTTTTGAATGGGCTGATAAAGCATCGAATCCAACGCAAATGATCGATCGAATGGAATGAAAACATCTAGTAACAGCGTAGGCTTACATCTTGGAGACTGAATTCGGTGTCGTCGGTGGTGGTCGTCTTAAATTGTCGATTATCGAATCGAAGTCGTTGCAAAGGAAGGAAAGGAAAGTGCGATGTAAAATTTCGCTTAATACGGAGCTAGTGAGATTGGCTTCTTACATTTGTTGATATTGTTGATATTTACACGTGATTTGAACCACGAAGTCGCGCCTCTCAATCAAAGTGCGAAATTACTTGGTATAAATTTGACCAATTGACCAAAAGGGAATACAAACTTCGAAGACGGGAATTTTGTATTATTCGAGAATTCAAAGTGAATATAGGACATTCAAGATTAGTCGACTTGAATACCCCAAGTGTGGTTCAGTTCAAACGCATTTGCTTTTATTAATCTAGTATGATACTTATACGGCAATCTAGCTAATTGAAGTGTACGATGAGAAAATAAAGCCATCTAGTATTTCTACGATTTACATTTGCTTTATAGAAATATAGAACGTGGGCTATAGCCTACAAAGCCTCAAACTATAAATATAATATATATTTATATTTAATTAATATAAATATTTATACAATTAAAGTGTAGATTAATATAATAATATTAAAATATAATTATTAATTTATTTAATATATATAATAGTAAACTTATAATCGATTTAATTTAATAATAGTTACGCCGGTATACAAATAGAAATTTAATATATATAGTTTTATACTAATGTAGTATAGTTTCAGGCAAAAACTCGGCTGAAATGTATTTGAAAGAAAAGTTTCTAGCCATTACTATGCCCATTGTCTTTGAGATCAGACATCTTATGTAACAATGTTTGACAAAAAGTCACGGAAGAACAAAAGGGAAAACAGTTTTGTTATACAAATCATAAAATTTGTATTCGCATCTAATGATTCTATCGTAGATGTAATGCTTTTGGTATGCTAAATCCACTCATCACATCGGATATATCAAATCGTAACCACATTTACTTATGTATCGAAAGCCTTTTCACCCAAATCCACCTTTCCAATACTCGAGATTTCCTTTTCATCATCAACCTCATCATTAGAAAGACCCAATCCACCCTGTCCACCTTCAGCTTCTTTCCTCTCTCGTGCCGTATTACCTAGTCTCAACGCAACTCTCTTGAAGTAATCCTGCATGCTTCT
Organism: Myriosclerotinia duriaeana; assembly: GCA_002162615.1. Taxonomy (NCBI): domain Eukaryota; kingdom Fungi; phylum Ascomycota; class Leotiomycetes; order Helotiales; family Sclerotiniaceae; genus Myriosclerotinia; species Myriosclerotinia duriaeana. The sequence continues at coordinate 724,978 of NGKI01000020.1, forward strand.
CTTTTGATTCGGTGGCAATTCTTGAGCTGCAATATATTTCTCAAACACCTTGCTTTCTTCTTCAACAACATTGAAGAGTGCAAGGAATGCTGCTTCTGCTGCTAGCTTGATAGGGATGATAGGATCACGGACACCTGCAAATATAGGTGTGGCGAGTAAAGGAAGATGTGGTCGAACTGCGTCGGTTTGGTGACGACAAATTGTACGAATCACTACAAGTGACAGACGGCGAGCATCAGCAGTGTTTCCTGGCTGAATCAATTTGGCTAACGACTCAAATATTGGCTTCGTCGTTTCGAATTCATGGTTGGCTGTCTCAGCAAGAAGATATTTTCCTGCGGCGAGGATGCAGTTTTCTGATATGAAGTCCTATAAAACAGTTAGCTTGAGCCTTCATAATTGATACAATCATACTCACATTTTTGTTTGACATGCCTTGGCAGATGACTCCCGGTAAGTCATCAGCAAAGGCAGTTTCCGTCAATGACGAGGGTGCTTCAACAAGGACGGCATTCAAAGCGAGGACTGTGGATGGCGTAAAGTGAGTTGTCATGACACGGTTCTTAATTAGGCCCAAAGCGTTCTCGTGGGTGATATTCTTGATCAAGGCTGCCAGGAGCTTGGCGTTAGTTATGGCCATAGAAACATCGTTATCATCTGCATCGATATCGATTAACCCAAGCACAGCACTGCGCGACGCTTCTCCCATATTTGCTCCAGCTTTGCTAATAACTTCATACAATGCCTTGAGCATTGCATTCCTAACTCCGGTGTCCGAGGTCCTGGAACCTGTGACTAGCTCGGCAATCAAAGGATCAATTCTTGGAGTCAAAGTAATCAAAGTGCCCAAAGCTTTAGCAGCACGAGTTCTGAGAACTTCGCTCGAGGTATCAGCCAATGACTTGGCGAATGTACGTTGCAATTGTGGAAGGAAAGGTTTCAGGAATGTTGGGATCTTCTCCAACAAGTTGTTCAAGGTCAAAAGAATGGCAGCCTTAACATCGACAGACCTCTCGGAAACGACACGAATAAGCGGCCCAGTGATTTGAGTAACAAATGGTTTCAAAGAATCTGCACTGGTACGATCGACGATGTCGGATATAGCTAGAGCAGCTTGAGTTCGCTGCTCGGCGGTACCATTCATAAGACCTTGTAGGAAGATGGGTAGAATTGCGTTGATGCCCTTGGGTAGCCCGAATCCAGGTAAGTTGGATCCGGGTACACCAACATGCTGCAAAGTTTGTCTTGTTGAATAAACGAGTGCTTCCATTTCTTCCTTCTTCAAATGTTTAGTAAATTCTGAAAGTGCCGTCCAAGCGGCCTTGACTACTTCTGAGTCTCTGTCGTCGAAAGAAACAAGTAGAGCCCGTACAATATCTTGATTGTATCGAGAGTAGTCAACCGTATCTGCAGCGAAGAACTTAGCGAGGCGATAATCTACGTTTGCTCTTCTGCGATGATCATCGTGCTTCACCAATGCAAGAAGAACATTCATAGCCACATTGAGACCATCAAATTCGTCAATAGATTGAACGACTGTGTCGAAGGATGATTCTAGGTCTGACTTGAGATCATCATCCTTCGAAGCAATGATATTATCCATCAAGGAATTCAATATGGTTGGCAATCGTCGCGCCATAGCCGGTCCTGCGACCGTTGAAAGCGAGGCAAGTGCCTTGGCATTGAACGAAGATATAGGCGAGGTGGTCAGGGTTGGGATGAGGTTAGGAAGGATGATGTTTGATCTTGTCGTTTCGGTTAACAAGGTCAAAAGTGCAGATAAGGCATTGTCAGCATCATTTTCGGTGCGGAGCAAGCTCAAGAGATATGGCAAGACCTGGTCAACAGCCTTCTTGCCAAGGATTTGCTGTAGAGAGTCGAAGGCTTCAGCTGCCGCCTCTCGGACTTCATCATCCGAGTCTATCAAAGCAACTCTGACAACTGAGATCAACGTTTTCTCGTGATCTTCCAGCGCCTCTGGGGATGCCGATGAAATCAATTCGCGAAGAGCAATGCATATTCCTTGCTTAGCATCCGTGTCCGTAGAATTCTGCAAGCCATCCTCCAAAGTTGGTAGTAAAGTCGAGAGAACTCCATCACCTGCTTTGCGGATCAATTCACCAAGTGCATTACCTGCAATAACCTTCTGCTCCATGTTGGAACTTCCCAACCTTCGAATGATAAGTTGTGTGAGCGTAGGGATAAGCTCCTTGAGAGTTCGGGGACTCGCGACAAGAGCTTTCCAGACATTGACAGCTGCCGTTCGAACCAGACCAGAAGTGTCGCATCGGCAGATATACAATGAGGATAGTACCTTATTGCGTTTCTCCTCACCAAGTACCTCGAGTAAGGATGCACCGGCTTCTTGTGCACCTTCTTCGACCTCATCCTGTTCAGTATTCGCACTGATTCCGGTAAGGTTGAACAAGAGATCGCCAACCAACTCGACGGAACTGAGACGAATTCTGTAATTATCGTCGGCGAGACCTCTCTCCAATTCAGGAAGTAAAAGATCAATGGCTCTCGTGGCGAAATTCTTGACGAGAAGACGACCAGCTCTCAAAGACGTATCGCGAATAGATTCAACATCATCTGCCAACCCAGAAAGAACGGGTGGGATAATTTTACTAAGATAGTTGGCGAAGCTGTTTCCGAAACATACAGGCAAGAATATGAAGAGCGACATGAAACCCTCACGAACGGAAGGTTTAGATGAAGCGACATTTTGGAGAATTGTGGGGAGAGTCTCTTCGAGGCGGCCTGTACCCAGCCCAGCAAGGACTTCACTAAGTGCTTGTGCAGATCCGAGTCGATCGCCAGCGCCAGTATCTGACTTGAGTGTTTGCATGAGACCTGGAATAAGATCTGGAAGAGCATCTTCTCCCAATTTCTCGATGAGAGAACCCAGAGCTTTAGAGGCAGTCGCACGAGTGGTTGGTACGGGGTCAACAATTGCAATCTTCAAACCAGCGACCAAAATAGGTAGATGTGATATAAGGTCCTTTCTTTCCGTCAAATGAGCAAGACTACCGATGACTTGTGCAGATTTTCGTTTCGTTGCTGATCTGTCGCCCAAACCTCTCTCGAGAATACGAACAACAAGAGCAAGGGAAGGAGAATCAAGATAATGAACGAAAGACACCTTGATAAGTGAGTCCAATGCATTGTCCGTGTATTTGGTTGGATCACTGAGAGCCTTGAGAAGGACATCGACGAGGCTCTTGATCTCAGGATTGTTGATAACTTCTCCAAAGCGCTTCAAACTGCGGTTTGCAGCAAGCCTGACTTCTTTGTGACTGTCATTCAACACACCGGTGAGAGGTGGAATGATCTCAGGTAGACTCTGGGCAAGTTGTTGTGGATCAAGATACGCCATTGCACCTAGGAGATCACAAGCTCCTTTTTTGCTTCGCCATTGGTCATCATCAAGACCATCAAGTAGAGTTGGCAAAATCTGTTTCACTCCATATGAACTTAAGCTTGCAAAGCACACCTTTGCTGCTGCCAGACAGCCTTCACGAACATCTGCGCTGGAATCACCGAAGCTTGAAAGTAATAGAGGTACAATTTGTATGACGTAAGGCTCGAAGAGGCGACCAAGAATCATGGAGAGAAGTTCAAAAGCCAATAGAGCTCCTTCTCGGTGATTGACATCCTTCTTATTGTCAATCGCGCCTTTCAGTGTGAGCATGATTCTGAACTCTCGCAAAGCGGATATTCCTTTTCCATTGACAAGACCTGCAAGACCATACGCTGCACCACGTCGACCAGCATATTTCTTTGAATTGAACAATCTGTCGAGCACTAACTGGATGTAATCGGAAGTATGCTCCTTAGATGCACGAACGAGTGGCGGCAAGCACTCAGCCACGGCATATTGCACCGTCTCTGATGGGGTGCTTAATGTCTCCAAAAGTCTATCAACAACCTTCGGCACACGTTCATCGCCGGCTTTTAGATGTCGTGCCAGGGCACCATACATGATAATAACAGCTTCGTTTACTCTATCAGAAAATTCAGAGCCTTTGTCCGGTGTCTCGAGTGTGCGTTCAAAGGTTTTCATTAATTCTTCGACCTTATCCTTGCCATGAAGAGCTATTATGGCTGTGGCAGACTCGACCATTTCTTCTCTGACAACCGAGTTTCTATCACCAAGTGGACCTTCGATTAAGAAGTTGAGGAATGGAGTGAGGAATGATTCGTCGAACACAGTAGCCAGTTCTTTAAATGCGAGTGCAATTCCATTTCGGGCTTCCCATGGGTCTGAGAGATCCACTTTCCTGGGCATACCGTATTCATCAAGCTGAGGAACTCGAGGTTTTGCCAATTCTGTGTAGGAAGATTGCAGGCGGCTCAGAACATCCTTGAATGTTGAAGGTTGGATCTTTACAGCTTCCGCGATAGATCTAGCTGCAGCTCGTCGGAGTTGTTTATCCATACTTTCGAGATATGGCAGCATTCGGAATGGTGATTCAGTGGAGATTTTGAATTCACTTTCCTCCCATATCTCTCGCCCAAGCTCGACATTTTCTTCTACATCATCATGACAGGCTAACCACATCTCGTTAGAAAAGTCGAGCTCACTCATATCAATCTCTGCGCTTATTGATTGTAATACAGAGGTTCGTACAGCAACTTGTGGAACGATGGCTCCCTGAGCAAGGATGGAGATCTCCTTGTCTGTAATATTCGGCGCAATACATCTGCATAGATCTGCCAAGCAATCTTTGATTACCTTGTAATGCTGGTTGTAAGCTTGCATCGATGATATCAATGTAGAGAGAACTTCGTCTCGTGGGACTAATACGTCGGAACAGGCATCAGTATGGAAGGAAAGGAATTCCAAGGCAAGAACCAGTTGGGCATCCGCATCATCGCTTTCTCCAAACCCTCCATCCCGAAGTACTACGAATACGAGAGGAAGAACATAGATGAGAGAGACTGTATCGAATGGGCGTTGTTCTGCAGAGAACCTTAGGCGATACAGTACACGTGTAATAAGAGCTCCGAGTGGCTCTTGCGTCAGGGCCGGTGGTAACTGTGGAACATTCATAGCTCTAAGTGTCGCTAATCCAATAAATGAACGGAGAATACCTATGCGACTAGAAACTCTTTCGGCACAGAGGATGTAAGCATCTGGGGCAGCTGTACCTGTAATAAGTCCAGCGCCGGCATTTATCACCTTTACTAAAGCTCTCACGGCAGCTCCCATCCATAGAGAGGCTTCTGTTGGAGGTCCTGTTGCAAGACTTTTGACGATTCCAATTCCCCGGAGAAGTCTTGATTCTAGAGCACGAATCTGGAGTCGAATTTCTGATTCTTTTGACAGCTGGGCCTTGACCTTGGCCGTTTCTTCTGGAGTGAGCTTCTTCTGCTGGCCCTTTTTCTTCGCTAATGAGGCACGAAGCTCCTCTTCCCATTTTAATGTATCGTAATCTTTTGTGTTCTTGTTCGGGGTGTAACTTTGAGCTTTGGAAGCTAAAACATCTACGAAAGCAGTTCCTTCAGGAGTACGGAAAATTGCCGCCTCTGTTGGACCAACATTGGCGAGCTGAGTAGCATCAAGGTCCTGTTCTACGAGCTCGACAATTCGTGGTGTCATAACATCAGGTGCAACAAAAGCAATCTCAGCAGCGGCATTATATGCAGCATCTTTGACAGCCTTGGATCGTGGCAGGGTACTCGCGTTTTGAAAACTTGTAATATCGAGAATCTGGTTCAACAAAGCGTCCCTCTTTTCTCTGGAAAGGTTGCCAGGATCAATCTCAGCTTTCAAGCACAGCTCTATCCAGCTTACTCTTGGTAGTAGCTCTGGTCGACAGATAACTAACAGCGATACCATCTGGTCCTTTACTACCGCCTGGTCCACAACACCACCTCGACGTGCGATTTCTGCTGGTGTCAAGCAGATAGCTTTCAGTACCAGATGCAGATTCTCATTTTCCGTTTTTGCCGATACTGGAGCGCTATCTTTTTCCCCAAGCTCGATAGATTGTAACCATCTCCATAAGCCAGATGTTATAGTTTTGGATAAATTGCCAGGGAAGCGAACATATAGCTGGGAAAGCAAATTAGAAGCATGTCTTCTGACACCATAATGTACATTAGGAGAACACATAGAAAATATGACAGCTTGAGACCAACCAGTAGCGGATGGGGATGCCGGATCGAGCGAAGCAAGCTGATCCGGAAAAGCAAACAAAGCTCTCAGAAACCACATAAAATCATCGTAACTAGAAAGCTTGCTGTAGATGCGAGGATTTAGCAAGAAAGATGGTTTGGGCTCCATAATTAAAGATTGAAGTGATACTTGGGCTTTTTTGAGTGCTGTATCAATCTTTGTACTTGAAATGACTCCCAATTTTGTCTGCGAGATTGCTGTAAGAACATAAGCTGCAGTCACAAGGCCAGATTGAGCTGCAGGTATTGAATTTGCCGTAACTTCATGCCATATATCAATTAATGCTGTGACAGTCTCTTCTGCCAATTGTTTTGATTCAGGTAGCTCGGATTCTTCTGTGTCCCATAGCAATTCCCCAAGGCGGATCGTCCATAATTTCTTTACGGGGACCTTTTTATCGGACACACCCTTCGTGAAGGCGTTGATGATGGATTTTTCTAATGGGAATTCGTTCTTTGCCCTCTTTTTGAGGTAGTGTAATAAGGCGAAAGTCTCTGCTGATAATGCAGCTTCATTTGCCTCCTTTCCTGCGATCGCCGCAAGCCCAATAGCAGCCGAGGCATTTGCTTTGGAGACGGGTAAAGTTGCAAGCATTTCCGCATGAATGACTCTTTGATCTGCCGCAGATATTTTGCCCCCCTTAAGCGGCGTCAATATCTCGTCTGATACTTGAGCAATCGAGGTTTCATCATGACATTTTGGTACAATTGCTCTGAATGCAGATAGTGCCCCCTGGCGAATCGTGGGATTGGTGGACTTGATATTAGAAAGAATAGGTTTCAAAAGCTTAGTTCGGAGGACATTTGAAAGGTCTATTGAACCAGGTAAAGACTGGAAGAGTGGTGTGACAAGGTCGTTTAGCACAATTTCAGGAGCTCTCAAAAGCGCTTTCTCGAGAGATGGTACAATTTCTCGCTCGAAGTCTTCCTGGGTGGCAAAGTCCACAAAGAAATCTTTCAAAGCACTGGCAATATGTGGAGGTAATTGAGTCCTGGAGGCTATAATTTCGCGTGTATAAAAGCTGTAGATTAGAGACTTTTTGCTTTCCAGAACCAGTTTTGCTTGTGTTTTCCTTGCACATACCCCTGAAATTGCTCCTAGCATTACAGCGTTCTTCGAGGAAGGTTGAGCTTCTTTAGAACTCAATTTCTGGACGCTGTCCCCAATTGCAGTTTCGAAGAGATCACTTTGAAATGTCTTCCTTAAACCCCGCCATGTAGTCTTGAGTGCCGAAGCTCTGTGCTTAGAAGTAATGCATAACTCAAGTGCTCGCGCATTACTAGCCACAATGACTAGACCCCAGCTCTTCCATCTGGCTTCACTAGTTGTGACCTGCAATATCGCACTGCAATATTCCACCAACACAAACGCATTGCTTGGAGCTAGCCCTCCCTTCTTAGTTTCGGCGTCTAAAACAGTTATGAAATTTGAGAGTAATTCAAATGCGCAATCGGAATCGAATATATGCCGTATACAAAGCTGGACAGCGAGTCGCGAGTCTCTGTCGGAGTAATATGGATATGAGGAAAATAAAAGTTGCAGTAAAGCGGGGAAGATGTTGGAATCAAGCTCTATACAAAAGCGTTGTAAGCAGTTGAACAAAAGAACATTGTCCAAGAATCCAATATTCAGCAATCAGCATTCGCATACCTTTCTTTGAAAGTCTTTCCTCGATCAATTTCAACTGGCCCAACCTTAGATTTGTGGAAGAGGAAATGAGCGCAGCCTTTGTAAGAGACAGGTCCAAATCTACCCCCTCATTTTGACCATTGATCTCCACCTCAGACATTTTGTGTACCTTCAAGATCTCTCATGACCTAATGGTCTCTTGAAGTTATTAATCGTGTGTTTTGCGCGCTGCTCGTATACCTATATGTTTGCAATTCTTGAGGGGGGTGATTATTATTCAATCTGGATTAATGTTATCGCGATCCGGGAAAAAAGATTGGAGAGAAATGACGCTCTAGCAATTCCACCGAAACGAAAGAAGGACAGGCGGCTTGACCCCCACTGTAATTGGCCCCGCGTTTAGAGTGTTTCGCGTTTGCTTTCGATTTATCTTGATATCAATATCAATAAACACATTTAATCACCAGCTACGAAACATATCTAGAATATGGCTGGTGGTAAGAAAAAGAAGAAGCCAGCTACGAATCCAGCTAGAGGCTTTGCTACCACCTCGATTGCATCGAAACCTAAAACCGAAGCTATTGAAGCTGTGCAGGAAAAGGACAATGCGGACGAACCTGTTGCTACGAAGGACAGTCAACAACTTGGGGATCATACTATTGGAGTAGTGGGAAATGGAACTCTGGATCAAAACTCGAATTTGACTCCCGAAGAGTTTGAGAAGCAACTCGAAAATTCCGAGCTTCAATTACTTGTCGAAGAACATTCACAGAAGTCAAAAAGAGATGCTCTTCGTCAAAAAACCCGATTAGAAACCGATCGCAGAGTTTTGCGCGGTCAAGCAGAAACTCTCAATACTAGAAAATGGCTCCCCCCCGAGCTTATGGAAGAGATCCTGGATTTAATAAAAATGGAGGGACGGTTTTCTGGTCCAGCAACAGATACGACCTCGCTGAAGCAATTATCGGAAGAGGAGCTCGCAATTCGACTTTGGACTTTGCAACAATCCCTTGTTGGAGCTGGTTTTGCAGCAGATAAAGTATTATTGGCCTCACAACATGTTTTGGATATTTCGGATAAGATTGGCAATAGCAATAAGGATATAATTTGGGGCATGGAGGAATCGCTAGAATGGCTTTCTCGTGAATGTTCAAGGGACGAGTTACCAGACTATCAAAATTCACATCGCAGATTGGCATCTTCCCAAAAGTCTCAAAATGGTATGTACATTCATATTTTGCTTTACTGTTCTGAAATTAATGCTGTGCCGTCCAGGTACGCCATTCGATAGCCCAATGGCCTCGGGAACAACCACACCAAGATTCGAATCAGATACGAGGCATTTCCCATCTTCAATTCAAAATGGAGGAAACCCACCCCGAAATGGTAAAAAGCAAGAAAATAATAAAAAAGCAGCCATTGTAGATTATGACAGTGATATTGATCCGGATGATCTCCTCCCAGTATACCTGAAAACAAAAGAAAAAATGTTTATACTCCAAAGCTCAAAATCTACCGTTGACATTCGTTCAAATGGCAAGAAGGTGGCTCAAAAATTACAAAACAATGGAAGTCCCATTGATGCAGAGTCAGCGAGGCTGGCAAGAAAACTCAAGAAGATAGAAGATGATGTCTTGTTTGACAAATACCTTGCAGATCAGCAATGGAACGTCCAAAGAATAAAACTGGAACGGGATGCAGCTGCCCAGCGCGCTTCCGAATCGGCTGCAGATGATAAGGAAACGCAGGAGTCGGATATTTCAGTGGACTCTGACGATGAAATCAGTAGAGAAGCGGCTGCGATTGGCAAAGCTATGCTCGAGGAGACCGGCAGCGATGATGATGCCGCGCTGGTCGATCTTTTTGCCAGCCTACCTGTCAATGAGGTAGATCCTCTGACTGGTAAAAGCAGTACAGTCATTAATGGCAAAGATGGGACAAAGGTTACTGTTCGAGACTTTGGAAAGTGGTCGGGCATCAATCCAACAAGGGTGCTGGAAGAAGCATGTCGAGCTAGGTAAGCTTTGTAAAACCTACTTGGGGGATGATCAGCTTACAAAATGACCAGGGACTCCTCGGTGAGGTTGTCTTACACTCTCATTTCTGATACCAGTTATTCCAATCGTCATAACCTTCGAATCACCTGGTCGAAATCACAGGAATTACTTGCAGCTACACCCCTCTCGCAAGTCGAATACGCTTCAAGTCCAAAATTGCAAAGCTTTACTATGGTTTCTGTATCCACACCAGATTCTCGCCAATCCGAAGCATATATCGCTACCACTGCACTTTTTCTTATCTTTGGATCATCGGCAAGAGAGGACAAAGTTTCTTTGCGTCTACCAGCGGCATGGCGTGACCTTTGGACCGAATTTTCTGAGATTAAGAAGGAAAAATCGGATGAAGAGGATCGCAATGCTATCAAAACATTCCGTGACTTGGTTCGGGCAAAACGTGATCAAGAACTAGAAGATGGAGTTTTGATCCATGGCGCCTTCCGAAATCGAGGTGCGGTTCGGACCCTTGGTAACGAAGAGCCTTCCATAGACAAAGGCCCCAAATCAGGATTCGCCCCCGAAGCATATCAAAGAATATGGGCCGAAAAATGCTCATCACACAGTTATCAACATATGCTTCAGTCTCGGATGCAGCTACCTATGTGGTCATTCAAAGATGAGGTACTTGGTGCTATAGATCGCTCACAGGTTGTCATTGTCTGTGGCGAGACTGGATGTGGAAAAAGTACACAAGTCCCGGCATTCATTCTCGAGCACCAATTATCAAGAGGGCAACCTTGCAAAATTTATTGCACGGAACCTAGACGAATTTCTGCAATCTCTCTTGCTCGGCGTGTCAGTGAAGAACTCGGTGAACGTAAGAGCGATCTTGGTACCCCTCGCTCACTAGTAGGCTATGCCATTAGACTCGAATCCAACACATCAAAGGAGACGCGCCTTATATACGCTACCACCGGAATCGTGATGCGAATGCTTGAAGGGTCAAATGACCTTAGGGATATTACTCATATCGTCCTTGACGAAGTCCATGAGCGTACAATAGATAGCGATTTCTTACTCATTGTTCTTCGAAAACTGTTGTTGCGCAGACCCGATTTGAAGGTTGTTCTGATGTCTGCAACGGTTGATGCCGATCGCTTCTCAAAATATCTAGATGGCGCTCCTGTTTTGAACGTTCCAGGACGTACATTTCCTGTCCAGGTCAAATATCTTGAAGATGCTGTTGAACTCACAGGATTTTCTCTTGATAATGGCATGCAAGAGAAATATACTGACCTTGATGACGATGTTGAGCTCGCTGATGGGGTTTCAAATGAGACGACCAAGAGTGAAAGTACGAAGGCTTTACGAGGATATAGCAATAAAACTCGTAATACTATTGCACAGTTTGATGAGTATCGGATTGAATTCGATCTGGTCACTCAGTTAATTGCAAAGATTGCTTCTGATGACCGGTTGGTGATGTATAGCAAAGTAAGTCTTGTTCAAACTAATCCCCCTCTTTGCAAAACTTGATTTATGGAAATTCCGTCAAAAGATTCCATTCAAACCCCTTGAGCACCGTTTTGGATTATGCTAACAAGCCAAAGGCTATCCTTGTATTTCTTCCAGGTATTGCTGAGATCCGAACCTTGAATGATATGCTCTGCGGACACCCAGCATTCATGTCAGACTGGTATATATACCCATTACATTCGACTATCGCAAGCGAGGATCAGGAAGCTGCTTTTCTTGTCCCGCCACCCGGAATTAGAAAGATTGTTTTAGCTACCAACATAGCTGAAACCGGTATCACCATTCCAGATGTCACTTGTGTAATCGATACTGGAAAGCATCGTGAGATGAGGTTCGATGAAAGAAGACAACTCTCTCGTTTGTTAGAAACCTTCATCAGCAAGGCGAATGCTAAACAAAGAAGAGGTAGAGCTGGAAGAGTACAAGAGGGTCTCTGCTTCCATCTTTTTACAAAATATAGACACGACGAAATGATGGCCGATCAACAAACCCCAGAATTTCTCCGTTTGTCCCTCCAGGATCTTGCCATTCGGGTGAAGATCTGCAAGTTAGGAGGCATTGAGGAGACGTTGAGCGAAGCGTTGGATCCTCCGTCTGCTAAAAATATTCGGCGTGCCATTGATGCACTTGTAGATGTTAGAGCACTGACAGCAGGGGAAGATCTAACACCATTAGGTATCCAATTGGCCCGGTTACCGCTCGACGTCTTCTTGGGGAAGCTCATGCTCCTGGGTAGCGTTTTCAAATGTCTTGACGCGGTAGTTACAATTGCTGCAATTTTATCCTCAAAATCGCCTTTCTCGGCTCCTTTTGGACAACGCCAACAAGCGGATACTGTCAGGCTTGCTTTTAGAAGAGGTGATTCTGATCTCTTGACTGTTTATAACGCATACCTAGCCTGGAAAAAGGTTTGCATTGCTAATGGCTCTGAATACCAATTTTGCCGCAAAAACTTTCTCAGTCAGCAAACTTTATCGAACATTGAGGATTTGAAAGGACAATTGGTTGTCTGTCTTGTGGATTCTGGGTTTCTACCTCTCACAGAGGCCGAGAGGACTGCTCTAAATAGGTATGTTACCCCTATTCGTTCCCGGAACATGGGCTAATCCGTGAAGAACGCGTTACTCTAGTCGCCGTCGACAATTCTTTGAAATACCCTTCCGAATCAACGCAAACAGCGATAACGACATCATTGTCTCATCTGTCATTGGCTGGAGCTTCTACCCAAAGCTTCTCATACGAGATGGGAAGGGTTTCCGCAATTGCGCAAATAATCAGTCCATCAGCTTACATCCCACGTCTGTAAACAAAGGTCATCACGACCTCAAATGGCTTTCATACTATCATATCATGCAGGCTAAGCAGTGAGCTCTCATATCCAGTTTCAGTTTTTCACCATTACTAAGCCCAAGCAGATTCTACAATGCCCACGAAACAACTGCCGTAGAAGAATTTTCAATTGCTCTCCTTTGCGGAGATGTCCGTTGCGATGTAAGCTCTCTCTCTTAGTATGCTTTTGTGGTAATCCACTGACCATAATCCAGATGTACGCGGGTGTTTTTATACTAGATGGCAATAGAGCTCGTTTTGCTGTATCGGATTGGAAAACCATGCTTGCTATTAAGACCATGCGAGCTCGACTACGAGATATACTCACAAAGTCTTTCAAGACACCAGGGAAGGCTCTTACACCACAACAACAAAAATGGATGGATCTCTGGCAGAAAATTTTCTCGCAGGAATTTAAAGATAAATAGAATGGGTTGGGTTGGGTTGGGCTGGGGTTGTATGGACTGGCGGTATATTGCATTCGAAGCCTTATAAGGCCATGCTCTAAGATACCTTGAAGTAATGTAGTTTTACAAAAAATACCATATATTGTTACACATATCATTCAGCAAAGGAATCTTGGACCCACGTGTAATTAAATACACAGCTCTATTCTATTTTGTGGCCTCTTTCTCATACCTGCCTTTCCTCGTCTTTAGAGTTAGATAAGTCAATGTTTGGTGCACCCCTTATCAAAACTTATCTATCAAACATCATCGATATGGGTGCAAGCTATATTTTGTGCGTGTGTCACATTTTCTATTTCTATTCATACGCACCTTGAACATTGTGCATGTCGCCATCATGATTCGCCTTCCCTGGCAATGTCGATTCCTTCTCATCGGATTTCATGTCGCTTTTACGGGCCTTTAGCAGTGATGAGAGTGGCTGGGGTAATACGCCAATGGAAGATCCAGGTTGATTTAACCTGGATATCATCGTATCATTAGTTTTCGTGTTCTTTTTCATCAGCTACTACATGGCCAACTACCATTTCGGGATTTCATGGAGCAGGAGATATAAGCATGTAATTATGTTTCACTTCAAACTAGATATTCCCAGCCCCCTCTCTGATAAACTGGTTTCCCAGATATGATCGAATTCAGATTCAATCTAGTATTTCGGGGGCATTATTTGAGACTCTTATTCCCAGTCTGCGCTACTGTGATGTATTTTCTTCGGTCAGCTCTCGAGTATCTGCGGCATTATGCACATATGCGTGCACTTTCTGATATGGGATGCTCAATGGTGTTATGACATGGCTGTCAGTAATCTTACATGACATGCAAGAAAGTTCTAGCACTGGGTCTTCGACATATTCGTCAATCTGCATTTGGCTGTCATTAAGTGTGTTGTTTGAGCAGCCGAGATGCAAAGCTTCGAGGGCCGACAGTTGGAAGATGCGAATAGTATCGAAAGTTCAATACCACAGAGAATTCAGTGGGTTGTTGGCTATCAGCAGCTTGTACGTGACTGGATTTCTGGCCGCCTTGAAGGCGAATGGGCTATGTTGTTACCTATCGTTCGATGAAGTTTTCTAGGCTTTCAACTTTCCTAATATGATACTCATATTTTCACAGTCTTCCAACATGTCAAATCATAATTCTCTCATACCCCAGTTAACCTAGGATACTTGAGATGTTGGCATCCGGTGTTGATACAATTTCTTGAGTTTCATGTTCCTTTCATATATGAGACATACAACAAGGTATGACGGAAGATGTAAGGCTATACTATCTTCAATACCCGTATTGCTAGGAAAGTTTGGTAGCTGTTATAAGAATGAATTTCTTTCAATTGTCTAACCTGATCTAACCATCCTGGAGATTAATCGCTTATAGATGTATCCAGGATAGCCCTAGAGTTCCAGTTAATGATATGCATTCGCGTATATACCATCCGATAGTATAGTTTCTTGAACTTCGTCTAGTTTGCGAGTTACTCAGGCGCCTGCGAGGATCTAACACAGTTGTGCTTTAAATGGACCGTCGTCCCCGTCCATACTACCCTTAGTCTGTTTGGGTTGGTTGTTATCGTTTTGTTTTCAAAACTGTAAGGCAATCTGTGTATCTAGGTATTCGTGTCCTCGTAGGACACTCGAGTAAAATCTTTAATATTCTCCAAGTCAGATATTCTGAACTTCTTGAGATATGCAACGAATTCTATCTAGGAAATTGGAAACATCGGACGAGAGTATGTGCAATGGTTGTGCGTGATTGCTACATTCAGTGGCTATCATCTAATGTTTTTGGAATACTTTGAGTGTAATTCATGACTAAGACTCAAGGAATATGGTTTTATCATCTGATTTTGGGAACCGAGATCGTATATTGTCTCATATTGATCAGAACTTTCTGAACTCTGTATTGTTCGATAAGGAATATTTCTTTTGCCCTTAATTAGTTGTTTCTGACATTCATGTTGTCTAATCTGAATTCAATGTTTGGTATTAGTTGATTGCCTAACCTTGTTTAGGAATTCTTTGATTTTAGATTGTCCGATATCGAATTATTGTCTGATATTGACTAGAACCTTTTGTTCATACTTTATATTATCTGATCTTGAACTATTATTTGATGATATTTGATTGTTTCATTTTGATTAGAGTTTTTTAAACATCGAGTTGTTCAATATTAGTTGATTGTTTATTATTGATTAGAATTTTTAGGAAGTTATATCATCTTAATTTGATTCGTTGTTTGATACTGTTTGATTGTTTTAATTTGATTGGAATTTTTTACAGTTTCCATTGTTCGATAAGGATTGATTGTCTAATCTTGATCGAAATTTGTTAGAGGTTATATTATCTGATCTTCATTTGTTGTTTGATACTTATCTGATTGTTCCATGTTGTTTAGAATTTTGAGCACTTTCCATTGTCTGATCATGATTCATTGTCTCATCTTCACCGGGAACATCTACGAAGTAATTGGGGTTTTCCCAGTAATTCATTCATCTATGTAACTAATCGGCATCTAGCCCTTTCTATCTGCCCAATATTCGTCTGATAGTTCCTCCCCCGTCCCCTCTACTTCATCGCAGCCTGGATTGGCATTCCAGAGCAGATCCCCTTAACAAATTGACGAAGATTCGAGCCACCAGGGCCAGAAACCTCAACCTGCTTCTCATTCTCACTCTCTAGTGCCTTGATTGAGATGGCCATACCATCATTTCTCTCATTCTTCCCCTTCTCTAACCTCCGTAGGCCAGATCTAAGAGCCTTGGCGGTTGGGAAGCTAATCGTGATGACCTCACGAAGGCCTCCGGCGATACCAGTAGCGAGAGAATTGGTGCTTTGGGAGCCCATTGGAGGAGTAGCTGGCTCGGTAGCGCCAGGAGTGATCGGGACAGCGCAGTTGGCGAGGCTGGCGTCGTCAAAGTAACAAGCTTTGAATAGGCTGCTGGGATCGTTGTCACCAAGCTCTCTCTCCCGCGCCGTGGCATAGCTTTGGCCATCTTCTCTACCCTCCGTGGTAAAGGCGGAGATTTTTGATAGGGTTTGAGCTGGTAGAGGCTCGGAATGCTCAATTGAACTACCAAGTTGCAAAGTATCTGCCATGGAAGTAGTTTCTGGGACAGATTTAGTGGCAGGAGTAGTGGCGGTGGCAGCAGCGGCGGCATTAACGGCGGCGGTAGTGGCGTTGGTGGTGGTGATGGTAGTGGTTGTGGCAGTGACTCCTGCTTCTTGCTCATCCATCAAGCGGTCAAGCTCCTCCATTGACGCCATTTCCTCCCAATCGGTAGTCATTTCGCTGAAGATATGGTAGCTGCTGGCTACGTGCTGGATTGTGATAGAGAAGTTGCAAGAATTGAAGTCAAAGGTAGTTCTTGCGGTTGAGGCTGTCTTAAATCTTCAATAGATTGGAATCCTCGCGTATAAACATGAAACAATACAATGGTAGCGATAAACAATAGCTTCAGCGTGTAAAATCACTTAAAACAATAGGCATGATTCATTTAGCTGTCAATAGCTTCTGTTACTATCTAATAATGCTCGAATTGGATAAAAAACTAAAACTAAAACTCTGATAGTTCTTCTATCTTATATCCAGCGTTCTGTTGCAACCCAGGGGTGACAAATGCGACACAAAGTGGTTGATTATGAAAGTAGATGGAATGATTACTGTCTCTATCTAGCCGTAATCCTACTTCGAGACTCCGCCGTGCTCCCCCCCCTCCCTCCCCAAGAATCAAGCCTCAAACTACCGACGATACTAGATCTCTACTTGCCATACTGTTTCAAATCTCCATGTCGAGGTCCAATTGAAAGAAGATAAGATGAAGTATTGTAAAGAGATTGTTTTCGGCCCGTCTTTGTTTATATTTACAAATAGCTTTTGGCGTTATACTTTTACCACAGACAGATAGAAGAGAAAAGTTGCAGACATTGATTTCTGAGGATGGCTTGGTATACCAGCGTTTGTGGAATCATTAATGATGTATCTCCACTGCTAGAGTTCTTTCAGAGTCTGCGGAGTTGTAAGCAATAAGTTTGAACCCCTTTGCGCCTTCTAGTATCTGCCGATACCCAAGAGCAACATAAGAATTGAGCAGTACGAAAAGCGCGTGGAAACTACGCAGACTTTTAATCATGATCAGCCAGCAACTAAGTGTGACAATGCCCGTAGCAAAACATATTACGAAGATAAGAATTAAATGGAGACATGTCAAGTTTAGAGAGTCATTGAAGCATTATGATAGAAGATGGTGGAGTGTATTCAAGAAATACAACTTCTAATTACTTCCGTTCAAGTATTTTTAATTACCCAACTACGTAATACAAACAAGAAAGATAAACATAAGACCGGAAGTGTTGTTCAAGAATATCCCCACACGCTCTTCCCCTTAAATTAAAGACCAGTCAAAGCTCCTTATGTTCTTCAATCGTGTTGAAATGACGGTGTTGAGTTTATCCAGAGACTTGGTAATTCTTCGACAAGCCATCGAGTATGTGTCGGAGAGACTCGTTAGTGCCGTTGTTAAAATCTTCGGAAGTGACAACCCTAGCATTTGGCTCTGGCATGACTCATAATGTTGCTCGAAAGCCTGCTGCTTTGGACTGCAACTTTGGTGAAGTCAGGAACTCTTGTAAGACCGAGCTTGGCTATTGACCTGTGTACCTTCTTCTCGTTGGGAGAGTGGTCGGGTATGGCTCTGGCGAGATCTGAAATTACCGGATGGTGTGGTTGTTTGAAATTCTTTACTGCAGGTTTGGAGGGTGATTAGTGATCCTATAATAAGTTGTGAGCGTGAGAATTCATGATTTGGGAAAATGGTCTTTCTTACCGAGAATCTGTGCGAGTCAATGAAGCTGGGTACCAGGTGCTTTGGATGCGGAATATTCTAAGCCGTCGGGACATCACTGCGGATGGCCATGCTACTATTATTATTGCTGTTTTGGAAAGCGAGGCGCAAAAGTTGTGGTAGTCAGGTGGACATTCGAACGTGGTAGATTGTTAGTTCCGTATTCGTATCGTGCCCATAGAATCTACAAAATTGAAACAAAAGTTCTCCCAATGTTGACTTGTTTTTCTGACCAAACTTCTTCAACCCGGCACTGTTGTTGGCGAAGATACCCTCGCTACCATTCTTCGTTGTGAACTTAAGGTGAGGTCGTTGATGTAGAGCTGGTGAGGTAAGAATTTTTTGGAGCTAGAGCGTTTTGTAGTGGTGACATGGCCTGCTTTTCAACATCCCCATATAATATCTCCCTCCATAAAGCTGCCTACCTGCTCCTCCCTACCATCGTGTTTTCCCCTTGTGTCTGTGTTTGTGTAAATGTATCGTAGTCGCTCCTCCGAGGGCGCTTCTGGTGGCTTCTTTGGAGTGCGTCTTCTGCCTTACGAGCGTTTCTTTGTCGAAAATCCCTGCACTTCTTATTCTGCAGACTCATGTATTAGCCTAGTCCACTCTATTATTGAGTGAAGAGATAGATCACAGAATTCTAACTTGATGACAGGTACTGTGTTTGTCCATCATTTTGATGTCGCCCCGAAGTTCCCCCGCCCCTTTGAAGCTCGCTTCGAACCCAGTTGCCTGAATTTGTATTTTGAAAAGTTTCCCTTATGAGAGATACTTTCGTTGTTCATCCACCATCTGCATATGTATTCCTACAAATACTTGATATCCCCATGTTATGTTTTCAATACCAGTTTCATTCTGTCTGTTGAGTGGTATTTGACTTTTTCCTTGTTCATTCAAGTAGACTGCTTGTTGAAGGAGACTGAGGGATGGAGTATTCGAATGTCAAATGTTTGCTATCCGCGACTTAATGGATCTGATACTAAAATTGGCAATCGCCATGATCAGTAAAAGTAACACCTCAATGAATTTCAATTGTGTAGATGGTACTTGCGTGAAAATGGAGCCCATGCGACTAAGCGCCTTTGTTTTGATATTTTTCCGCGTATTATGTAGGTACCAGGTAATTTTGTTTTTGTATTTGGGCCGAGCCGTGACAGAATTCTTGCATTTGAACTAAGTCTCAGTGTGATATATTGAGACTGAGATTAAATTGCGAGAAAAATGATGTAGACTTAATGAAGCTTGGTGACAAAGGGAAAGAAAGAATAAGGGCTGCAGAGATACTGATAAGGAAAACCAATCGGCTTGAAATTTTACCGGCTTCTTCGAATCCAACAGGGAAACATAGGCTTCTGGCTGCAAATTAATATCGGGCTCACTTCAAACACACACATAGTTCAAATCTGGGACAAATTTTGATTTATTGATTCATTAATACGTAGGAAAATTACTATGAAAACTGCTGGCACCCTCAAACGGGGCTAGGTATCAAAGGCAATGGAAAATTGAAAATCCTCCATTACTCTCGTTTTCCGTTGACCTTTTCCTGCCTTCCATGCGCGAGAAACTCAGGATTTGCGTTCCAATATACAATTGACTAAATACCTCGCTGTCATATCACTTCAAAATTGTTGTATTGAAAATTCCTGGGCGGGAGCATCGTCTGCTGTCGTTCGTTAGATCAGGGCAGATTTGTTGAAGGAGACAATTTGGTATTGTTAATTGGAGTCGAAGGAAACGAGATAGTAGGAAAGGATGTGTCGGCGCGTTATCGGATCTAGTACATAGCCTTTTATATTCCTTAATCGTCAAAGTACGTGCCAGACGTATTTTACGAGGCTTCATAGGATGTTCTGCAGTGTAGGAACAATTTCCGATATCTTTATGACCTTCCTTAGTTCCAGGATCCAGTCAGAAATTCCGTTTCGAAAAGGAAGTTGGGGATCGGAGACGGACACGGTTCTTGGGATGCGAGTGGTAGTTGGTGGCGATTAAATGCGTATGTGATATCATGCGGTATTTCTCCAACACAAGGACTATTTAATGGAGAGGCTATTGCAATTGGGGGTAATGAACAAGGGAGCAATGGCAAGATGCTGACCATTGTTCCAGTTTAGAGTAGTAGAGTGAGATTGCGTCGAGGTATCCTGGGTTCGGGGAAATATTGTTGAAATATGGCAGGTGCGAAGAAAGCGGTGGTGGTGAAAACCTAAGAGATAGCTGCTGGTGCAGCGGTGTTGAACAAGGAAGTTGCAATCGAAAACTGTAATGAATGGTTTTCTTCTTTCTCAGGGTATAGTTATCGAAAATATCCGAAATTCCGAATAGATCCCCTTCGAGACGGATGGCACTTAGTGTGGATGCACAGTCTTCGCTTTCTTACGAGCTGGCTTTTCCTCTTGATTTTTCACAGGTGCTTGTGATAGAATGTTTGTGACCTTGTCTGATGGCAATCTCATGGTCAGCATGAGGGAAGTTGGGCTCGATCGTGTGATTTCCGATAAGTAACCAGCACGCTTCCACAATTCATCGAAATTGACGTCATCTGTTATGTAGGGGGGATTTTCCAAAGGAAAAGAGTTATGAGTGGGCGGACTGATAACTCGTGTAATGCCTTCAGGTGCCTGCGCGTTGAAAAAATTGTTGGACATCGTTCAGGGATTGGCGATGGGATTGGACAAGTTGGGGTTGGTAGGTATGAACACGTATTTCCTCCATGGTGTTTGTGTTGGGAAAATTAAAGAAAGCAATTAACCAAAAAAAAATAGATCTTAAAGCCCAAGAGAAATATATGGTGGTGGTTGTTTAAAGGAAGGTGCTTGTCTGGCCCCTGAATTACCCGACCACGTGATGATGTTGTGAAATGTTTAAAGGGGACAAATTTGGACTTGCTTTGAAATTGGGGTAATTGCAAAAGCTTGAGCCTTGAAGATCATTTTCAGCTAGCATAATTCAACTCTGTGGAATCCCCTCGATATTCAATGAATGAAAATTCGAGTCACATTCTTCCGCAGCATCGCATTTACAATAAACAAATTCAATATCATCACTATGATCAATTGACTCAAACTTATTAAAGTAGTGTCCGGATTATGAAAATAATTGAAAGCTGTATTATCAGAAGGATAAGACCTATTTGGGATTGAGTTCAATGTGAAAACTACCTGGCATGAATACTGCAACGCTCCTATAGATAAACCCAGTGTATAAGGTGCATATTACAATCCCGTACATGTATATGCATATGAGAGGTACAGTATCAAAAATATCATTAAATAATAAATACATCTCCCCTGATTTACGGTTCCCAAAAGTAGTCAAACAATCCATCAAAATACCATCACGTGTTCTGCACGATTCATCATCTCTATACCTTTAACACTTAAAAACACTTTTCCCTGGCGATTTGGCCTATATAACACAGATTGTCCCCAAAATATCAAACAAATCAAACATATTCTGTGGTCAAGCTGTTTATGTGTCGCGTTTTACTTTCAAATTATCATTCTAACAATTTTCTTAGGGGCGGAGTTCGTGGAGTACAGGCTAATAAGTCCGGCCTTTTCGGAGTGGGACTATAGGCAATTGCCAACTTTCATGTCACAATAGTATGTTATGGGACCCACTATCTGGGTGGCTTCAAGGAACCAGGAAAAGCAGCTGATTGTAACTCAGATATCTTCTAGTAATAGTTAATAATACTTAATAATATATGTAATCTTAATTCATAATTACAATGGTGGTGGGAGGAGGATGTGGTGGGAGGAGGATGTGGTGGGAGGAGGATGTGGTGGGAGGAGGATGTGGTGGGACGTGGTGGCACGACGAAGGCTACAAAATGGTGAGTTGCAAATTCCTTCAAATTCCTTCCATCAAACAGCTTGACCACTGTATAATTACTTTTTTTTTAGATTATTCCGTTCATGATTACTACATTCCTTCTTAACTTTTTTTTGGCATATTGTGTGCTGTGGCTGAACGAGCATCTTGATTGATTATGAAATGACTCGATCCTTCCCTGATTGAACCATTGAGTAGGTACGCTAAGCATAACACTAGAAAGCAACTTTTGATCATGAGTTTAACTTAAGGTTGACACTAGTTGAATGACTCCTCTGAATGATCATTAATTTAACTTCAAGTTGACACTAGTTGAATGATACCTCCCAATGATCATACTATGAGCCAGCAGCCATTTCCAACACCTCCAGCACTTGCTCTTTATTGGTCAAAGGCACGGAATTTGTGGGCAACCACCTATCTTTCAAGCAATTATCCGCCAATGCATCAAATTTTTCCTTCCCCACACCTACGTCTTTCAATGTTCTCGGCATACCGAGTTCGCTCACAATCGCACCTATCACATCGCCCGCATCCGAAGTTTCTTTCTTCAACCCACTTCTCTCGAGTACCTCTCTGACGCTCGCCTCCCCCCACAAAACTTTCAACACTTTCTCTTGACCTTTAACAACTCTCTCATCCTTGTTACCATGAATAGCATTATATTTCAACACATGTGGTAGCATAATGCAGCTCGTCTCGCCGTGGCCAACGCCAAGTGGGCCCAACTGATGTCCAATTCCATGACTCCCACCCATAGGTATTCCTCTGCCTAGTGCTTTCATCGATTCTATCACCCCCCACATCTCCTTCAATCTCGCCTCCTCGTTCATCGGATCTTTCTTGGTAATTAACAGATTTGGCACAAGCAATCTTAGCCCACTCGAAAACTCCTCATCGCTTTCGGAACAGACATTTTTATCGAGCGAGCATAATCCTTCGACACAATGATCTACGGCTCGAAGACCAGTACTAAGCCAAATATGTTGAGGGGTGGAGACACATAGAGATGGGGATAGAATAACAAGGGAGGCACCCATCGAGGGATGACTAAACGATACTTTTTGATGGGTGATAGTGTTAGTTGCACCCGCAAAAGGAGAGTATTCCCCTCCAGAGAGGGATGTTGGGATGTTTATTATGGGGATTTGACATTGCTCTAGATTTGGTGTCTTTGCCTCTGCTGAGAGAGAGTATAGTTCATCGCGGGTGGACACATTGTTTGCTAATGCCTAGGTGCACATTAGATATTGTGGTATGAACTGTCGTCTAGATGTGTGTGGGGTTGACAATGCGGGGTAGAAGCTTTTCTGCACAACATAATCACGGGCCAACTACAGTCCTAGGATCCCTAATTTTTGCAGGGGTGATGGGTTTTCAAACGAAGGCTAAAAAGCTTCGCGATTATACCAAGTGGGTATAACATACAAAGGAAATGACTTTTGCTCCATCAGTAAGTGATCCAGCTCCAAGCGTAATAATGATATCTGCTTCTTGGGCTCGTATATCATGTACGATCTCCAGGATATCATCCCATGGCGTATGCGGCTTGATTCCATATCTCACGCCTACAACCAGATCGCCAAGACGTTGCTGAAGAGCGCTGAAATTAGACGTCTTGCTAATGGAGTTCGACACAATCATGTAGACTTTTGAGGCATGGAATGTGTTCTTAATATGATGTGCACACGCTTCTGGAAAAGGGATGCCGGTTGAGATGTGGGGCTTGGATTTTGGAGGAAATGCCAAGGTATATGTCTCGTTGGGGGCCGCCATTTGGTCAGACTTCGTATATGTAAATATCAAGGGAGAAAAAGATATTCCTTGGAGATTGGAATCTAGTAAGTTGAATGCGGTACTAGATTTTCCACCATGTTGTATGAGAATTGATGAATGCAGTCGACGTTTGACGTTGATGATGATTGTCTGATTATTAATCGGAGACATTAACCGCCGACGGACTGCCGATCTTCGCGACGCAACGTCGTTCCTCTCAAGAATTTTATGTCCACCCAAATTTCCTCCCAGCAAATTGATTTTCGTGATGACCAAACCTTGATACAAACGATTTCTACCTATTTTATTGATGATCATCTAATGGTCGTCTTATTCCTCTAAGCTTCCTTGTGGCCTGGAACGCCAATTCTTCATAATAATATTCAGTAAATTGCATTCTCTTTTAAGTACTATGAGTAAATGCGAAGAGTTAGCTTGCGGTTCGACAAATCCAATGGCTGACTTAAGGATCAACTATACCTCTCACCTCCACCCTGCAACTCACCAAATCAAAAGCATGGAGCTTGATGGTCACTAGTGATTCGAAACGAGACCCTTGGTCAAAAGTCTATAGAGCTTGGTTTAGGACTATGCCTATGCCTACTATATGCATCCACGCAGATCATTAATTGCACACATCCCTAGGAGGATAGATATGCGGACGTTGCGCAAGATATAGCTAACCTCACATGATTGGGAGGTAGCCATAGGTAATCTTACTCCACAGGCCGGAAGCCCATTAGCTCTAAGCTTTAATCGGTAAAACAGATTCGGCATTTACATCAAATTTCTTGCAACAGTGGAAATAATTTGAGTTTGAGCCCAAATGTCGATGATGGTGGCAGATCCATAACGCCATTGACACCACTAACCATTGTTTGGCTGTGTTAGTCCTTAAGTTAAGAAAGTTCTTACCGAATAGGATGAGAAGAAATACTGTATTGGCACATTATGTTGCACAAATGTACCAGGATCTGCATATTGTTCGGGGACTAGATGTCCTCCTCATACTCTGTTGCGTATCTGTATTGAGATCTGCGTATGCTAAGATTTCTTGATTCAAGTTAACGAATTACAGACACAATCGTGATCACAAATATTATACTCAAGGCTTGATCCTGCCGAACCTTCAATCCCCGTGATCTCCATGGCTTTTTGGCCTCAGGTTTGTTGGATTCTGGTGCTACGGAGGTGTCTTTTAAAGTCTAGTACTTATTAATTATTGTGTCCAATATTCCGGACTGCAGGATGGACTAGACGTTTTGAGTTAAATAGTTAAGCAGTTGGCTTACAATATTAAAAGGTTCTAAGAGTTTCTCTTGCAATTGTGCTTATTTGGATTGTTTGATAAAAAACAAAGTATGAATTATTTATTTCAATCACAAAGCCATGAACCTCTCAAAACCTCAATAAATTATATATTAACCTTCATCTATTTTAAAAGTCCGTATCGTAAACTGAACTTTTTATCATCAAACTATCTAGTTCAGACTTTTTATTGTCGGCTTGCCGACATATATATTCTTACTCCGCGGACGCGGGATAACGTATTTCCGGTGTAAGGACGTAGAAAATTTCATTCCTCGCTTAATGTCCCCTGCTCTAAGCCTTCTGATTGGTCATAATTAAAATCTAGAAAATGGTCCGAGCTTTTTTTCAAATAATCATTTAAATCAACGTTATTAATTTAATATAATAGATAAAATAAAAGAAGAAAATCTATATATACTAATATTAATACAGGCTATTCAAATATATAATTTATATTAGGGTAAGCCCTAAAGTATAGTAGGAATTGTTGAATATATACTAAATTCAAAGAAAAACATAAGTTTTGATAGGGTGGTCAAAGCTTTCAATATTAAAGCCTCAAATTGGAGCCACATTTAGCCACATTTAGCCACATTAGCTACATCCAGCTATACTAGCTATAAGATTATTAAGCATGCCTCAGGCAGGTTTGACTTGGAAGTTTTTCAAGAATACGTGGACTACTATACTACTATACTAATATACTAATTTAGTTCCTATACAGTTTTTACACAATCCCTACACAATATATAACTCTACACAGTATATAGCTCTACACTATACTGGTATAGTTTAAAGCACTATACAGTTTATATATCATGTGCACACCATATTCTTGTTTCGCATAGCTCTACTAAGGATTGGATACACTCCACTACTACTAGTATCTGTACCTTCCACCTACCCGGTTTGCCCCATTCCCTCCAAACCCGCATCTAACTAGTGGGCAAAAGTTTTTTTTGATACAGCCACACAGAATTTGGCGGCCAGATACTGCATTGAGATATCATCTTTACTTCAATTCAATTATTTATAGGTCCACATTAGCTTATGACAGTATTTCTAAAGTTATCGTCACTTCTTACGTATCTACAGTACTTATTATGTACAGATTTTCCACTTATGATTTGCGAAAAGTTTAAAGTGGGAGAAAATACCACTAACATGGTTGAGTTTGAAGTAAACATCATCATTGGAGCAAACTATACTAGCTCATCCCGAGGTAAGAGGTGTCGCAGATAATGTGAGATGAAGATATATCGGTGATATCACCTCAAAAGTTTGGCGTACATGTACCAAGCATCGGCCTTTGAAATCTCCAGTCGAAAGATGTCCTCAACGTTCCTGCTTATAATGATGGCACTGCAAGTATCCTAGTGTTGCATTAGTCCAAAAGGTTAAGACTTGGATGAAAAGGCGACCGTAATGAGCACGGCAGAAACAGGTCAATAGACTTGCTGTGTTAATGGGTACTCTAAACTGTTGGAGTTAAGGTAACTCCTCAATTCCTTACGGCTTTTGAAATAGTGCACACTATTGGATTTAAGCAAATTTGAAAGGCCATGATTAACTTCCTTGGGCATGAGTCAGTCAGAGGCTAGTGCTGATACCAGACTTCAATATCATCGTAGTTCATCATCTTGAGAACAAGGAATAAAGTGGTAAATCTATGACTCCAAAAACCTAAATCCAAGCTATACTAGTTATTAGTCAGTTACCCAAGCTTAATTCGCTCACTGCCCCTCTCTTGATCTCCATTGTGTCATGCAGAAAGTTAAAGGAGACATTTCGGATAGATTCGGCATCTTCTTGCATACGTCAATCCTCGGCGTGGCAACTTACATACTGTGGCGTGCATCAATGATGGGAAAGCCGTGGAGGCTTTCAGCGCAGATTGCCGACATATGCAGTTGCTTTCTTGATTTGGGTTTGGGTTTTGTTAATAGAAACACTAATGGCCGACGGACCGTGGAATGGTATACTTCAAAGTAGGTGGACGAGTTCGTGAACTCTTCAAACATCCTTGCCAGGTAGGCGATCTGCATGGTGTCAAATAAAGAACCGACAAACTATATTCCAACGGCGCTCTCGATCCACTAATATTGTTCCGCTTTTGGCTGGTATACTGAGTTTCGTCGTCATTCATATTTCCATGTTAACATTCCTAGTTCCATCCAGACTTTTCGATAGAATACTAAAGTTTCTTAGTGCATTGATGACTCGAAGCTACTGTAAATTGCCATGGTCTTTCAACTGCTTCTTTCGTCATTCACCAAATTTTGCCCTCACTACAGTTTTCTGCCCAAATACTTAAAGCCTTTGAGTTCCCTCCGATTTTCTGATCTTCAGGTTTACTCCAGACACTTTCCACATCCTACAGATACTCGACAACTTCGATTGCAAAAATTTTAAGTTCAATTCTATCTATATACGGCTATCTACCATCCAACAATTCGACACTCGACAATACTAAGTCAAAGCATTCACTGCTTCATCCTCGATTAGCTTATTTCCGTACGTTTCCACATTTCCACATTTCCACAACGTTGTTGAACCACAACCACATTCACCTTGCATTATTCATCAGCAAGCCATCTCATCTCCTTTTTTCTTTTTGAATTACGCGAGTACTTGGCGCCGATTTGCTTCTTTCAATACCTAAGTATCCATTGGGAATAAGTTCCAAAGTAAAAGTTTGTCATAGTTGAAACTAACAAGATATCTTAGACGCAAGACAAACAAGTAGGTATAATGGATTCTCCAATTGTTTCCGAGCAACGCTTGCAAAAGCATGAAGAGGATATCGAAGTGGAAGATACAGTTGTATCACCACTTGTTAGTGGCAACCGGTAAGTCCCTCCTTGATTCGATGCCTTGCACTTCTCTTTCACTGTCCCTTTTCTCCCCAAAACCTTTTGTGACATAAATTAACCCAATATAGTGAGGGACCTTGTGCTTTCGATAAGCTTCCTTACGAAGTCGTTATGACCATCATGGAAATGCTTGGTCCCGCCTCCCAAATTTGCCTCTCGATAACTGGGTCCCGCTTCCGAAAGGTACTTAAAGGCTCGCGGGACTTTGAAAGATATCTTCATGACGGGTATTACGCTCCGCGCCTCTCCTTAGACCCGAGCCTGCGAGAGTCAATTTGCGGACATGTTTGGGACAAGGACGACTGCTTACTTGAGGAAAAGAATAATTTGCAGTTAGAGTGGTTACCTTGTCTTGGCTACCTTCTTCGGAACGAACCTTTGGCCTTGGGCAGTGACGGATACTTGTGCGAGGGATGTGGCAGAATCCTACCTTCCAAAAGTTGGGATCAATGCAACTTTGAGAAGAAGCTCTTTGGCCGCATTGCCAATCCTGAGAAGGGAAGATTGCAGCCACATGAACTCGTCACCAGACTTCTCGTCGACGCTTTCATGATAGGGTGCAAAAGAGATAGACGGAGAGCATCTCCTGAGCTGCGCCTGGAGCTTCTCTCGGCAGATAAATCGACTTCATACGAGTCCCAAGAGTATGATTTTGACTACGATTTGTGCACCAAATGCCGACTCGTAGACATCATAACCGACTGCGGCAGAAGACCAGAGTTTTGGGCAAACCCCGTTCTTGATTGGGCTGGGAGACCGGCTGATGCGGTTGTGATTGATGGAGGGGCGCTGCTTGGACGCGGCCGTTATACGGTAGACCAACCGTTTCGCCGTGCACGTGATCCAGATGCTTGGAAGAGATATGTGCTGTGGGAAGATGTGTGGAGGGCTTGCGGACTCTTCGTAAAGGAGTATAACTGGTAACTGGCTGGGGGTTGACGAAACCGAGGTTGATTCTCAAGTACATCATTGGCCATGGTAAGGCAATAATTGATGTCGACCAGGTGGAGTTTAATTCGTGGATGCGCAGCTCATATACCCTTTAATGTTTATTTACGATGAGGAAGGAAAGAAGTAAGGTGCTTACAGTCGATAGCCATAGCATATCTAGATATCTCTTTTAGCATAGATCATCAAGCATCTCCATTTAGACCTTTACTATCATTTTCATCCCCACTTCACAAAAAATGGAAGTCGCACATAACAGAAATTCCAACGATACTTCTTTTCAAAATATAGATGCGAATAATACAACAACGTAAACTGCAAAAATATAATCCGTTCCGTCCACCAAGTCTACGAGCTTTTGAGTACAGCTTACTTGCTGCTTGGTGCTTGGCAGTTCCTCAGCTTCCAATCTCTCAAAGTTTCTTTTAATCACACTTCACCAACATCATTTTTCCTTCCTGATTTCGAGGCAAATACAATGATAGTGACAACTGGATACACGCATTTACTGCCATGAAACAAAGTAAATGCCAATGCAACCGCGGGATAATAGCTGCTAACCTTCCAATCAGTACACATTATGATCTGTTCTTTCTGCCAATGTAATACATAAGGTCTTCCTTCAACAATGTACATCTCAAGTATAAACACGTAGCCCTGGCGTGAATAAAACTGCGATGATTGTCCAACTGCCATGGCCATGGGTGGCATCAGTCGATACTTTTTTGGTGCAATGAAATTTCAGCTGATATCATGGTGAGAGCTTCACACAAGCTTATTCTTGAAGGGGAAAGAGTTCTTGCATTTCGTTTCACCAGATTTCTAATCTTCTCTCTCTAGGTATCATTGTGAGAAATTTGATGCCAGGCGACCATGACTGAGTCATTGCATTTGAAGATTCAGCGATGGAAACTAGCAGAAGTACAAGCTATACCTACGCGGTGTTTGACGGCTCTATATGGTTTCTTTGGTGCGGACGAATTTATCCTCTAGTGAGGGGCAGGACGCTGCGAATACTGGCGTTCGTGGGTATTTATGTGCCATGATGCCTCATTGAACAACCATGATCTTCATTCTCTATCAAGCATCAAAACATCTGTTCTATCTCATATATAAATATCTCACCAATAAAAAGCATTACGCATTCAACACTGAATCTCATAAGCCTCATGGCCATACTTCCCTCCACACTTACATATCTAGATTACACAGGGGGACTTCTAACTCCAGTCTCAACCAAGACAAACAGTAAAGTCATCGAAGTCGCTGCGGCAGCTACTCGTGATGGTGAAAAAGCGAAATATGATCGTGGTTCTGGTGCTTGCAACGAACCAACTGAAGGAGGTAAGTAATCCCATCTCATTCCCCCAATCCAAGCTTTCCCTCCATCGGACTGAAAAATACATGGCAAGACTATACATACACGTAGCTCACCTCACCTCCTCATCTTCTCGCTCCTCAACACCACGAACATCCCCACGAGGCGCCTCCGACTCCAACTCTAACGCCATCTTTCTCCTGCACTAAAGTACACTCCCACCCCCCAAAATATAACAACCCGGGCCAGAAAATCTCAGCCAAAGGCGTCTAATGCTCCGAACGCCGCACTCTCAAATTCATTTACTTCAAAGACTCATGCGAAGACACTATCACCATTAATAACATGTCAACAATGTATCTGGGCATGTAAGCACAATATATCCTTTGATTCCCTTATACCGAGCTCCTGCTCCTGCTCCCGCTCCCGCTCCAAGTCTCTTTTATATTGCCTTCTCCTTTCTCATATGACTTTGATTGCTCCCCCATAAGCTTTCCTCGGTGGCAATTACCGACTCTATGATTTGATTTGAATGAAATCCGAATCATAGACCGCGGCGTCTACCATTCAAATGATCAATTCGTGCAGTAGAGTAGGTGCGGCATGCTTCGCATCATCGATTTTTATGTCGAGTATGGGAAGTTGTATAGCACTTGTGGGGATGGGAGATCTTTGCTTTTCCCCCCCTTCCTTGCTTTTGACTTTCTCCTTTCTGTATTCTTCCTTCCCAAAATCTTCACCCTCTATCCATAATTTCAACCAACCCAACACAAACACACCCTCAACATCAAAAATACCACCGCCATCAACAGCCGCGAACACTCCGGTATCAAATCTACCTTTAGGATACGCTTACATTTCAAATTGCCGTCATAATATTGCGTATCCATATCAGCTGCAATCTTACAGTACATTAGCAGTGATACTCCGGTGCGCCTACTAATAAATCTCGATATTTTTCTAGGTAATCAGGTACGCGGTCTTCATGTAGGTCACGGAATGTTAATGGGGTTTGGTGGTCTAGTAATCTTAAAAGTGGAAAATAGGATCTTGGAGAGTGAGGCGTATTTTTTAAGTACTCACGTAAATGAATTCCAGGGAAATCAAACAAAATACATACATAATACATACATACACTGGGCAGCAAGAACCACCTACCATCAATAGACCCCATCCCATCCCATCTCTCCTAAAAGCACATGGGTACCCCTTTCCCTCCCTCCGTCCCTCCCTCCCTCTCTCCCTCCCAAATAAACCCCTCACACCATCAAGCATGCAACTATTCTTCCACCCAGAAGTCCGTGATGATATGATCACGCGGACGCGAGCACTCTTCAATTCAAATGTCGATGGATTCAAGTTAATGATACTATATTTTGATCCCGATTAATCTATATAGATTCGTATTAATTATTCCCTCCACGTATTTTTTTTTTCTTCAATAAAGTGACCGCTAAACTGAATTAGATAGATGTGAATTTATTACTTATTAATCAATCAATCAATCAATCATAATATCTCTCTCCTCGTCCTCAAAATTAACCTCTAGCATATTAGTACCCATAACGAACACGCACTTCGCAATTGAAACTCGTTCCCATCTCATTATCTCTTCACTCCCATCTCTCTTTACTCCCATCTCTCTTTACTCCCATCCCCTCCTTCACCCTAACCCC
>NGKI01000020.1:756926-767435 GCA_002162615.1 Myriosclerotinia duriaeana
GCCCCCGTTCCACTAACATTATTAGTTACGCCCGCACCCGCACCCGTCGCCGTCGAAGTGGACGTGGGCCAATCGCGAGAGATGGCCAGGGAGGAGGTAGATGTATAGATGGAAGCGTTGTTGCAGTAGGTTTGTTTATTGGATTGGGCGCCGGCGAGGCCGGCGTCGTTGGGACAGCTGTTGTAGCAGCTAGAGTAGGGGGGGATTGAGTTAGTGTTTAGTTTTGTTTTGTTTGAGGAGGGAAGAGGAATAGAAAGAGGAATAGAAAGTCAGGAGGAAATATGAATGATGGATGGATGGATGGAAGAATGAAGGAACGGAATATAAAAAACATACGTCAACACCGCACTCCAACTCGTGCACAAACAAGTATAATCCGTAGATTGACACGCATTCGCAATCGCCGTCGTCGACCCCAAACAAGCCTCCAGCACATTCTGCCCCTGACAATTCCCAGTCATCGCGCCTGTTGCCGCAGCTGGGGCTGCAACAGCGCTCGTCTGAGCAGCAGCATAGGAAGCCAGAAGAGAGAGAGGGAGAAGAACGGATGAGATTGAGAAGTGCATTTTGGAAGTCCAGTCCAGTCAAGTAATGCGTATCTGACTTCGTATGATGTAGACCGAGATGGAGTTGTGGGGATTGGGATTGGGATTGGGATTGGGAGTAATGCAGATGAGAGAGGTGCAACTGCGAACTTGCAGATGCACGAATGACTACCGGTATGTAAGACAGGTAGTAGTATATGTAGGATGCGAGCGTGATGTCGTGTGTGCGCGTTGCTTTGTATAACTTCACAGCAATCGATTGATTGATTGATTGATTCGACACAATGACTTCCCAAAACCCGCAACACAGAAAACAAAAACAGAGGATTAGAAAAGAAAGTTTCCACCACAATGTGCATACACTCAATATATATACACCATCCCAAACACATTCTCCGCCGTCCAACAGCAACCATCTCAAGCCCCATCATTCCAATCAACACACCTCCAAAAAAAAATCCCCGGACAACCACCCCAATATCCATCATCAGTGATCAGACTCATCACCCACACCAACCCTCCCTCCCTCCATCCAATTTCCAAAATTAAAAAAAATTAACCTCTATCCCCTTCCCCCCCCCTTAAAACCCTCCCTACCTACCTAGGTAGTACCTACCCATCTCCCCCTTTCCCTAGCTTATCCCGCATCCCGCATCCCGCATCTCGCATTACCTACCGTCCAAGCATTCCAAGCATCCCCCCCGAAATCCCCGCGTTCAATTGGTTCCCCTCCCAAAACAGTCTAGTCCATGTATACTGTGATAGACGAGTACTCAGTACAGTAGGTATGATCGAAATATCTCCGGGTTCGCCGAGCAACCATGTTGCTCCCCATATGCATATTTTAACCTCTTCACGTACGAAGTACCTAGTGTGTTAATACATACATATACGAAGTACCTACCTACTCCCTGTTACCAGTAAAATAAAAGCAACGAATAAAAATTCCCCCCTTCCCACCCCCTCCCCCAAAAAAACATATCGAAACCGTATTCACGCATTAGATTAGACCGTTTATTGAACCTCGAAAAAAGTGCAAAGTGCAAAGCAGAAATAAATATTCTCGTTTCGCATAGCTCTATTAATAAGGTACTCTACCTACTCTACGCTACCTATTCTACTTTCAGTAACTACCTACCTACCTACCTACCTACCTACTAACCGCCCGTTCACACCATTCACACCATTCCAAATTTCCAACGTTACCTAGGTATTTCCCGGCGTTTTCTGAGCACCTGCATGCTCTACTTTGTATCTACAATCTACAATCTACATGGTACATAAAATATTTGGCCAGACTAATAATAAAGATTCATCCCCTTTACAAACCTCAAACTTTAAAAAGTGCCATCGAGACTCGCTGCTCAGATTCACTGCTCAGACTCGCTGCTCAGCATAGGTGTTTGTAAACGACAATCAATCGGAATTGAATTGAAGGTTGGGAAGGCTGGGAAGGTTCGCAAATACCTAAGCTGCCATTTTGTGTGTGTGTAACATGTCTCGTATTTCTATTCTCCGGCAATTTCGACCCAACATACGAAAGTCTCTAGACAACCTTCTTCCAAGACCTGAACCTCATCGTACTTTTTCTGTTTAATTAAAAGATAAGTACATCATGAAACCACTGCGGAAAATTCATCGCCACACTGTATGAAGTTTCTTTCCGGTAGACTACCCACTAAATACAAGGTCATCGGATACTCTGAGCTGGGTTTGTTTTCTTTCGATTAATGTATCAATCGTTACAATGCATTTGATAACAGAGACTCGAGCCTTCATGTGGCCATTTATTCCGAATAATCCACACCTCCAATCCCTTCCAGGTAGTTTAAAATTTGAGAAACCTGGGCCTCCCTCAGTTTGTATAGAAAATAACACCTTGCGGAACCAATGAAACCCCTCCAAAACACAAATCACTCCTGTCCGAATCCCATCGTCTCTTCTACTGCCATCGTCAATTTTGTTTGTAACTGCTCAAGAGTCTTGTACTGTGGAAGATCCAATCGGTTGAAACTAAATTGTTTAATTAGTACATGTAAATCCAAAGACCTTGATGAATAGCTTACCATGTATGAGACTTTGGCAAATTATTGGGCTCTCCTTGCTTTTCAATTGTGAATCTTCTCGGCCCATCACTACCCTGAAGATCTTTGAATCCGTTGACAGGGATACGAGATGTACCAGTAGCAAATTGAAGAAGACGGGATTTCTGTTCTCCATCCCAACTGCGGATTGTTTGCCAGAAAAACTTAATGACCTCATCGGATTCGGTATATCCTCTATAATCTGTATGCTTCTTCCAGTCGTCAACATCGATTTCCGCGATACCACCAATCAACAACTCCAGTTCTCTTTCGTCAAAGACATTAACAAGTTCGGCTGGGATCAGCTCATGGAAACCATTAATGAAAGCTTGGAATTGATCATCAATTCGCTTCTGAATTCTCCATTTTACCATCAAATCAACATACTCCTTTTTGTTTTCGTCTGTAACTTCAATGTCTCTTCCGCCGGGTTTCAAGTCTTCAACATTTGTAACACCGAATCGCTCATCTTCTGTCGAAAAAGTCTGGTCTAGGACACCTTCAATTGGATTATCCAACATCCATTGAAGACTTCGATGGAAATCGGCGTCAACTCCCTCCATATCTTGAAGAGAGACTGCCTTACTAAGCATCATTTTATACAGGGCACCGATGAAAAATGCATCCAAGAATCGACGATGGAAGATGGCCAGACCGACCACTCGACCAATAAATTTAAAGTAATTGAGATGTTCTGGGTTGATTCCGGAGTGTGGGTTGATTTGAAGCGTGTAGTTGTCGTGTGCAGAGTATTCGAATAAGCAATAGAAAGGGTTGAACATTTCATGAGAAAGAAGGAAAAAGAATTCTCTCGATAAGCCGCCATAATCGAGTCCATCTTCTCCATCAAATTTAATCATAAGACGTTTCTTTAAATCGGTCGCAGATTGACGCATAATTTCAGCGTAAGAGTCCTCGAAAATATGTGATCTTCGAATCTTAACATGACATTGACCGGAGAGAATGCGTAATGCTGGTTGTGAACGGAAGTATATGAGCTTCCTTCTGAAATCACGTTTGTATTGAGGTACATTCTGATCCAGCGAAGATGGCAATCGAGGATCGTCCCATGTAGTGGTCTTTGTGTTGTGATCCACAAAGTATACTCTTGCAGTGTTCGTGAGTCTCATTTCCCAACCACTTGGCAAAGGACCAAGTTGTGAAACTGGTTGTTGTTGAATGGTGTTATTGGCATTTTGTCCGCCATACATGCGAATATATTGTTGACGTCGAGGATCCACCCAAGTCGTAGTTCTCGTGTTGTGATCCACGAAATAAGGACGCCCCTCGGGAGTATGTCTTTGTTCCCAGAGTGGTGGAAGTTCCCCTGTTCCTGCAGTTGTAGCGCCAGTGGCCATCATCGTAGTCGCAGCTGCATTGCTGCTGCCATTAGCTTGTTGCTGGGCCAAGTTTGGCGAATTAGCACCAGTTCGATCTTCAGGCAAAGTTCGGTTTTGATGTCTTTGACGCTCCACCTGGGTATTGGCATTTCTCTCGTCCTGTCTTGTCTCGGTTGTCCCTGATGCAGATGGTCGATTCCAACTTGTAGACCTTGTATTGTGGTCGACATAATAAGTTCGCCCCAAGTTGTCTTCGCGCCTTTCCCATCCAGCTGGCAATCTACCTTGAGCGTCCTCGAAAGAGCTTAGACCGTTTCGATGTCCTGCTCCTGCACTGGCCGGAGCTGCGTTACTTCCGCCGCTGCCAGCAGCGGGTGCATGACCTGGTGTCGGGCCACTGGTGAGGACTCCATTAACCATAACAACTTGTTGAGGTGTATGAGAGGCAGGCGAGGATGTATGGTTTGAGAAACCAGAGACGGAGCCAGTTGGGGTATGGAGTGAAGGTCGATTGCTTGAGGTTGATTGACCGTTGATGGGCGGGGCGAGGTTAGCTCCTCTTGGAGGCGTATCTAGATTCGTAGAAAGGTTGATGATGAGTTTTCCGTGTACCACAAGATTATCTGTCGACTTCTTAAGGTCTCGGGTGAGCATTTCTGTACGGTTTGTTATAAGCCTCCGAACATGAATCGTAACAAAAAGAAGCATCACGACTCACGATCTTGGGGCGAAGAAAAGTCGATGACATCTCCAACACGGACATTGATCACCCCCAAGAACCCTTGGTCCTTCTTCTTGAACTTCTTCTGGTCAAAAATCTGCACGGCCAATATACTATCTTCGTTCGCACGTCTAAAATCAAATCAGTCCAGTTCTTTCCTGTAGGGAGTGTTTTATATTCACAAGTCGAAGATTTCGTTCCAATATGGGTTCAGAGTCCTTTTGATAACGGTCGTCGTTTTAGTCTGCTCACCACTCAAGGTCGCAACTGCGAAAGGGTCCGGAAATCCTATGTCACACGATTAGAAGAGTTCTCTAGAGAGAGAATTGGGATTTGTACTAAAGACATCACGCTTGTATAACCCGTCGGCAGCAATTACTGTTGATGATTAGTATATCGACTGGTACTCGAGTACTGAATGGAACCTACTAGTTAATCGCAGGTTGGGCTGCCTACAGAAGTGTCAGTTGTGTTTCTCTTCTTGTATGACCGAGTTTCAACATACGCTGGGAGACTTGAGTCCATTCTGCTACTGCTGGCCATCGTGAAGGTTCGCCAGAGTTGGCGCCGTCGTTTATTGGGACTTCAATGATGGATAAGGGTAAAATGATAGCGCAGAAGGCTTTCGAAGTTCCTTGGTTCTCAAGGCTGGCCGTTGTGGAAGCTTTGCGCTTGCGTTGATTTGGGGCTGTGTTAAGTAGAGCTGCAGGAGCCCCCTTACACCCAATTTGTGAATCTTACAATTTCTGGGGTTATCTTTATCAATTCAAGGATTCGTGACGCATAAAGGCATGATAGAAAAAAGGATATTCGTGAAGGGGGGTTCTATCTATTGATTGAGAAGAGGAATGAAGTCAGGTAAACCAAATAGTCAAGGCGGCACATAAAGTCCCCGCTAATGATTTTGAAGCCCGATTTGTAAGGCAATAAATTTTCTATTTTAATATACACGTCATATGGCCTAGAAGGCTAGAACTTACGAAGTATCCAAGTACAATGAATGTATCTATCTATCCATCTGAAAGATATTATTCACGAACAGATGAACAAAAGGCGTTTTTGACTATTAATCCTTACTTATCAGTGCAACTCATTGATCAGCATCCAAAGGCTTCATAGGTTTCCGTAGTCCAAATCGTGTCAGATTGTTCCAGAATGCGAATCCGTTTTTAGTTGATTGAATTGCGTACGCTCCCCGCACTTGAGCAACGAAGTGTTTGTGATATCATGATATACAGAACGGAAAGAGCCAGTTTCATGTCAGAGAATTGAGAGGCCGGTGGATTGGCGTATATCTGAGTAGTAAGTTTATAACAGCTATGCTGGGAGTAGCTACTTATAATGCAAAGGTACATGCATCTTGGTTCTTGGTAGAATTCCCATTTGTTGAGGAAGTAGGTATAAATTACAGTATGCGAGCACTGAATCACCCGGTTACCATTCAGAAACATTAACTTTGTAACCATAGTATAAACTTGAATTCTGCTGTTAGAACTATGGTTGGAAGACCATAATATCATGATAATCCAGGAAGATCCAAATGGAGAATCCAAAGAAGATCATATGCCGAGACAAGACAAAACGCCGTTACAGTGGTATTCTCATGAACAAAATCCCTTCTCCGATGGATCCTTAGCGTTCAAGAAGTAGAAAACTTCCCCAATTCACAAATTTGTGTGCCATGGTGCTAAGCAATCCTCCCCATCTCATCATATGTTGGAGTAAAAGACAACCCACGCAGGAAACTTCCACACCTCAATATGGGGTAAAACCTCTGCCACGGTTGCCTCTATAGCCACCACGGTACCCACCGCGAGGTGAGAAACCACCGCCACGTCCACCGCCACCAAAGAAGCCACCACGACCTCTACCGCCGCGACCACCACGGCCACGCTGCATACCAGGGACGTTGGTACGCTTGGGAACGACCTGTAAATAGGATGAGTTGGGATTTCAGGCATGAGTAGAAGTAGAAATTCACCTTAAGGTTGCGACCCTTGAAGACGCTCTCATTGAGAACCAAAGCTTGCGCAACAAGACTTGGCTCAACAAATTCAACATACGCATACCTGCATGAACCTAGATTAGCATCCTTCTCTTGCCAGGTAGCGTTTATCACAATGACACTCGACACAATCCGTCGAGGTATTAAGAAGCCAAATTTCGTAGAACGCACCCCTTAGGATGACCGGTAAACTTGTCAAGCAAGATTGTTACGCGGTTGATAGAACCACAGCTCTGGAAGTGGGCTTGAATATCTTCTGGCGAGGCAGAGTAGTCGACATTTCCAACAAAGATGCTACGATTATCGATATCTTCCTTGTCCTCTCTAAGATCGGAGCTTTGTTGATCGAGGGTCGCCTGCATTTCTCTAAGCTTAGCTGCCTCCTCCTCCATTTCTGCAACACGACGCTTCATAGCCGAGATTTCTTCCTAAGTCGCCTATTAACCATTCGTTCTAGCAATCTTTCACCTTTCGAACATACCTCATCATTATTATCATCGTCACCAGCCATGACCTGGTCTTGGAGCTTTGGATCGGTATCTGCCATTATTTATGTGTTTGCAATTGTATTGTGGCTCTTGTGAGATGTCGTAAAGGAATTTTAATAAGTATATCTTCAACGAAGATAGCAGGGAGCCTGGAGGGTGATGGAAAAGTAGAAGGTTGCGATTCTGAAAGAAATCTTATTAGCAAAATTTTCAATCACTTTGAAGCTAGTCAATAAAAATTGCGCAATCTTATCTCAAGTGAATATGAAAAGTGAATTGATCTGCTTGCATGATTTTGTAATCCTACGATGACAACTTGGTGAGCAAGTTACCAGGTAATTCTTGAATGTCGTAGGTTAATAAATTTGGATGAAACAACAACCTTGGAACATTGGGGTTGTAAGAAGAATAAAAGGGAATTGACAAAGAATTAAAAAGAGAAACAACTCACTTTAGT
This sequence comes from Myriosclerotinia duriaeana, assembly GCA_002162615.1. Classification (NCBI taxonomy): domain Eukaryota; kingdom Fungi; phylum Ascomycota; class Leotiomycetes; order Helotiales; family Sclerotiniaceae; genus Myriosclerotinia; species Myriosclerotinia duriaeana. Next base: position 764,567 of record NGKI01000020.1, read on the forward strand.
TCTGTAATCAAAGAGTCAAAGAATGCAAAATATAAAAGGTGTGAATGGAAATGGAAATGGAAAACAAATTCATTGATACCTAGGTAATAAAAGTTGTTGTCTATTGTCCGGATTCTTCCACTCTTCCACGAGGCTACAAACATACATACACACACATCCATGGATTACTAATAAGAACCAACCCAACTAAGAACTCGGTTGCTACCGCTTCTTCGATGACGCTTAGGTACCCCAGAAGTCGGTTAAAATTTGGGTGAATTGTTGTACAGTACGGAGGTCGCGGTTACGATGGTCAAGATTATAATGGGTTTTCAAGCTAGTACCCTGAAAAGTCCCACTAATATAAATCATATAAGTGAAATTAGTAGTTTAGGGCTTAGTATATACCCTTATAACCTTTTATTAGCATTAAAATTGAAGATATAAAATTTACTTTTTTCTATATAACAACTTCAAAAACTTACAAAAACTTTATTATACTTTAAACTTTTCTTAGTTTTTTAAATGTTTTTTTTAATATTTATTGCTTTTTTTTAATCTAATAACTTTTTATATATACCTAAAAATCCTTTTAATCCATTTTTTGATATATTTTTAAAGTATATTAGCTTAACATTTCTTTTACCGTTTTTTCAATTTCTATTTTCTAATATTAGTTTTCTTTTTAGTAATTCTTATTTTCATTTATTACTAAATAAATTTAATAGTATTAAAGTTAAAAGATTTTCTGGGCTATAAAAACTTCAAAATCTTGAAAAGCTTATATCCTTTTTTTTGATAATAAAATATATATATTAATACATTATCTTTTATTATTATAATACTAAAACATTCTTTCTTATATTTTTATATAAATAAAAAAAAAAAAGATTTTAAAATCACTTTTTAATACTAGTATTAATTAATGCTTTTTGCATTTTACTTATAAATATATACATTATTAACTTTTGTATATTTCCATTTAGGTTTTTTACTAAACTTATTACATAATTTAATTCTTGATATAACTATTACTAGTTTTTATATTTCTTTATTAATATTATACTTAATTGCATTTCTAACTTTAAAGTTTATAATAAACATTGATTTTTTAGTTTTTTTTTTTTTTTTATATATAGTATAATCTTTTTTTATTATACAAAAAAGAATTTCAAAATATAAACTCTTTTTTCCTTTTATATTTCTTTTTGATTATATAAAAATAAAATGTTTTACAAGCTTTTTTTTATACTTTTATTTTGCTTTTTATAAAAGCTAATTAAACAAAGGTTTTGTTTATAAATATAATATTTTTCTAATCTTTTAAAGTTCAATTTTTATACTTTAAATATTATTTATATTATTGCTTTTTATTAATTTTATTAAATTTAGGTTTTATTATAACTTTTATTTAATAATAATTATACTTTTTAAAATATTAATATATATTTAAAATATAGATTTGCTAATTGATAAGTAAGTTTAAAAACATATTAACTCTTTTTATAATAATAGTACAAAAGTATTATTGTATAATAGAATTTTGTATAACTATACTTTTAATAACTTTTTCAATTTCTAAAATGATTTTCTTTTTCTTGGAATTTCAGGTACATTTTTTATTATTAATATATTCAATTTTAAGTTTTATATTTGCATTTTCTATATAGCTTTTTTCAACAACTATTTAACATATTTTATAAATCTAAAAGCAAAAAATAGTTGTTAGTTTTTTAATATATTTTATTAATATATTAATTTCGAAAAAAGCTAATATTTGAAGTTTAATATCGATATTGTAGATATAAAACTTTTTGGGGGGGAAAAAGTAAAAAAAAGCTTTTAAAAGAAAAAGGATAGGTATATATTAAAATTTAAAAAGAAAAACAAAAAAAAAAGAAAATAGAAATTCATTAAAAACTTTAATAGAGATATTAGAAACCTTAGAATCTGAAAAGTATAATAAAAAAAAGTTAGTATTAGAATAATTAATATTATCAATTTTACAATATGCTAATAATATAATAAAAAAATTCGATATTAAATTAAATTACTATATTAATAATACTTTATTAGAAAATATATTAAAACTTTTGTTAACCCTTTACTTCGAATAATAACTTCAAAATTACCCTTTTTGAATAATATATCCTACTAATACATTGTTATAAGTTAGCTATACAATTGTTTGATTTATATAAAGTTATAAACTTATAAATACCTTATAACCTACTATATTTTATATAAAGTTAAATAATATTCCAGAAAAATGGAGTTTTAAACTTGAACCCTGTAACAGGCTTATAATCTCGACTATCGTGACCGCGACCTCCGTAGCTTGGCTCATACTGTATTATTGATAGATACTACCTTAATAAAGAGTGCAGGTTTCAAAATACAATAATTTAATAGTATAAAAACTCTTACATAAAACTTTGCAAAATATTATATCTAAATAAAGCAAAAAGGGATACTATATATAAAATTAAATTATATACAAAGCTAAACTATATACAAAACTAAATTATATACAAAGCTAAACTATATATACGAAAGTAAATTGTATACAAGAGTAAACTATATACGCGAGAGTAAATTGTATAAAAGATTTATTTTTTTTTAATTAAAAAAATATAAAAAATATAATATAAGATTTGTATTATTAATATAATATAAGATTTATATTATTAATATAATATAAGATTTGTATTACTAATATTATTTAAAGTTTTTTTTTAAATATTTACTTAAATATTTTTTTTAATTAAAATCAAGAATATTACCATTATACTATAAAGATTATATTTCTTTTTTGATATAAATTTTATTTAAAAAAAAATTATATATTAAAATAATTGAAAGTTTATTATTATATAAAATTTTAGTATAA
>NGKI01000020.1:767831-780153 GCA_002162615.1 Myriosclerotinia duriaeana
AATATTACAATATAAATAAAATATTAGTAATATTATATTATACAATAAAGATTATAATAACTTTTATTATAAATAAATTTTATACTATATACATATTAAAAACTATATAATATACAATACATTATATTAGTTTTTTTTTATAGTATTAATTTATATTATAATAAAAGTTAGAGTAATTTTAATAATATTAAAAAACTATTATAATTTAAAGAATATTACAGTATTAATTATTGTAATTATTATAGTATTATATTTTAGTTTTGATATAAAGTTTATTATATAATAATTTCTTGCTTATACAAATTTACATCTTTTACACAGTTTTGTATCTTTTACACAGTTTTGCAATATATACACAATTAAAACATTGTGTTTTTCAACCCGCCCTCTTCACTAAGGTAAATAAGCAAGACCAAAATTTATCTAATAAAGAGCTTGATTAAGTACAAAGTGAATATGAACAATCATACCATCTTATCTACATCCCATATCCTCATCGAAAGGATTATGCATACTCTACCTACTATCTTCACTGCCTCCATTAACAAATCATGGCAAAAATTTACTAACACTACCAAAAAGGATGGTAGTTACATATAGCATAGCAGTTGGAGCTTCTACCTACTACCGGTACCTACTTAGGTAGCTAGGTAGCTATGGGTCCCTTACTCTGTATGCACAACAACTCATACCTACTACCATCTACCGGTACTTCAGCATCACACAATTACATCTTCCTTCAAATCTGAGCTTAAATGTCCTATCCGCCTGATCCACCCCCGGTTTCTCATACTTCTCACGATAATAAGTACGATAAGCGCTATACAAATTCTCTTCAAACTTTCTTCAAACTCTACAACCCTAGAAAGCTACAACCTTACCACTCGAAGAAGTCAAAGGACACTGAGGTTGTTCTCTTAAGCCCAAAGAGCCCGAGATAAGTCTAGCAAAGTATACCTACGCCAATCCCTCAAAATGTCCCGACGCAATTCATCCTTCTCCGAACATGCCCCCCTAATCCGCGCATCCTCCCAACCCATTTCCATAACATCTGCTCCCTCCTATCACCACACCCCCCATCCTTCTTTCTTCCGAAGACTCGCAACCAGCTATCGAAACTCTCGAAATTCCGCCCAAACCTTCTTGTCCTCTCGCGCTCAACATTACACCGTGCTTCTCCTCGTCGCATTCGATTTGCTTGGCATTTTCGCAGACATGATCATCAATCTCTATCAATGCGATAACGACAAGGGAGGCAAGACGGATCCAATTTGGAATGAAGTGAGAGATGGGCTGGGGATTGCTGGGTTAATATTTAGCTGTTTGTTCATGGTGGAATTGATTGCTAGCGTTTGGGCTTTTGGCTGGAGGTACGTATTCTGGAAATTTCCTCTATGTTATTCGGATACTGTAGTATATACGGGAGAGCTCTGAAGAGATCAGGATAGTTTCGATCCCCCAGACAAACAGCTTGCTTGTTGATGGGTTCTTTAAAAATGCACCTTTCATTGCATACGGGACTGGACTCGGTCAGCAAGCCCCGACCGCCAAGTTCTCGCTTCTTATTAGCAACCAGCTAATAGGAGGTACTGCTTTCCTTAACCGTTTCTTACTTTTACGTCTTCTCATATATGTTATTGCTACTTGTATTCTTTCGACCCTGTCTTCTTGGATCGTATCCTTCCATCATGCCATTCATTACCTGAAGCTAACAAAGTCTCCTCAGCTATTTCCGCAGTAAATTCCACTGCTTTGATGCCACAGTCATTCTTGCTAGTTTCGTTGGTACGTACCATCCCCTTAGCACTTTCAACCTCATGACAACCCTTTATCTCTAACCCTTCTTCCATCTCACCCCGTTCTTAATCTAACTCCGTTACCATCTAGTCGATGTACTACTCCACGGTATCGTCGAAGAAGTCGCATCCCTTGTGATTATCCTCCGTCTCTGGCGATTCTTCAAAATTATCGAGGAATTCAGCGTGGGAGCACAGGAACAAATGGATGTTTTGGAAGAACGCATTGAACAGCTGGAGATGGAGAATAGAGGGTTGAAGATGGAACTTGGAAAAAGAGGAAAAGCTGATGAGGATTTGGAGAATGGGGAAGGTGGTTTAGATCGAGGGGCACTTGAATAGAAAGTGACGATGTAGAAATGGAGATAGGTGTATATAGAGGTGTGAGTATTTCCTGAACAGACCACTTTACAGACCACGAAGAGATGGCCTTTTCCTTGCTATATATCCATATAGAGAGCTCAGCTCAACAAATAATCCAATAATTGACCTCAAAGTTCGAGTCAATAACACTTTCCTCCCCATTATACTATCATCACGATTAATCCCCACGTTTTGGGGGGCCAATTGCTAGTCGCACGACTATATGAGTGAAGAACAGACAAGTAGGCTGGTCATCAGACGGGTCATCAGACGGGTCATTCATCAGGTGGAGTTCACAGACATCCCGCAAAACTCGTTGAATGTGCAAAAGTTTCCACAAACGCCACGGGGGTAAAGAGTCAGTATTCTTTCGTCCAGGTTGATAAATACCTAGTAATTCCATCCGTACTGTACTGTACTGTACTGTACTCCCGAATGAGATCTTCGGTAAAATGGATGCAGGGTACATATCATATCACATCTTATTATATCATAGTAGTGTATCGCGATATGGAATCTTGGATGTAGGAAACGATGGCATTTGATTATGGTTTTGTTGAGTCGGGCAGAAGAGATGGAAGAGGAGATGGGGATTTTTAAAGGGAAGGAAAAGGAAGGAATGTATATGCGTTTTGCTGCTGTTGGTGGGTTAGGTATACCAGATATGGCTGCAATTTGAATGGGTTGTTTGTTTGGTTATTTGTTTGGGGTTGCGTGGGTGGGATGGCGTGGGTTGTTGGGTTGTTGGGTTGTTGGGGAGTGAGGGTTGCGGTCTGTGGGCTGGGGGCTAGGGGCTGGGAATGTGCGCTAGACGTGGTATTGCTACCTAGTACCTAGTGCCTACCTATATACCTAGTAAGTACCTAGTATTGATGTACTAGATATACTTCATTTGTATACCATTATATAAGTATATAAGTATATATAGCAATAGTGTCATCAAACGTCACAACCTCGGCAAACACGATTGGGATCGGGAATGGGATTGGGATTTGGCGAAAGCAGAGAAGAGAAGAGCTTGATAGGATTGATGGTCGTAGAAATCTAGTTCAGTCGTGTAAGGGATGGCTAGTTGGTCTATGGTCTATGGTCTATGGTCTATGGTCTATGGTCTATGGTCTAGGTATCTAGGTATATCCTATCCTGGGCTTCTGTCTGTATTAGTATACTAGTGTACTAGTGTACTAGCAGAGTATGTTCAAAAGACGCAGGTGCGATTACTTTGAGTACCTAGGTATGTTAGAGGTCTGGATGGGAAGGAAAGATGGTGTAGAGTTGGTGTTGAATGTAGGGGGGGGGTTTTATTCTAGGTGTGATTGTGGCATTATAGTACCCCTTATCCAGCGGAAGGCTACACTTCCCTAGGTACTCTCACTCGAGGCAAAAAATGGGCGATCGATATGAAACTCCTCAAGTGGGGGATTCAAAAAAATAATAATAATATTGAATGATAAGTAACGCGGGACATTGTATCTACTTTTTACTACTAGGTATCTACTATCAACTTGATTGTAACCGAGATCAAAAATCTTCATGATATGGAATCTGCCTTGCAAAGATGATGAGGGGGTTTTGAGGGGTGTTGGAAGGCTTCCGATGGTGGTGTCCATTCTGGCTGGGGGAGATGATGTGGTGAATCTATGTATGGTGAAATGGATGATGGTGCGGTGATTCATTGTTAATATGGTTGTGTTTTCTCTCTCTCTCTCTTTATATATATCGACTAATTTCCAGTACCAGTTCTCTATATCTTACAATTTTAGCTGCGCCCAAGAAACTTAGCTTGAAACTGCATACAGTCCATCCTTCTCCAATTCCTCACTCAACTACTATAGAGTACTTCTCCTCAAATTCCTACTTCCAACAATCTTCAAAAATTATACTGGAATGACGCCGTGCCATGTCCATGCATATGATGTTTTCGCCTTCTTGATACTTCGTGTGGAGTTTTTCGTCTTGATTCTACCTCATAACTACGAGGTGGTGTATACAATGATACAATAGCTTTGAAAGTTAAAATCTTACCCGTAGATCATGTGTAGATCACAAAAGATCGAGTAGCAGATACGAGGTATCAAACTTGCCGAAGCTCATATCAATACCTTTGCTCTCAGCCTAGCATATGCAGATAGCTCGATTACTATTCTTTAGCAAATACGTTCATCGCTGCTCACAGAACGGGATTTAAGTTGTTTCTCTCCTCAGTGTTCTACTTAGTATACGGTAGTACAACGGTGGCTCGTATCAAGGCTTTAATATAACAGTTCGTATGTATTAGTGTTGGTATCAACTTGGTGGTTTTTGGTTGTAAAGTGTAAGTACTTAAATCTAATGCATATAAAAATCGTTATATTTCTAAGTGTATTGAAAGTAAACTCTATAAATATATGCCTAAAACTATTAGCGTTTTGCTAGTTAGTATAGTTTATTCTTTGCTATAGTCCTTATATGATTACTATACCGATATTGGCAATTATTTAAAAGTTGATAGGTTATGTGCTTTTTCTTTTCTATTCTTTTTTTATTCATTATATTTTCTTGATGATAATCTTATTGGTATTAATGAGGTTTTTAAATGTTTGATAGGGTTTATTTTTAATTATAGTATTTGTTAGGTTTGAGTTTTTGTTAATCTATTTAATTTTTGTAATCTTTTTTTGTTTGTATAATTGTTTAAGTGATATAATATTGATCATAAGCTTTTTTTTTGTTGTAGAATCGAATTTGATAAATAGGTTATATAGCAATTTTAAATTGGTACAGATTACTAATAGAATCTGTTTCTTTGGTTGCAATATTGCATTAATTATACTTTTGATTGCCGTTTTTATATTGAATCCTAAAACTAAATTGTATAGTTTTGATGCTAAGATACTTTTTGTAATTCTTTTGTATTTAATAGATAACTAATAGATAATATTAGCTTTATTGTTTTTATTAATTAGGCAAATAATGTATTTAATTTAAAAGAATATATTTGTATTATTAACAAAAGATATATCTGTAAAAACGATTAATTGAATGAAGTTCTGATTGAGTGGTACAAAAGTGATTCTTTTGGATGAATTGTTTATTTGTTATTTAATAATTTTATTGAGCTTTTTCGTATTTCCTTTTTTTAGATTAATTATTTAAACAGCAATAAAAAATTGATAAGAAGTTTTAGATTGGCAAATAGTTGTAATATATATTCTTCGGGTTTGTTGGGTAATATATTGGTTTTTCGAGGTTACGTTTTTTCTGATTTTCTTTTATATTTTATGGATATTAGTGTTTTTTTGTTTAACTAGTTTTATATTGTTGTATTGCTTTTTTTGTGTGAAATAAATTTTATTGTTTTTAAGAGTGATTAATCTTTTATTGAATTTGAATAGAGTAGATTTAGTAAATTATTTTTGATTTTTAGCTAAAAAATTTGTTTTTTCTAATTCATTTTGTTTAGTATAAATAAATGTTTTATTAGCAACAATAAAAATATTATTAGTTTGTAATTTTACAATACCAAAACCTTTTTTGTTTGTATATATTAAATATAGGTTATATATAAATAACTCTATTTTTAACTTCTTTTTATAATAACTATAATATATACTAAACTAATAGTTTTTTGTTTTTGAAATATTATAAAATAATTTGATAATATATAAAATATAGCCTTTTTCGAATTCAAATTCAAGTAATACTTGAATATAGAAAACTTTATTTAAAGTTGTAATTATTTGAATATATATTTATATAATATTATATAGGTATATAATAATGCTTTTTTTATTACATCTTATAATTGCTACAAATACAATAATGATATATTAATTTACTTTTTGAATTATAAATGATTGAATTAATATATTAGTTTTATTTTTGTTTTAATATATTTGAACAATTAGTTATGATTTCGAGTATACTTTATTAGTGTTTTTGTTTTTCATTTTGTTAACAAATTTTAATTTAAAAAGTTGAATGTTTTTTAGGATATCTATTTTTTATATAATCCGAAATATTTTATTTTCTATTAAACTATCGATTTCTTTGCGTTTTGATATAATATATCTTAATAAATTATTATAATTAATAGTAAAAATATTAAAAAACTTAATATTATTATTCTTATTGTTTTTTAAGAATATCAACAATTGAGGTAGTTTTTAAGTAAATTTAATAGATTTGATTAAATTGGTTATATTAATTATATTGATTAAATTGCTTTTTATATAATTTTTAAATTGTATATAAGATTATTCTATTATTAATAATATTAGAGGTTGTAGTAGTAAATTTTCTAGTTGGGGTGGTATACTGGTTAGTGGTGTATCTATTTGAATAGTATCTTTATTTTTTTCATTTGCTTTTTCTTTGTTTTTAATCTTTTTTTTTTCTTTTTTTAATTTACTTAGTTTTAATTTTATATAAAATGGTTATACTATTATAAATCTAAACTTTGTTAATCTATTTAGAAGTTTGATTTTGTATATTTTTTTTTTTATTATTAATAAAGTATATAGCTTAGTTTATTTTTTTGATTTATTAACACTTTTGCTTTTTCTTTATACTAGTATTTTAGAATTAAATAGTAACAAATAGATAGTTATAATTGAAGGTTTGTTTTATACTTTTAAAGCTTTTATTACCTATCATTTTATACAAATTTGTTGTATTTTGCTCATAGCTTTTTTAATAGTTATAGTTTTTTAAATAATTGTAATTGATAATAGATCGATTTTATTTATCCTAAGATATATACTATAGATTAATAAAATCGGGATTAATCTATTAAAACCTGTTATATCATTTATAGCTTTTATAACTATTTGCAAAATCATTCTTTTTGTAAATCCATTATCTATAAATTTATTATTAACTATCTTATATGTTTATTGAATTGAATAATAATATTTTTCAATAATGCCAATTGAATTATACGTTTCAATAAATATATATTTTGTAATGATTTTTATTGAAATAATATATTGTATAAACTTTTTATTAATAAAGTTTTTACTTATATTGTAAATAATATATTCTAATAATTCAATATATATATCTATTTAGTATTTTTTAATCCTATTTTATATATACTTTACAGAAATATTGTTAAGCTATCTAATTGCTTAATATCGGATTACTTCGTTTACAATATGTAAAATCGATTTACTACTAATATATATAATATCAACAAAAATAGTATAGTTAAACTCAATATCCTTTAGTAATAAGAATTTGAATCTTCTTAATAACTTTCTATGTATTTAACAATAATTACAATATTTTGTAAAGTATTTGATAACATTGTTGTTTTTATTATATCCCACCTACTACAAAATTTTATTAAATTTTTTTATAGAAAGATAGCTAAAACATTAATATAGCTATTTAAATTCTATAAATATTAAATAATAATTGTTAATTTTAATAGATTCTTAAATAATATTATTAATATTAATTTTCTAAATTAAAAATGCATAGCCTATTCTTTATATAATTAAATAATTCCGGTAAAATAATACTAACTTATTAATCAGATTATTATAAAAAACTTTAAGCTTATCCATATTCTTTAAATACAACAAAAAGAATATATCAACCTTCAAAATATAGAATTCAATAATTCCGAATAGTATTCTAATAATAAATAAGCTAATAAATACTACAATGCTTTTTCCAAATTTAACATTTGCTACACCCATTATATTTGAGTTGTAAACAATATTGATAATTTTTTTTTATACTTTATACTATCCAATCCTAACTATAGATTTCTAAGAATAATCAATATTAATATATATACTAAAGAACTCTCTATTTATATAAATTAATTTTACAAAAAGTATTTTATTAATTTCTCTTAGTTTCCCGGTTTGATCAATAATAGTATAAAGAATTAAGCATTCAATAAATTGATTGAAAATCTTTTTACCATTTATAAATCCTATATTAATAAAAAAACTATTTTTAATATCATTTTTGAATTTAAAATTTACGAAATAGTTATTTATTTTTGCGTTTAAGTTCAAATCTGTATTACTAGTTTTTTCTTTGTATTTAACTAATTATTAAGTATACTATTTTTTGAAAAAGTTATTATTTTTATTTTTAAATTTTTTCCTATATTCATATTTTTGTTTTTCTTATTTCTTCTTTATATACTTTATTAATTTACATCTTTCTTTCTTACAAATCCAATATTTTTTATTTTTTTAAAAATCAAATTATTTTTATAAACAATTTTGAAAATTTTTTTAGGAATTATAACCTTTAAAATCATTTCGAAAATCATTTTGAAAGTTGTTTCGAAAATTGTAAAACATTTAGTCTATAAAGTGTATACTATTTAAAGAATATTGCTTTTTTTATATATTTATAAATTATTTCAATTAATTAATTAAATTAGAAACTATATTTTTTAAATTAACTATTATATAGTTGTATATTAGCATATCCTTATATACTTACATAATCTTATTTCTAAAAAAACCTAAATCTTATATACTAAATTTAAATCAATATTATAATTAATATAAATTCTTAATTAATAAATTAAAACATTCTCCTATTAGTTTGTTTTTATACTTTCTTTAAATTAATTTAAAAATTATATTGTTCTAGTTATTTAGTATATTCCAACGATATTCATCTTTTTCGAAATTCTTTTTCATATTTTTGTATAATTCTTTAAATATAATAAACAGGTTTTTATAGTTAAAATAATAATAATTAAATACTCTTCCTTTTAATATTATAAAGAATACTTTATATTATATATCATCAAAGAATTTTATTCTTTAATCGATCTCATTAAAAATTAAGAGTTTGTAAATAAAATTATTATTATCGTTTTTATACTTTTTGTTTTGTATATAGAACTTAATAAGACTTATTAATGCTTAAATGTTTTATTGCTTTTGATTATTATTCTTATCCTATAATTCTTTATTCCTTTTTTTATCCTTACCTTTTCCCTTTTTATTTAAATTATTATTGTCTTCTAAATTACCTTCTAAATCATTTTCATTACAACTCTATCCTTTTCTATCTTTTCTTTCTTTACTTTCATTAACTTTCTCCTTTTTGTTAACTTTTTTTTTATTCTCTTTTTTATTATTATTGTCTTCTTCAACGCAACCGAAATTTGTAGCAATCTAGTAGTTAATTTCTCCTAATCTAAATTTGAATTCAAAAACGTTTTTATCTTTTAAATACTTTTTAATTTATACTTCCATCTATAATTTGTATTTTACTCTCTATATAGTTTTATAAAGCTTAATACCTATATTAACTTTAACAATTTAAATAAAAATACCTTGTATTTTAAATATCTTTTATAATTATTTAAAATCGAATTGATTAATACTTTTAAAATAATCTAGATTAAAGATATTGAAATTATTTTGATATAATTCGAAAAGTTCTTTATTATTGATATCTTTGTAGTTATACTATTTTCATTTGAATTTAATATATTTATTAAATTTATTTAAATTAATATTAAACTTTTGATTAATCAACTTTTTAAGTAATTAAATCCAATTGAACATTTTTATTTATTCTTTTTTGTATAACTTTTTATTTTTTTAACTAATTTAGAATATTATTATTACTATAAATATATTGCAATAATACTTCTAATCTAACAAAAAAAAAATATTATTAATAAAAACTCTACAATAAATAAATTATATTATAACAATTATAAAGATTTACTAAAATAAACAAAAATTTAGTAAAGAGTATAATATTTTGTAGAAATGAATATAAATCGGATAAAGTTTTGTAGTAAAGTTTTAATAAGGTTTTTGAATAAATAAGTTTTTGAATAAGTTTATAAGAAACAAAAGAATAAAATCTTTGTATACTGTTTCTATACAAAGAATATATAATTAATACAAAATCCAATAGTTATACTAAAAGTTGAATCCTTTAAATATACTTTAAACATTTTAACTAAAATAATATATTCGCTAGCAAAACGTTCTTGTAAATAAAGTAAAGCATACTATTCTAATACTCCAATATATATACTTTAAACATTTTAATTAAAATAATATATATATTATTTAGAATTTATAGTCTTTTCAAAATAACTATCAATTTCAAATATTATAAAAAAACACATTGCTTTTCAAAAAGTCTAAAGCCTTTAATTTGTAATATTATTAATTAGTATTAATATTAACTTAGTGATTTTTAATTGTAAAATATAAATACTTAAATCTAATATATATAAAAATCGTTGTATTTCTAAGTGTATTAAAAGCAAGCTTTATAAATATATGCCCAAAATTACTAGTGCTTTGTTAACTAGTACAGCCCATTCTTTGCTACAGTCCTCATATGATTATTATACCGATAATTAGAAAATATTATATTACTTCTAATATTATTAAAATATTTATTGATATTGAATACTACTAGAAATATACTAAAATACTGGAATCTGATTTGGTATACTCAAAAACGGTTTAATATATTAAATTAGATCTAGAATGTATATAGAATTTATAGAATTTCAAGCCTATTTTAGGCATTCCAAATCAGATTCCAATATTTTAGTATATTTCCAATAGTATTTAATATTACTTCTATATTATATATCCCTAATAATATTAGAATTCAATATTATATAAGTATATAGGTTTCAAGAATTCAATAAATATCACTATACGGATCAGTATACGGAATACGGGAAATACTAAGTAGAACACTATCTCTCCTTTGATTATACAGGTTTGAACTTCATCTCGCTGAGTCTTGTGTTCGAAAGAGGTCATGGGGATTTACTTCATTAGATGGCAGGCACTGCTCCAGGCTCCTTGGACAAAAGCAAATATCATTCTTCTTCTTGATACTTACAAATCAAGCGCTAGTTATCTAGTACTTTCTATCAAACCTAGGAAACCCATTCGCGTCCACTTTTGAAGGAATTGTTCATGGTATCGATTGCTGTAGAATGCAATTCAACACAAACTGGCAGTTTCTTTGTACCAAGTGCGTCGTGGTTGGAGCATAAGCTGCGGCTCATGGAACAGGAGGTAGATTGTTCAACTTCAGCTGGTATGCCTATGTTTCAATTTCTTATAGTCTTGATCAATGATCTCTGACTGGTTTTGAGGAGATGGCTATGGGGTGATGCGGATGTGAATATATATCCATGGATACTTATGGGTTTTACTTTTAGTTCTTGTTACAAATTGACATGCCTATGCCATGCATAATCTGTTTCACATGCTAATACATCACTTTTGACCATAGCTCAAGATCCAATGTCTAGTTTATGCAAACAACTGATACCTGTGCTCATCTACTCGTAGTGGTCCATCAGGACCCCTCTGTCTTTGATTCTACCTACGGTAATGGTTCTTACGATTTTGCCAAATATACGATACGACGCGTGATGTATGAAAACAACCTCGACTTTTTATTATTATCGATACTATTAAGAATGGTGTTGGAATCGTCAAGTAAGAGATTGTTATAGCTTGATATCCACTTACTGACTTACTTTTCAAGATAGCCGTGTCTGGAAGATGGGTATACTGTATCCAACTGGAAACACCACCATTTAACTTCAGATTGAATTTTATGCCATGGATATTATTCTATCAGACATTTAACTCTGCTGGGGTTGGGACTATAACAGCCATAGATAGTTGTTACTGTTGATCCAGCTAAATCTCAAACCACTTTAACAACCCCAGCAACATCAAACCCAGGAAACTAATCTAAACACTTCACCACAACAAACGCCTCTTGCAAGACAAACACACACACACGCACCGACTCGAATCTCGGAATCTACAAGCGTAGCATACATGGCCTAGAATCTAATATCGGTACAGCAAGAATGGCATTCGTCATAGTATACAGCGCATCCAGCGGTTTGAGAATCTTCCAATCCTATCCCATCCCATCGAAAGCGACCATTCTTCATGGAATGACTAAATATTAAAACGCATGTGCAGTTTTCAAACCGGTAGTACTGTTCCTTCCCGCTACTCCGGTCTTGGGAATATCGAAACGAAACGGATTTGTACAGCTGGTTTTAACTTTTGGGGGGAGATTATTTGGCGGCGAGTGTTCTTTTGCTGGTCGGTTGTGGGTTTATTTGGTATGTATGTATGTATGTATGTATGTATGTATGTATGTATGTATGTATGTATGTATGTATG
>NGKI01000020.1:780628-799131 GCA_002162615.1 Myriosclerotinia duriaeana
CCCTACATACCCTATCAAGTTTCTCCTAATAAGTACTAACCACCCATCTACAGAGATCAGGTGCCTGTGGTACTTACTATACACTGGTAGAGTACTGTATGCTTGAATATATATTATTTATTATAAGTGGTTTTTGAGATGGCTGTTTTTGTTTCTGTTTCTATTTCTGTTTCTGTCTCTGTCTCTGTTATATGTAGTGCTGATGTATTTGATGTACTCGATATCCTGCTGTAGGTTATCCTGTGATATCTAGTATCTAGTATCTAGTATCTGAGGGCGATTCGAGTTGAGAGTTGAGAGTTGAGAGATGAGAGATGAGAGATGAGAGATGAGAGATGAGAGATGTACATATACATCATAGGATATCATCCTATAAAATATCATCCCGTAAGATATCATCCCGTAAGACATCATCCCGTAAGACATCATCCCGACTCCCAATCAAGCTTCCAAGCATACCCATACCTACCTATACCTACCAACCACCCGCAATTACATACTATATCTACTAGAGTACTAGAGTACTAGAGTACTAATAGAGTATTAAAAGAAAGCCCTAGAGAGCAGCAGCTGGAGCAGGAGCTGGAGCTAAAAATAGGATGATGGTTAAGAATACCATGCCAATGGCGATTGAGTATGCAGGTGATTATAGTCAAGAATAGGATACCAATACTTCGTAGCGGTTAAGAATTCGGGGAGGGGAGGGGGGAATGGGGGGGATGGTATCTACCTAGAATATTGCTAATGATACCTACTATTACTCTATCACTCTATTACTCTATCACTCTATTACTATTATTACTATCCTAAAAAATACCACCTACCTACCTACTAAAAAATACCACCTACCTACCTACTAAAAGATCCCTCACAACTCTTAAAGATAAGAATAAGAATCCCTTATAACTGTTCAGAATGATAAAAAAAAAAGATAATAAGATTGTTTTGTTTCTTAATCTTATATCATATGTTGTTCCAAGGTTGTTCTTGTCATCTACTATCATGTCATTAATGTAAATCACTGTAATGTAATGATTGTCTTGATTATAACGTGTTGTACGGCATTGTGTTGTACGGTATTGTATTGTGTTGTACGCTATTGTATTGTATAATCGTCTTTTATTAGGTATATTGAGTGTATCCTTCATAACCATTCCATTCTCTCATCCCATCCCATCGCATCCCATCCAACCCACTCATCCCATCTCTCATCCCCTCATCCCCTCATCCATCCACCCACCCACCACTCATCACATCCCCTCGCCCCCCCTCAAACCATCCCACCTTCTAAAACCCCTTCAAAACTCAATCAACGACGACCAGTCAGTAGTATAATTGTAATTGTAATATGCAACAAGCCATACAAACGTATGAAAAAGAGTTTTATAAAAGTTTTTCATCAATCCATGCTAATCACTTCATCCCACCCATGCCATCCATGCCATCCAACCCATCCTATCATGATGTCCCCGCCCAGAGTAGAGAAGGAAGAGAACGCTTGCAAAAAGAAAAAAGAAAAGAAAAAGAAACGACTAAAAAGAACAAAAACCACCAGCTTGCCCATCGCCAAGTCATCAAAGAACAAAGCCAGCAGCCTCGACCGAAAAAGAAAAAGGGAAAAAAAATGTAACCCTCCAATTCCATATCCCCACATCCACATCCACAACCAACTATCTCGATCTCGTCTTCTTACCCGCTCCATTCGCATTAGCATCCTTAACCTCCCTAACAAACGCCACATGTCTATCATCCTTCTCCTTCCTACTCCCCCCCCTCCCTCTCCCCAAAACCGTTCTCCCCACCACCTTTTCCGCATCACCATCCTCGATATCGATTTCTGCTACATCACTACCCTCGTCAGCATCCTGCGACGATACGCTCTCAGCATCATCATCACCTTCATCGTATTCCCCATCATCACTAACCAAGCTCGGTGCATTGTTACTAGCGACCGTGTTGGGGCTGAGGTCTATGATGGACGATGTATCGGGAATTCCCATGCCCATGTCAATATCTCCATCATGATCATGATCGCGGATATTGATTGGTTGAGGCCGGTTGGGTGGTCGAGTTTCTGGGGCTCCCATGGAGGTATTGAGTCTAGTGTAAGATGGACGAGGTAAGACATGGCCATGTCCAGATCTTGCACCATCAATACCTTTGCTGCTTGAAGGTCTAGCAAGGTGTGCTAGTGACATTGTAGCCCGACCTGGTAAACGCATACCAGTCATTGGTGTATCCACACGTGAAGGGCCAGTAGTGGGTGGTGTTTCAGTTACTTCATCATCTGAAGATTCCTCTTCGGACCATGCAAGTGCATCCATGTCAACACGTGTTTTTGCATCACCAACTATTTCGGCGAGATTACCACCAAAGCCTTGACTTTTCAATAACTGAGAAAGATGAGGTGTAGAGGTTGATGGTACGAAACTTTCCTTTGGAGGTTGCACTTTGGGCTTCACAACGGATGGCTTTTGTGGCGACGAAGCTGCACTTCCAGGAATCGATGTCACACCAGGAAGTTTGCCTTGGTTGTAAAGCTTCATAGAATCCTTGATACGAGCAAGAAGATTAGTGTGGGCTTCTTGGTCGATTGGCGCACTTTTGATCAGAGGATGAACGAGGTCACCAGTTGCTACACTTGGACTCTTCCCCGACACAGGAGCCGCTCCAACTTCATCGACTTCGATAACATGTCCACTGCTCTGAGCAGCCTCTTCATGACTCTTAAACTCACGATGATGCTGGATGCGACAATGATTGATGAAACCTTGAGTACTGGAGAAATCTTCCCGATTACAATCTATACAGACAAGCTTGACAGTTTTACCATCGCTACGTTTGAGAATAGATGGTCCGGCTTTTGGTTTTGGATGAGAGTAACCATTGGAAAGAGATTGATGTTGGAAACTTTGGCCGGAAGATCCACGATGTGATCTTGATTTAGTTGCAACAGTACTTCCATCGGCGATACTATTTCTAGTCGCTCTTCCTTCCGGTACGCTCTTGCTAGCGCGCGGTCTGCCAGAACCTGCTTGTGAATGAGAGTTACCACCCATACCATCAAAAGCCGGGTCGGGAATTAGCCATTTGGCCCAATGTCTCGTGTACGGTCCTTCGGTAATTCCATATGGTGGAGCCCATTTTGGAACCTTGTCGCCACTCCAGACTGCTGGACCAGTGCCGGCACTAACGTTGGACATTGACTCGGGAGAAATACCCTGAGCTCCAGTACCTTGAACGCCCGGAAATGGTATCAAGTGACAACGACGTAACTGTTCGAGTGAGACTTGACATTTGGCCAACTCGGCTTGGATTAGGCGCAATTCGTTATGTTTCATAAGAATCTCGAGGCTGAGTTCAGATTCGATGGTTTCTCGAACTAAATCGAGATCGACGACCTTTTCTCTTCTATCTGACTCTTCAACATCTCCTCCATTCATCATGGGCGACAGTTGTTCTTCCTCGGACATTTCGCGCTTTCTTCGTTTCACTTCATGAATGGTTAAATCATTCAAGATCGGTATCGGGATATTCGGACTCGAACTTCTCTTTCGTTTCGAAGGACTTGCGCATTCGTAAACAGAGATATCGGCGTGTGCCATGTTATGTTTTCCTTCTCCATCTAACACTTGGTCGCAACTCCTGGATTCAGAGATCCAAGAAGGCAGGCGAAACATTCGCATATAAATGGGGAAGGTAAAATTGGTAATGTAGGAATGTGCGACCAGGCACTATTATTGTTGAAGCAGTAAATAATGCGCACGTATTTATCGAGTGAATGCGATCTAAAAATTGGCGGAATTAAAGTCAAATTCTCTTTGGTGGGTTGTCGTAAGTTTTGCGATCTGACGTCGATGATGCGTCCGTAGTAAGGGCCTCCTTAAAAGTGACGGAACAAAAGTCTAAATAAAAAACGTGCCGAGGAATTTGTACAGTCGAATGAAAATCAATTACAAGAGTTTATTGTTTAAAATAAATGGGAAAAGGATTGCGTAAGAATTGAAATTATGCCGTATGAATTTGGCTTTGTCGTGGTTTGTAACTGAGAAGTGGTTGTTGGTTGATTGTTATGATTGTTATGATTGAAAGTATTTTTTTTTTTAAATTGTTGGGCGTGGATTGTGATTGTGATTGTGATTGTGATCGTGATTGCGATTGTCTTGATGAAATGTTGCGACCGTGTAGGTATTTGGGGGGGGAAGGGGGGTTGAGTGGGATAATTTGGAAGAAGGATTATGGTTAGGTAGGTATGAATGGAAGGAGTTGACGTATTGTACGTTTTACGGTAAGGGAAGATCGAAGGAGGCGAATAAATTTAGGTGGGTGGGAAATTTGGTCGACCGCTCTCGTTGGTTGGCTGATTGGGAACGAACTTGGGGGTTGATTCGTTCGTTCGTTCGTTTCGATGGTACGTGGGTACGTTGGGTATGTGGATATGTGGATATGTGGTGGGTATAGGTAATAAATATACAACTCAAACTCAAATCACTAACTGGTGGGTGATGTGGGCGAGTGGGTGAGTGGGTGAGTGGGTGATGGCACTGATGGCACTGATGGCACTGATTGCACTGATTGCACTTGATAGGTGGGCTCTTGCGCTCGCTCGCTCGCTCTTTTATTGTTGTAAAAGAGTGGTAGGTAGCGTTGGGTGAAAGCCGTAGTTGAGTGTAGTTGTTGCAGTGCCAGTGCCAGTGCCAGTGAAGTGAACTCCGTAAATGAGCTGAGCTGGTTGGTGTATAAAGTAAAAGGAAGACAGACAAGCGGTAAACGGTGTAAACAAAGCCGAAAGTCGGATGTTTTTTTTTGTTCTCTTCTGCTCTGTTATTACAAATCAATTTCAAAGTGAAAAATATGTATAAGTGAAGTAATAAGTAACAGAGAAATGTGGAAAAAGAAGAGTGAATTATTAAAAGATGTTTTCGTAATGAATCAAGAAATGCCCAGGTGAGGTAGGTAAGGTTGTTTTCAATACGTTTCGTTGAGAGTAGGTATTTCCCCCCAAATAAGAGGAGTAAAAGTCGTAAAGTAGGTAGCTGAAGGTAGGTAGTAGGAGGGTAATGTAATAGTGTACAGTTTGTATGATGGTTGTTTGGTTGTAAGTTGTCGTTTGATTGTATTTTGTAGATTGTAGATTGTAGATTGTAATTTGTAATATAGGTGTAAATTTGAAGAAGGTTGAATGGTTGGGTGGTTGTAAAGAGATAGATTCAATTATTCATAGGAGCCTAGGAGGTTGAAGTGTGAAATGATATGAAATAGTAGTGGCTTTTAGAATAAGAAAGTCAATAAAGTCAGTGATTATGGTAAATTAAGGAAGCCTGTAGGGAGTCGGGACTACCTAACCACGCTGACTTCCTTGTGAATAATTCATGAAGACTCACTCATCAAGATTCAAGATTCAAGACTCAAAACTCAAGAGTCAAGAGTTAAAATGACCCTCTTTTTTTTCTCTTGATTATCAACAGTCCAACCCAACTTCACTCCAAATAAGATCCCAGTTGACCCGTAAAAAGTAATGCTCACTACCAGTCTACCACCCGTAATGCCCGTGAATAATTAAATTAAGCCTCTTTTCTATGCAACATGCATGCAAGTGGCAAGGATGACGACGAGGATTGGTTATGTGCTTACATTAGTCTGAGTCCTTTATTGTGCTGGGGATATCTTGGAATGAAGGAATAATGATATATGATTGGATGATAAGATACGTAAACCTAGCTTACTTGGCCGCTGCCATTATAGGTACATCTAAACTACCTAGGTAATTAAGGAAAATCTTCTATTCTCCATCCCTTCTTTTATTCCATGAACCACCTTTTGGCGATGCCAATCTTCGTATGCAAGATGTGAGACCCATGAAATGTATGGATAAAAAGATAGATGTGCCATTCTATCCATGTATCGCATAATTCCAAAAGTAGATCATACATGGGGAAAGGGGAGAGAACTCAGAGGAAGTAGAGGTGAAGCACATGTGAAATCTATATAGATGAAGAAAGGAATCCACAATAGGTGTGATGTGTTTGCGATGTATGTTGCGGTGTTGATAATGATTCCACCTCTACCAACCTATTTAGATCTTATACACATACTCGGTATCTTCCTAATGCGTATACACTTCATACGTACTTGAACCTAGATTCCTTTGAGCTTACTTTCCAGTTTCCACTATTCAATCACTGACTCATAATGTTCTCGACCATTCGCTAATAATGATGGTGTAAGCCAAGGATATTGATACTTTTTGAGGAGGCTGCCCCAGAAATAACCTCAAATTTAGAAGCGTAACCTACAAGTGCTTTGACGATCCATCAATTCCCAATAGAAAACAAAAAGATAGGCCGCGTGGATAAACCTACATCGGCCATTTTGTAGAAACTTTTCAGATGGCCGTCCAATATGACCATGACCACACACACGTTCATAACTTGTTCATAACTTCGTATCCCCATTTTCCTTGATACTGGCTTCGTCTAGGCTTGACTGTTTAATTGAGACTAGGGCCAAGAAGTCGTGGGGACTCCCGAGGTCCAGTCAAACCGCTGTAATCTGAGACTATCTTGGGCAACTACCCTTGTTTGATTTTACAAGGTGTGTATCGAACATCAACCTCCTCGGGAGGCTGCGCAATTTTGGTCCCATGGGGAAACTTTCGTGATGACTTCTTGCGTCGTGCTTGGTTGGTACTCTACTGTACACCATTCACCGGAAGATATGCACAAGGCTTGGGACAGTGACATATCTGCGTAGCCTTCAACATCAAACGAAATGAAACAAAATCAAGAGAAAAAGGGAAGAAAAAAAGTTATGCTTTGTTAAACTTATAGTACAGACATGTAAGGTTTTCGAGGCTGTAGATATGAAACGAAAGTAATTGATCGATGAGACAATAATAATGTCACGATAAACCCCCCCAACTCATATGAAGATGAGGGGAAAGCTTAGATGCTTATCTATTTGGCAATAATAATAATGCACCAAGTGAAGATGAAAGATCAAAAACTAATCGATAGTTTTATCCATGTAGTAGTAGTATTTTCTAACAGGATAATTTCATTGCTCACCCAACGAATCGGGGAATTTTGTCTAGCCTTGCAGGACAAATCTGTTTTACATCTGCAGGACAGACATTGGGAATACCCGATGAATATGAATAGTATGAATTTCGGGTTCCTGTATGGAGATTCTTATCAGCACTTTGTATTTTTGAAGACAGAATGATGAAGGGATACAAGAGACAAAGACAACCTTATTGATAACTTTCAATTTGTTACTGATGATGGAGCCGATAGTTATTGAGAAGTCTCTCAAGAGTCAAGATCTAGATAGAAACTCTTGAAGAGCGGCCGCTTGTTAGTCTTTCACATACAAAATCTACCTAGGTACCTACTAGTAGGTAGTCTTTTGATTAGTTGATTAACAACCTCCGACCTCCGATCCTTCTCCAAAAGCTATCCAAATAAAATTATCCGAGGCTGAAAGATGATTCAAACCCTCCAGAAGATGCTGATATCGAAATGATATTTCCAGATCTTTCTTATCCTTGAAAGGTAAACAAATATCTACAAGCTCTTTACTTCTTTCCTGCTTATTCAGTTATAACAGCGAATTCACCTGACTCCTATTCCTGTACTCCCAGGCCAGCGCACATTTTCCCTTCTCGGAAGCTTGAAACCTTCATCTTCACTTGAACATTCATTTAGCAACACCACAAAGCACACAACCTCCAGCATCTCAACGCCAGCAACAATAATGGCACGAACCAAGGCTTGTGCTCGCAAAGGTCAGGACGGAAGGGATTACCGAGATAATACAAAACGCAAGCGCGAAGGGGCAGGGGCCGAACAAGCTGCAAAACGCAAAGGTCAAGGTCAAGGTCAAGATCCAGATCGACCAATCAAAAAAGCAAAATCTACCAGCACCAGCACCAGCACCAGCACCACCGTCGCCGCCCTCCCAACTTCCCACCAAGCTCCCCCGACCACCTCGGCCCCTCAAGCTCCACACCAAACCCCCACCAACCAAACCCCTCCCCAGATCCCCCAACCCCACAACCTAACCACCACGCACCAAACCACGCACCTCTCCATCACCACCTCCACCTCGATCCAAAAAAAAGTCTCCCAAATCCTCTCCATCCTCAGCACCTTCTCCTTCAGCGACCCTCTCCCCCACGTCGTCCTCTTGAGTGCCAAGGCCCCCTCCTCCTGCAAATTAATCAGTATCGTCGAGATTGCAAAGAGGGAATTGGCGAGGAAGGGCGTCAAGTGGTTTCAGTATGGGGTTGTGGGGGAGTTGGGTACTGTTGTTCCGCGTTTTGTTGAGGGAAAGGGAAATGGGAAGGGGAGGGGGGTTGTGAAGGATGGGGAGATTGAGGAGGGAGAGGGAGAGGAAAGGGGAGAAGGTGATGTCGAGATGAAAGATTCCGAGGACGGTGAGGGTGAGGATGAGGGGTTTGAGACTATGAAGACGCCGTTTGAGAGAATGCTTGAGGCGGAGGATAGACCGAAGATTAGGGGTGTAGCTACCTTGACGCTTTATCTTTCTCGGGTTAGGATTGAGAGTTTGAAGAAGATTCATGGGTATGTTCACACTTACTTAATCCACCCAATCCACCTAACCCACTTGATCCCATATCCCATATCCCATACCCCATATCCCGTATCTAAATTCTCTTTCGTATTGAAATCTCACTGACCAAAATTTCTAGGGAGCAAACTAATGCTTTGACTTGATTGAGTTCAGTGCATGATTAGAAGGAAGAATGGAAGGCTCATTATGCCATGGTCTAATGCTATCATCGAATGCTATAATAGAATGGAGTGACGCATTGACTTCAATGAATGGAACGGAATGAAATCAAAACGGAATCTGGCGTTTTTGGGGTCCGAAGGAAATATTCATAGATGGATTGGAGATACCCAATACTTGCTTTCAAGGGTACCGATATCAGCCGGGGGTTCATACAATCAACGATGTACCAATACAAAAGATAGAAGCTCTAGCTTAACTCAGCATGCTACTTTCAAACTCAAATATACACACATATATATGCTGTGCTGGCTAAGCTAGCTATCACTTTTTACAGTGCTGTAATTATGCCTGGCTTTCTCAATCTATATACTTCTCTCGGTTCAACGACTAGGTAAACACAGTTTCCCAAAATCCAAATATACATGCATAGTTTGTATACTGCGCTGAATTTACAGTGGTATAACGGTGCTTTCTTTTCCCAATCTTGATATCTTCCTCTCATTCTTCGGTAACAGTGCCCTCACACTCCCATCTCATTATCTCCCTTGGTATTCCCGCTTATACACCCCTCTCCACCATCCCCCCTTTTCTCTTTTCCTCCCTTACTCAATCCACCAAATTCCTAACCCCTCAATCCGTCAACCTCAACCATCCAACTTCCCCTCCACCTCCACCTCCACTAATCTAATCCCTCCCATAAACAATTCTCAAAATAAAATTCACCACCACCGCCACGAGCAACACCAACGCCAAAACCGTAGGACCAACCCTATCATCAAAACCCCCCTGTCCCCTCAATCTAATACTCTTCGCTCTCCAATGATACACATACAACGCATATCCCATCGTCAACATAGAGATGACTGTGAAAATGGATGCGGAGATAAAGGCGGGCCGATCGCCAAAGTTTAACATGCCGATGGCGAGAGCCCCGAGAATGACGGTGAAGTTGAGCCAGGAGAGAAAGGTGCGCTCGTTGGCGAAAAATACTTTGGGTTCGACGCGCGTGGGGAGCGCGATGCGTTTTCCTGTAGGGGAGAGCGGGGAGGGTTAGTTATGGGCATGTTGGGGCGGGAGTTGCGGGTTCGGGGTTGAGAATTGGAGGTGTATATTGAAGCTCCGCGGAGCTCATGCGGTTCTGCAGAAACAGATAGGGCAAACTGGGTGAAAAAAGGGAAAAGAAAGAGAGGAGATGTTAAATTACCAGGCGCAGTTTGAAGAAGAGGTTGGCTCGACATCTTGACTGGATTTGTATTCGCAAATATGTGTATGTGTATATGAGGTATGACGATAAGGATTGAAATGTCTCAGCCAGACAGCCGCTTTCGATCAAATCGTACAAGATTGTACGAATCGTTTCTTTAAAAATTTCGTACCCTTTCTTACAACTCGTTTGATTCGTGATAATGGAAGCTTGTGATTGAAAATGTTGCGAAATTATGAAGAAAATCTTGGGTTGAAGAAAGACATTGAGTAGAAAGTCTACTTGCAGTCTTGCACTTACTTTCATCTCATCTCAAGCCCCACTCCAACACGTTTCTACCGATGGATTGTTATTGGTCAATGCCGATAACTCTTTAACGTAGAGGTCGTTGACCAATCAACGGAGTGGTAACACGTGAGCTTCCAAGGTCCCTTGTTGGGAGGTTTGGACCTGAATGGTAACTCCCGTCAAGTCGAGCGTCACCATCATAATAAACAGAAAGATTCATATCGCAAGATAATTTGAGTACCATACTACCATACTACCAAACCATATAAATAAGAAGAAAAAGCAAATATGGCAACTCCTGTATGTTTTTATTCTTGATTGTACTGATGAAGATTGAACTAATTATTGCTTTTAGCCCATTTCATACACAAGATTGAGACAAATCGCAAATGATGTGAGTTTGCTGGTGGTCTACGAACATAGATTATGTTGGTGATGGTTCTGGATGCATGGCATACTGAGAATTGAATGAGTAGGCTTGTCAGAATGCACTTGGAAGCGCAGAGTACTATGAACATAGCAAGACCGAATCCTGGAATACTACAATCGTTGTATGTATAGAACCTTCTCCTCTTCCACAAAGCCAACAAAATTCGCAGATGCACAACAACTAATCCTCTACTCACCAGAACTCCATCCTCAAATCCATAATCTCGGAATCGACACCCTCAAACGGTGGAGTTCCCTCGTTCAAATACGCAGTCAACAGCACTATCATCCAACATCTGGTTCCTACCTCCTCGCTCAATAAACCCAAAGCAGTATCGCCAACGTCGACTGAGACGGGAGACAAAGACGCTGCGAAAATTACAACGAGTGATATGAAGGGAGAAGCAATGAGTACAGATGCGAAACCTCATGTGGGAAGGAGGGGAATGCATAGTGCGACGGGAGCTTATTGGAGTGAGAAGACGGATGGCATGTGGAGTTTTAAATATGAGGGAGGGGAGGGGAAGGGGTTGGATGTGGTTATCAGTGTTCTTTGGATTGCGTTGTAAAGGGAGGTTTGTAGTGATGGGAAAGGTCAATTAGAGGATAGGATGGGATCGCTAATTCTATTGGAGGATATACTGGTCAAGGACAATATATCGGAAGTAGGCGATGAATGGATGAGTTTGTGTGGGGGAAGAATGGGGGATTAGCTTGGGGGTACCTGAATCACCTCTTGCGCTCCAGTCGCAGAAGGTTTGATGGGATTTGATCGACCGAGCTTGATGTCAGTTGAAGAAAATTTGGCAGAAGAGGAGTTTAATGATACATATTCGATGGTCTTGGGCACTTTATGCCAATTAGTCGTATCATTTCATTGTTTGGGTTTTCGTGTTTGGTCGTGTTGTGGAGTTGGAGATACGTATTTAGTGTGAGTGTCGTATGGTTGATTGTCTCATGTGTTCTTATTCATGATGATGTATGAGCTGATCTCATTTGCATGACAACACAGGAAAGTGGTTTTATTGTTAACAGCCCAAAAATGGTGGTTTGATCTGATACTGATTCCCGAGGTCTTTGAAATATTTCTTGATTGGCGCAAGTAATAATACCTCCTTTGTATGTAAGCATACCTACCATTTCGAGAACTACCGGATGTAGTCAGATCGGACAAGTGTCGGTGAGTCCGTAGTACCGGAGTTGTATTGCCTTGCGAATCATCTTTCCCTTTGAGTGTACTTGCATTGGCGAGTATTTTTATGTATACCATTAGTGAGAAGATACATAAATATACATATAAATGTACAGTCATCTTCATCCATCTCTTCTTCATTATTTAATCCTACTGTACGAAGTACCTACTCCGTGAGAATGACGATATGAAATGCTCGAATGTTACCTAAGCAATCGAGTCATGAGGCCTTCATTCAGCCCCATGTGTGAGCTTCGGGTTAATTACCTTGTCGAGGCTATGATCCGTTGTTAGAGAGATTATTGGCGTGGTTATTAGTGGGGCAGAATGTGGTGAAGAAGGGTTAGAACGTTGAAATCATCGGTGAATATGGAGTTTTTTTTTGGGGAGCGAACAGCGCTCCGTTTTTCTTACTGTGGGAGCGGGTTTTTACTGGTTGATGGGTGTCCCGGACTAAGTTTGGGTGGGTTTGGTGTGTGGGAGATTCCGGGGGAAGTGGGCGGATATGTATGAGCGAAGGATGGATATATTTTGTGATATCTGGGTTGGAGGTTGATTCTTGGATCTTGGAGTTTGACTTGAATATATAACGACATAGAATAGAATAGACTACGATTAGACGATCAGACGATTAGACGATTAGACGGTTTGGAGAAGACTATTGTATATATACGGAGCAGAGAGTATATATTTGTATATATCGAACGACGCGAATCATAACATATGCGACTGTATACCTTCACGAGGCGACTCGAATCACGGATATAAATACGATTTAACGGTTTGATACGATAAGGGCTCATCACGAGAGTTTACAATCACGAGATTTGTATATACGAGCGAGGAATCATCGATAGTGTTGCTACGGTAGTTTAGTAGAAAGAGTGAGTCAATCGTTGGACAAGCTGTATTGTTTACTGACTTGACTACTAGACACCATCGACTTCTGAATCATCGACCCTCTTGAGTACCAAGATTCATCAAGATTCATCAACGTCATCGAGCAAACCTGTGTGTGAAAGCACAGAACCAAAATCCTACCATCAAACCAAGAGATTCACAACATATCTTGCGAGAGGAAAACATTCACCATGACTCCCCACACTTCTTCATCGACATCCACCCCCAGCTCGGACCCCTCTTCGTCCTCCTCCAATCTAGGTCTGGAATCAATGCTTCGCGACCTCATGATCTCTTCGACATTCACCACCTCTACTTCCACTTCCACTCCTACATCTGGTCCTAGTCTTGGTTTGGATTCCCCAGCTTCACATGAAGCGGATTATGAATCATTGTCTAATACCGATACTGATAATTCCTCGGGTGCTTCTACTGATTCAGAAGACGTGGACGTTGATATTGATTTGAAAGAAAAAGAAGACGAAGAAGGAAACTGGAAATTCAAAGTCACGCCCGAAATTACTCGAAGACTATCGATTATTCCCAGTCCTGAAATCACTAGGAGATTAAGTATCGTTCCCATGTCGGCACCTTCACATGTCATCCAAGCATCTGCATCTCTCTCCCAAGCCATGGAGGAAGAAAAAGAGGACCCCCAAGAAGAGAAAATCACACTCCCCACCCTCCCCAATGAACTCAAGCTCGAAATTTTCTCCCACCTCGACCCCATCGATGCGACCTGTCTAGCCCTCACCTCCCGCCACACCTACCTCATCTACCGCGCCATCCACGGCACCGCGCTTCCCCTCAACACCCGCCGCGTCGGACCCAATGATCTCGAATTCGCCTTTACGAAATCGGAAGAGAGGATGTGTCAGCATTGTGGGAAGGGGAGATGCGAACTCTGGATGCATATTCGTGGGTTTATGGAGAAGGGGCCGTTGGAACGGGAGTATTGTGGCATGAAGGGCAATTTTGGTGGGAGGGGGAGGGAGGGGGTCAGTGGGTGTTGGAGGGGGAAACCGAGTAAGCCGAGGAGGTGTGGGAGGCATCCCGAGCGGACGACGACGGTTAGGGTGGAGGATGGTGGGGAGAATTTGGAGAGGATTATTGCGCAGGCGCGGGCCGCGGTGGGGGTGTAGTTGGAGTGTGGAGAGCGGAGGATGGAGAATGGAGAGTGGAGAGAGACTTGATGGTAGATAAGTATGTAAGAGTATAAAAATATTGATACAGAAATTCAAGAAATATTATTCCAAATACCAAAACCAAGATATAAGTAAAGTTTCTATGATACTATTATCGATCCCAGTAGATTCCCACTCTTTTTGTTCATTTTCCGAGTTTATATGAATCCATAAGCAGGAAAAGAATATCCAGGATATAGCTATTTATATATTCATAGATAAAAATACATAATAGAAGAAAAGGATTTTAAATTTTAGATGAAATATGACCGATCAAGACTTTAGTAATCTTACATACTATAGTGAATATTCTTGGGGTAATAGTTCCCCAACTACAATAGTAGTCCAGTAATCTAGCGCAACAGTTTGTTCATACTGCGATGGGTGAGGTTGTATTCATGTCAAGCAAGCCCGTTGGTAAAAAGATCAAGAGTCTGTAGGAGTTCAATGGTTGAGTCTTGAGCTTTGTAGATACTTTTGCTGCACTGCTTTAGGTTGATATTTGAAATTAATAGTAAGGGGGAAACCCTTATACCAATGGGTTCTTGAATCGTGATTCAAATCGCTTCTCTTTACGCAGAGATGGGACCAGTTCCGCGAATGTAAGATTGTAGGGGTAATATAGGAGCACTAGCACACTTGACGCATGGTGGAGGTTGAGTGAAGCCTCTATCTAGGTGTGGAAAGATAGCATTCACATCCTTCCTAAATCTCGAAGCACGAGTTGGTGAGCTTGGCGGTTCTGCTTTACTCTGATCTCATCATCGCCAAGCGAGATATCTGTGGCTGAGTATGTAACGCGCCCTATGGAAGTGACAAGAACGGCGCCTAGGTAATGCTCAGTGTTTGTGTTCACTAGGTTTGTTAGCCCTTCATCTACTTTCCTCCTCCGATTTACAGGCTCCCCGCAACTGTAACTCCTAATCTCGTATTTTAGGTTGTACTTCACATAAGCTAGCTCGTTATGCCTAGGCGAGTTGTTCCTTCTCGTCGCTTAGAGCGGGTAGAGGGGATGGGAGGGGAGGGGATAG
This sequence comes from Myriosclerotinia duriaeana, assembly GCA_002162615.1. Lineage (NCBI taxonomy): Eukaryota > Fungi > Ascomycota > Leotiomycetes > Helotiales > Sclerotiniaceae > Myriosclerotinia > Myriosclerotinia duriaeana. Next base: position 795,614 of record NGKI01000020.1, read on the forward strand.
GGACGCCACAAGGTTACCATTTATTTCGATAGCCCACAAAACGCCAGCATAGCCAGAAAATCCAGCTTTAGAAATTACAAAAAATACTCTACAGAGCAAGATAGCCAGAGGTTGCGTATATTTCAAGAATCTCTTGCACGCCAATTATGGCCCGGCCATGAAAAGAGTAGTGAATCGTGGCAAGTGGGATGGCATCTGGAAGTCTGCGATTTGTATACTGCCTAGCTTTACGCAGCTATGTGGTCCAAAGATGAACGTCTAGATGCAGAGTTTGTATCATCTGTTTCACAACTTAATAGAGAAGAGAGATTATCTGTATCGGTACTCATGAGAGCTATGTTATGCTTTGCGTTCTTCTAAGAGATGGTGAGCTGATATTACTATTAGCATTGGCGGCCATCCATCTACGTTTCAATGGCTCTGTCCGATAGATTCTCTCGACTCACGCAATTACGAACATAGAAATGATTAAACCCCTTGTTCGACGGTGGTATTCATGAATCGTGGTCTGGTATCTGAGACTGTTGAATGGCCGGCTTGGAGGTCATACACGGATGTGGTAATTTGTGAGTTACGACTTCCATCCCCTTCTGCTGTTCTTACAATCTTGAACATACACTTTATCCAAAGTTCCATGTTGCTCTAGATACTCTCACTTTCAAGCGTGCTGCTTTTCTACCCTCAATTATCATTTTCCGGATGGACATGATATTTTCTCATTAAATTGTTACTCAATTCTGTGCTCCTTTTCCGCCTGCTTGTGCAAGTGAGCACTGTAGTTATGCTCATCACAAACGTCACGCAAAAGACAAGAATCTCGTTGTGAGCCTCTATTGTGTCATCATGGGGTTGAAACGTCATTCGACTTAATTGTCATCCGTGCTCTTATATCTTCCAACTACATCATCAATCTTCATTAAACATCTCTCACGGGCCGGTGAACCCACTGAATAGCTCACCAAATCCATCCTCTTAACATGCAAACACACCACCTCGTCTAATACGTCCTCCAATCATCCCACCCTCACCCTTGACGTATACAACCCTCATGATTTTCCACCCCGAATAGCTTATTTCTTTCATCTCGGGCCTCCACCACCCTCAGAATCTACCCGTCACATTATAAAAATCCCCGCAAAATCCTACGGCGAATCGACCAATTTTGATATCTTTTCTATTCCTACTCTACCATCCGATCCTGAATCATCCAACTCATCGGCAGCAACCATGGAGTTGGGTTCCTCGACCGGGGAGCCGATACTAACGGCTGAAAGCGTACTGCATTCGCTGTTAAGACTCGAAATTCTACACCGTCTCCCCTGAAAATTGGCGGAGGCTATCTTTTTATTCCTATTCATGAAGCTTGTATGGAGATAGCCGAATATTATTTCACTGCTACCTCAAAACCCCACTCTCAATTTAATAAAGGAAAAGAAACACTTTCAATAAATGCAGAATCACGGACATATATTTCCTATGGGAAGTTCTCTATCGGCGATTGTTTGATGTGGCAGTTCATTGTCATATGCATGTATACTGGAGGAATCACACTATTATTATGGAGCTAGAAGATGTAGCAATCAATGTATCTTGGAATGTGATGATGATGAAACCTTTACTTTACTTTGTGTTCTCTCGATATCTTCCCTTTCTTACCCACTAATCTCCTGCACCCTCTCTTCTCCTTAAAAACACGAGATAAAAAACAAGACTAATAACGACGCATTAAAAATAGGTGATTGAAGAAAAGCAAATTCATCAACTCAAACTTTGCAAACACAATACTATAACATACCCCCCCGCCCTCTCCACCAAACTTCAAACTTCCCCTCAATCCCGTGGTAATGGGACCTACACATCTCCTCCCTCATAACCTCTCAACACTCAACACTCCAAATTCCAAACTCCTCAAAGTCTACAATAACCGCCTTATAACAGCGAAACATATATTCCGCCTACGGACACCATGTCTGAATCTGAATCGGAAGGGAAGTCAGATGAAGAAGAGACGAAGGAGGGAGAAGAAAAAGGTGATGCGGAAAGGGGAGTAAAAACCTTCAACATACCACTACATTTGCGCAATCGAAGGAGAGTATGGAAGATTTTGAAAAAGCTCGGGTAGGAGAGATGGAGGTCATGAAGGGGAGTGCGAGTGGGAGGATGGATGGAAGTTCGTGTGGCCAAAGAAAAGTGGTGTTGGATGAATGGAAAGAAAAGAAAAGGAAAGGAAATGGAGTAGCAAATATAAAAAAGTTAATTCCTTCCTGCATCATAATCATACTCATCAAACTTTCAAACAGGATCGGATGAATAGCTAATATTCTATACTAAAACCTCGCAGATCCCTTAATATATCCCGAGTTTCAAAGACTACATACACTAGTAAGATCGGATTATGGATTAATGAGTATAGACTAATTTTATTCCTCAATCCAACTCTTTTGAACATTCGGTTTATATCTTCTCAGTTATAACAGACTTGCTCATGCATTTAAAACTGCTAGCAAATTCTTAATAAGAAACACATATCATATCACATTACACTACACTATCAAATCCCAACCCAAAACCCAATCCCAATCCAAATCCACAAGAATCACCACATCTTCGGAAATAACAAGCAGTAAAAGACTTTCAAAAGTAATGCCCGGGCCCAGGCAGCATCTTATTCTTTTCTTTTCCTTTTCTTTTCTTTTCTATGCTACAGACCAGCTATATCTAACAGACCAGCTGTATCTAACAGACCAGCTGTATCTATCCATCGAGTACGTATACCAACAAGCAAACAACCAAAACAAAACAAAACAAAAGAAAAGGAAAAGGAAAAGGAAAAACAACCGAGTACATGCATCCACACCATCCTGTGGATTCTCCACCAACAAGAGATTCATACATGCTCATACCATACGCTCATACCATGAACTCGCTTGCCCCTTATCCCTATCCCTATCCCCTATCCCCTATCTCCTATCCCTAACCTCTACATCATACACCACTCTCAACCACTCCCAACCCATCGCAACCAATCCATCCAATCCACCCACCAAGGACTTTCCACCCCTCACACCACACCTTCACCACCACAATCCCACCATCCCACCATCCCACCATCATCCACCATCCATCATCCCTGATCCCCCCTCAGGAAACCAAGTTCCCAAGTTCCCAAGTTCCCGAGTTCCCGATCCATTGATAGAATAGTTAGAAAAGTAGCAAAAAGCCATAAAAGGTTTTCTAGCTATGACTCATGAGAACGAGAACGATATCGAGAACGAGATCGAGGACAAGTACAAGTACAAGGAAAAAGGAAGAACAAGCCCAAAGCTCACATCCTAAATCCAAACACATCCAGTACCATCCTGTCCACAAACCAACTAAATCAGAAGGAAAAAAAAAACATTCCAATTAGCAAATACTCATAAATATATCTCCCCTCCATCTAACTTCTCCTTCTCCTTCCCCCCCAGAATCCCCCCAACCTCAACCCCCCAGAAAAAAAACTCAAAAACTCCAAAAAA
>NGKI01000020.1:809232-826847 GCA_002162615.1 Myriosclerotinia duriaeana
CCTTCTTTCCCCCCAAAAAGAAACCTGGCAGCTGGAGCTTTTTAAGAAAAGCTTAAAACTACCTAGTTTTATGTAAGGACAACAAGACATCACTCGAATAATCAAATAGTCAAATATCTAGGTAATAATCCATTACTCTTTTTATTCTGCCAATTATTGATGCAGTATACTCGTATCTTGTCCATCAACTTTACTCAAAGCTTTGATTGACTTTTTTGAAAAAGCATAAACTTTTACCAAAACAATTATCGTGATATCTACTCAAGCTTCAAAAAGCTTTACTTTGATATCAACTTCTCTAGTCTACGATAATACTACTCAAACCCCTGGTCAAAAATATTCAAATCCGGGAAGCTCCTCCGATTATCAAAGAACTACGATTAAGACACGCAAACACGAAAACACGAAAGCTTGAATCGATTATCTCGATTCCCATCTTTCTATTCATCGGATCCATTCTCAGATTGAGAATTAAAGAATCAAAATGTCTTCTCCATCATCTGGTGGAAGTGTAGGAAAGAGAAAGCGCACTTCTACTGGCCCATCAATCAAGAAATCCTCAACGCTCGATCAATTACAAAATTCATCAAGAGACGCATCTGGTGAAGATGGCGAATCCACGGCTCCAGAAACGCGAGAAACTCGTAGCTCAAGTCACAAAAAGACCATTTCGATGGATTCTCAAAACCCACCTCCAAAGCGACTTCGATCATCTACACACGATAAAGTAGCAGTTAATGGATCTGATAATGCGCAAGATCCAGGTGAACCATCGGATACAACTGAGGGTAGTACGGATATTGCGAACAGAGTTGGGAAGAAGGGAAGAAGAAATATCTCAAAGGGAGAGGAGGAGCAAGAGCAAGAGAAAGAGAAAGAGGGAACCACGCAATCAATGGCTCCACCACCAATTGGAAAGTTGACGGATCCTGTTGGATACAAGACCAATCCGCCACCTGCTGATAGACCTGTTCGTGTCTATGCGGATGGTGTGTTTGATTTATTTCATCTTGGGTATGTGATCCAAAGACTAAGAGCTTGGAAGCAGTGACTAATTCATGGCAGACATATGCGACAACTCGAACAAGCTAAGAAAGCATTCCCAGACGTTTATTTACTGGTCGGGGTTACTGGAGATGCGGAAACACATAAGAGAAAAGGACTTACGGTTCTATCTGGACAGGAGCGAGCTGAGACTGTAAGACATTGCAAGTGGGTTGATGAAGTCATTGAGAATTGTCCATGGATTGTCACTCCGGAATTTTTAGCAGAGAAGAGGATTGATTATGTTGCGCATGATGATCTTCCATATGGCGCTGATGAGGGAGATGATATTTACAAGCCCATTAAGGAGCAAGGCAAATTCCTGGTTACGCAAAGAACTGAGGGTGTTAGTACGACTGGTATCATTACGAAGTAAGTTTTGATCCTTTGGATTCTTGAATACTGCTGACAATTATTTAGAATCGTCCGTGATTACGAGAAGTATATCGCGCGTCAATTCAAGCGGGGTACCACAAGACAGGAGCTCAACGTATCATGGCTCAAGAAGAACGAACTTGACTTGAAACGTCATGTTGCAGAGATGAGAGAGGCTATCCGAACAAATTGGAGTACCACTGGACAAGAATTGGGCAAGGAATTAAAACAATTCTGGCAATCCAGTCGTCCTGGTAGTCCTGCACGCATGCATAGCTTTGAAGGCAATGGTACCGGATCTCTCACAAGCCCTTCTGCTTTACAACATCTTACACGACGCCTGGAAATCCCAAGAAATGATAGCCCAGGTCCAGGTAGTGATTTTGCTACGGGATATAGCTTAGGTCTCATAGGTGGTGTACGATCATGGGTATGTATGTCTGTTCTCGAGGTCTACTTAAGCTAACTTTTCTTTCAGATGACTAGAAGTCGACAAACCAATCGTGATAGTTTACAAGGAAGTGAAAGTAGCGAGGAAGAGAGTGATGAGAGGTTATCACCTCGTGGTAGAAGCGGGAAAGAGAATTACAAACCTGATGAAAATGAAATCGATGAGGAGCAAGTCGATGCACAAATCGATGCTGCTATGGCAGAGAACGCTAAGAAGTCTGGCCAATAAATGAAGAATACTTCTTACGATGAATTGGCTTTTTGGTAGGTGGGAACGGGTAACACAAGGACTTGGAATTAAAAGTCTCTTCTTGGCAAAAAAAAAAAAACTGTTTGATTTTTACTTTGTAGTATATACATTATTGCGTTGTCCTACTACATACATACCTACATGAGCTATTTGTATTATTTCTAGAGTTGATTGGAAAGGGGCGAAAGGGATTGTAATGATCTGGATTCTGGATAGACAAAACACACAAGATTATGAACTGGCAGGGGTAAGGCAATGGATTTTTTTTAATGGAGATGCTTGCAGCGCATGATTGTGATTTCGAATGCAACTTGATAAATCCAATCAAATATTGACAAGATATTCTAATTTAGATCTGTTGACCTCGATACTCTCAACTCGATGGTGTGGCGGCAAGTTATGAAAGGAAATACAGATCACATGATCTTGACCAATCATCGATTCTGAATTAATCAACCGAGATCTTTAACTTTGGTTTTAGTGACATCGACGACTCGCTGGTACATACTGAAAGACCCCACGGAAACTCTCCTCTCTACCCCGGAGATTCTATTTTCTTTTCTTGTTTTGTTAATTAATCAATTGAATCAATCGAGAATTGAAGTTATTGAAGACAAGATGTTTAAAACTACACGATCTGCGGGAGCGCTGGCGTTGAGAGGTTTGTCTTTTTCTTTATCTCATACTCGCCCTCATCCTGTCTACCTCCAATGATTCCATGTGGCAAAGTCTTTTTTTATACGATATACTAATCTATATACACGATTAATAGTTAAACCTTCAACATCTCTTCTCCCTTACCGATCTCTCGCTGCCATCTCTTCAAGCGCAAGTAAGCCAGCTCAGGCGCTGGAAACAAGACACCCGGCAAATGGCACAGGTGGAGGGAAATTGAGTGTTACGGGGAAGGAGAGGAGGGAGGTACTTTTGCCGAGTCAGGAGGGGAAGAAGGGTGTTATGCAATATGCTTTGTAGGTTGTTTTCTTTGACGGGGGATGGGGTCTCGCTGCTCTGAGAGATTGAGCCCTCGCACTGCCCTCGAACTCAGGCTCGGGGTGGCGATCGGATATGGGGAATATGGAACACAATGCTAATGGTAAACCAACAGAACCACGCTCGATCAAATCGCCAACTGGGCACGTCAAGGATCCCTCTGGCCCATGACCTTCGGCCTCGCCTGCTGCGCCGTCGAAATGATGCACCTGTCCACCCCGCGCTACGATCAAGATCGCCTCGGTATCATCTTCCGTGCCTCGCCTCGTCAATCCGACGTGATGATTGTGGCCGGTACGCTCACCAATAAGATGGCGCCGGCACTGAGACAGGTGTATGATCAAATGCCGGATCCGCGATGGGTGGTTAGTATGGGATCGTGTGCGAATGGGGGTGGGTATTATCATTATAGTTATAGCGTTACGAGAGGGTGTGATCGGATTGTGCCGGTGGATATTTATGTGCCGGGGTGTCCGCCGACGAGTGAGGCGCTCATGTATGGGATCTTTCAGTTGCAGAAGAAGATGAGGCATACGAAGATTACGAGGATGTGGTATAGAAAGTAGATGGATGGAGGGATGGGTGGAGATGGGGTGGGGAGAATGGATTGGATTGGCTTGGTTGGGGATGGGTGGCTTTATGGCTGATATCGATTGCGGAAGGGGATGGATGAGTATGCGGATGAAATGGGGTGGAATGGGGTGGGTTCAAGAGACTGTACAAAATGTACATGGTCATTTGGGAGTTTTTCGTCGTTTCTAAGAAAGGAAGGGAAAATACTATACTATGCTATACAATGGAATGGAATGGAATATCCTTCGAGTATATTTATTGATATGTAGTACTTGTGAATATATACTTTAGAGGCTTTTTTAAACCTGTATGGGATATGTTCTTGGGTGTGGGTATTGGAAGTGTTGAGTGTTGAGTGTTGAGTGTTGAGTGCTAAGTGTTGAGTGAGTTGTATAGAGTTGGAGTGGGATTGAGTTGGGAGTGGGATTAAGGTGATATGATGTGGTTGATCTTGAGTTGATCTGATTTGAATTTGGATTTGGATTTGGATTTGGATTTGGATTTGGATTGTGATGTTGAGAACAAATGGAATGGTCATGGATTACTTTTATAATGTCGTTGTGATTCGTGCCGTATATTGATTGATTGATAGAGACAGAAAGAAAGGATTTATTAGCATTTTTAATTTCTTTGGTCTTTGGTTTTATTTTGTATTCATATTTTTTACTCGAAGATTTGGATACAAGTTTTATCTTTATAAGATCTTACAATTTTTCTACTTTTTTTGAGGAGGGGGGGGGGTATAGAGTTGGATGGATATGTAATGGAGTTTTGAATGTGAAGTTATATTTAGTGGTGGTGTCGAGTTATTTATGTAGAAAGTTTTGTTTATATTGTTGTTTTATTTTTAGTAGTAGGCTTTTTTGGATTGGATGGTAGGTTTGGGGAGAAATTGATTGGTATTGGGGGGTAGGGTATTTGTATGTAAGGAGGGAGAGAATATTTAGGGGGATAAAGGGGAGTTTGGTGTTCTTCAAGTATATATATTTATGTGTATAGTATATCAATTGAATTCCTTTTTATTATGCTCAATACTCATTCACTGAAACCCAAACACTTATGCGCAAGTATATAAAGCATCTCCCAATCCGCAAGAATAAAATATATACACAAACAGTAGGTCTCATAGCATGGGTCGAAAGACGGGTGGATAATATGGTTTGGGAGTTGAATGTTTTGGTATAGATTTTTCTGCCGGCCCGGGGTGATGCTTTCGAAGGGTAGAAGAAGGGATTTATGGGGATTTCTAAGGTGATTGAAAGCTGGCATGGCGAGGGTGATGATGCAATGATGGTGGGAATTTGGGTGGATGGTTATTGTAGTGGTAATGCAATGCAATGTATTGATTAAAAGGGGGGATAAGCGATGATCATCATGATATGATAACCTGGAACAACAAGTCTATATAGCCCTTCTATATGTAGGTAACCCGAAGCTATGAAGAAAGCATTAATACTTTTTTGGGGGGTTTATGATGCATTCATGGAATTCTTGGGGTTAGCCTGGGAGAATCTAATGGATGCGAAATCCTTACTTGAAACTAATGGTTGGAAGTATGCTTGCTAAATTTTGGGGTGTTTGGTGTTGGGATATGTGGGGNNNGGGTTATAGTTGGAAAGTTGACGATTTAAAGTTGAAGGTTGAGGGGTTATGATTAAGTGGTACTTTTATTGGGCACTAGGTACTAAACATTCTTAAAGAATAGATGCATCTATCAAAGGACTACCTAGGGGAATATCAGAGTGCGAGAATTTGTAAAGATGGAAAGATTGGAAAATGGGGAGGAGGAAGGAGGAAGGAAAAGTTAGACTCTTATTAGAGGTATTATGGCACGGGGTTATATTTTTCTTGAAAGGGAACTATTACTTACTATTCGAGTAGTTAAGAGATGGAATGAGAATATGGATTTGGGTTTGGGTTTGGGGAAGTATGTAAAGCTATCTATGATCCAACCAGAAGGATGGAAAGGAAAAGATGATAATTATGGGCTGCCTAATAAGGGGGTGGGCAGTGTGTCCAATAGTCCGGACTTTTGGACTGTTTAAATAATCAGTCCGGACTACCTAGATGTTTGGATTGGATATACTATTTATGTTATAACATAGTGATTAAAAATTGATTTTTTAAAAGCAAGATAGATATTTTTGATCAAGAATTGTGACATTTTAAATATATCCCGGTTAATCTAGACGAACTGGATAGTTTTATTTTCCTTTCGAACGGTGGACTGCTCGGAAATTTCTTGGACTATTGGATACACTGGGGGTGGGTAGTGATATATCTGTAGGATGGATGTATAGGATACCGGTAGGTGACAAGCAAAGCCTTCTTTTTGTTAACCACTTAATCTATTCTCCAAGTTGCTTACAGCAGCAGTCGTTTGCTTTCAGTACGATGGCAACGATCTCTTCGGCGCGCCGATCTTACTTTTGCATCCGCACCCAAACATATACATTACAAAGCAAAGAAAAATGTCCCGCAGAAACAAGAGCAACCACCGCAAGAGGGTGAGGTTCCAAGACGACGAGGCGGCAGTAGACGCCGAGGATGAGCTGCAGACGCAGACGCAGATGGGTGGAGGCATATTGAGCGAGCCAGGAGTTCAGAGATATTTCAACAGAAGTGATATGGGGGAGCTAGGGAAAGTTCTCTGTCTCTATTGATACTGATGGACATAGAAGGGTAAATGGTATTCATGGCGATGAAAATTGTATCTTAGATGAAGTTCATGATAGCAAGGCTTTCTTTATTCTTTGCTGTCGATTCTTTTGATTGTGGACCGCAATTCTTCTCGCAAGTTCTCGGCTGGGATTTAATCTCTGGGCCGAGAGAGGGAAGTGTTTTGCTGAATAAGAGATTAAAAGACCTGACTTCCAGAGCTGAAACCCTGTGACGGCGTTCCTGAATCTGTAGTAGTTCATTATAGATCTCCTTCCCATTAATTTGATATCTTTTTGTCCTTCAAGATAGAATAATGGATGCGCTAGTGCGATACCTGCTTTCGTTAGATTTCTCATCATTCACTTTCGGCCACTGGTCTCTCGCGAAAGGACGGATACTAGAGTTATTCAGAACTTGTAAGATGTTTTGTATGAATAGTATATAAACCATGCAAATTCTAGCAAGAATGGATAAGAACAGAATACAAATACTCTTTATTGAACGAACTAATGTAATGTCACGACGAGAAGTATTGGAAAATTTTCCATTAACTCAAAAAAGACAACTTAGATCTAGAGACTTTACCTAGTCTTTGAATTCTTCAGGATGGATGAGTATGCGAAGCGAACATACGATGAAAGATGCGGTGAATGAGTAGCAGCGGAGAAAGTCACCATACTTATAATAAGAGAACAACAAAGGACTATATCTTTAAGCTCGAAAATTGACAGCGGTATACGTAATTATGGGATTCTCTCTGTAAGTTCTATACTGATCGTACATTACATCAGTATACATTTGGGTATCTAGAAAGAGTGTAAATAATGGATGGCTAGATACTGTATTGGGGAAGCCACATAAACCCTAATTGGCTGATTCATTTTCCGTTGCAATTCACAGTTCTAGAATTCATACTCGATGAGTCTTTTTCTATTCGAAATTCAAGCTCTACAGGAAGATTGGGGTATCTGTTAGCTTCCTTTCTCTCTGCGCTGGGGAACAAAATATGGGCATTACCGTGCAAGCTTTCAACATATACAGGAGAAATAGGAAAGTGTTTATGGTAGCCCGGTATCAAAATTCACTTTGATAGATTAGTGACGAATTTTACTGACTTTCATGTATATAAACTCATCTAGAGATTAACGAGCTCGAAATAGTGATGGGGATAGAGGGATGATCAGCGAGAAAACAAACCTTGATGAATGCAGGTATGGATACAGTTTGTGAAGTGATGTGGTAAAAGAAAAGTGCGCGAGTAAAACTAAAGACTGATGGAGAAATACATTGCAGACGAAATGACGTTGATGGTGCCCTAGAAGAAAATGATAGCGGATATACATCTTAATTTTGGAAATCGATGACGAGATAGAGTTCGAGACGTCTTCCCTAACACATGCTCAGGAGTTAAACTAAAATGATTAGAATTGAGACCCGGATTGTAAAGGACTTTTCCTCTTTCTCTCTATCATGATTTTGAACCCTATGGTTCTCTGGTGTATATCATTGAGCCCTATCCCTACGCCAAAGAAGCAGCAGGTTTTATACGCAAAGTCTAACTACAACGTCAAGAATTCCACATAAAGTTCAGCCTATCACAAAAGAGAAAGAATGGTCCACCAATTCTAGGCCGTAGCGCCATCACCAGTTGCGATCATCTATTCGTGTCAGGTCTAGAAAATTCTTTCAAGCAAGTATATATACACCTCCAGCCTGGATATTGAGAAGAGTAAACAAAATTTGATGACCTCAGATATTGGCACATGGCTACAAAGGTAGAGAGAGAGTTGAAGAGTCACTGTATGTAAAGCAATATGTCTGTAAATTTACGGAGCAAAGTCTGTAGAGCCGTAAATTGTTACTTGACGGTGAACTTGCAGATCTAGAGAGTTGACAACAAATATATCATGACATTTCATATCCCAAATTGATAGCAAAAGGCAGTATTCCTACCTAGAGGTAAAATAAATAATACTATTATACATCAATGAGATCATATGCTTCCTATTATTGGAAACATCGAAAAGAAAAGAGAGCTACCATAAAGCAGCCCGCTTTCATTAAATGCTCGCTGATATAACATCGAGGTAAAAAAAAAGAGCTACCGTAAAGGAGCCCCGGAGGTCTCTGCAACGACATACTCATTACATCGAAGGAACCTCCATATATCCAAGCAAGGCCAATCAAAACCAACACGAAGAAGGTATCTAGTTCTCTCTGATGGCCATGCCTTATCCCGAGAATCCAACTTCTTTGCAAGCCCCATACAATTACATTCTCCACACACCCAAAGTCCCAGTTCCAACACTACTCTGCCGTAAAATTTCATTTCTACTCGGCGGCATAAGCATTTCCGAATTATGAGAACCGCGCCGAGTAGGTGATTCCGAGATATCGAGACTGGGATAGAGTTTCACGGGTTTTTGAATATGTTCAATCTCCAGTTGGATGCTCTTCTCACTGGAACTTCCTGAACTGCTTTCCACTGGTTTCTCCTCTTGGATTTTTCTGAAGTTTCTAAAATTCCTGCAACAAGCACAGAGTACCAATGCGCTGCCTGTCTCTTTGAATTTGTCTTTGTACGTGCGGACGAAGCGAGATATATCGGTTGTACATGCTATGCATATACCGAGATATACTTCTATGATACTACAGTTCCAAGATACATTAGCCGTGCGTGAACTTTAAAGCTCAGGATAATCACTTACTTCACAAGAGTGATTCTCGCCAGATTCCAAGTTACATCATCGCTATCGTGAAGCTCCAACTGATAGACGAGACACAAAACCGACCCAATGAATGCCCTGATACCCAGATCAGTATATATCATTCCCCTCACATATAGAAACAAACTTACAAAAACCCCGCAGCGAAGATCAGCATCACGCCCGCTTTTTTCTTGGGCGTTAGATGTAATTTACTCACAGCTATTAAAGGGATAGTGAACAAATAAATATTTATAACCACCCCAGCAATAGCTCTCGGTAAACTCAGATCTTGAGTACGAAAAGAAGAATCCGAGAATATTTGATATCTCCACGGCGTACCATTTTGAGGGATTCCCCAAACCAATATAAGAATAACATGGACCACATAATAGCTTGTGGATATCATTGCACCGATGGTACAAGCTATCTTGACCCAGTGTTCCGTGAAGAATATCTCTACATAGGTTATAAAGAGGGTGAGTTTGACTATGCCTAGTGCGAAGGCGCTGATTACGCCGGATAGGTATAATGGCTAGATATAAATGAGTATGTATTCAAGTCAAGGAAACCGAATAAGGTGTGGGAATACGTACAATTATATTGCGATTAGTGAAGGTTTCGGATAGTGGAACGTCGTATAGATGAAAGCCCGTTGTCCCTCCAGGGGTGACAGCTATCTCAAGATTAATATTTGATCTTCATTAAGTAAAAATCAAAGTAGACTTACTCAGTATCGTAAGAATATATGTAGCTATAGCAGAAATCTTCATAATCAGTATTTCGAAGATCCAATGTTGGAGACTCTACTCACGAAGCTAATGGAAATAGTCACTGTGGGCTTCAATTAGTCTTCTAGATGTAATTACCGAAAAATCGCAGGGGAAGTATGATCTTACAGTCACTCCAGAGCAATCGAATTGGACGAATAATCCTAAATTTTTTCCATAACCGAATGCATATGCAGATCAAAACTAAACCCATTAACATGGTAGAGACCAATATAACACTGTCTCGTCTGGACGCTCTGTGTTTAAAGTCCGATACAACACCTGGTGGAGGGGGTAAACTTGCAACGGTTTCCAGTACGGACTTTGGCAAGTCTGAAAGTTCTTGATCACCTCCTGTGCCGATCGCTCTGAATACACCTTTGAAAGGGGCCATGGTGTTGGTTGTAAAGAAAGTGATTGTATGGGCGTGGTGCAATTAAAATGAATAGTAAAGCCTCATAACAAATGAACGCACTTGAAAGGTTTTGAATGAAGGAATTAAATGAAGTTATTAAAGATTTGAGGTAAATCTTGAAAAAAGATGGCATTCATATATAGCGATCAAGAGATCATTGGTAACAAAGAAGTGTTGCGAATTAATACTAGGTAAACAGTGATATTGCCGGCAGTTGCCGAACACGAGCAACAGGAGCAACGTCTTGAAAGAGAACTTTTTGATAAAAAGCTCTCCTCCAGCCATCAGAAATTAGCCAGCGGCAAGTGCCTGCCAAGACAAAGACACAAGCGGGTGATATGAAAGCCCAGTCTTGATGTCATTAAAGCCAAACATACAATTGGATTCTACAGATGTCCATGATCTCTCCTATTCTTTTATTGGCGTTGACATTTTGAGAGGCGACTGGTTAGTATACAAAGACGAAGATCTGGGCTATGAAGGCTATTCTACTAACACTACCTAGTAGCTAGCGCTAAGTATCTGCCACGTGGATGAAGAAAGAATGGCAGTCCAAGCATGAGCCTTGATTTCATCAAAGCGAGTACAATGTCATTGTATTGTTGCTTCAGGTTTTCCTCTCTCTCTCCTTCATCAATTAGTCTATATGCGAAGATTAGGTGTGGATTAAAGTGAAACCAGCCTGCGGGAAAGTCCTCCTAGCGGGGAGAAAAAGGCGATAGTCCATATGATCCGAATCTAAAACCCCTATTCTCCAACCTAGGTGGTTGACAGACTTTGACAGCATAGGAAGATGTCATGCTCTTCTTTGACTAATCGAGTGCATCACTCATCTTTTGTGATTACCTCGAAATCCATCATTCAAGTATTGAGGGAACCAATGGTCATTGGCAAAGAAATACAAGGTACATATAGAAGATCTTTGGATAAGTCTTTTACATGTAAAGTATTAAGTTCAAAAGCAAAAGTCTTCTTTAAAACAAAGACATTGATTATACATCCACATTAGCAGTTATACTATTAGCCAGGTGGAAGTTCAAACAAAGAAAAAGGACATCACATTTGTAGTTAGTAGATTCACATTCAAACGAAAAAACTTTGGTGGGTAAAAACCTCTATTAAACTTCCCTTTCAATTGAAAGGGCTTTTTTAGGGGGGGGTTCAATCATTCAACTTAAACAAGAAGGGACTTTACCTTATTCTCGACCAGCGAGCAACAACCTCCTCATCAAAAACTTAACCATGGACTTGAATAAGCTCCTTACTCATCTCCAATCCATCCTTCGAACATAGCCACTCCGCAATTTCCGTCCGGTAATCTCCCTGAACCTGAAGTACCTCACCCCAATCCTTGTCATCCACAACCTTTCCCGCACAAGCGAGTTTCTTCTTGAGAACCCCGAGAATCTTGTTCTTTTCGAATTCTTCAGGGAGTCCCTGGACGGTGGTGACCATGTGCGGTTTTTTCTTGCCGTCTGGGGTTCGTTTGGCTGGCCCGGGGGTTGGCTGGGCTCGGATGTGGATTTTTTTCGTGTTTGAGGTCCACGTCGTCTGCGTCGGCGAAGGGATCGAAGGACTTCAAATTTTCGATTTTCGGTCCCTCGATCTTCGGTTTCTCGATTTTTGGTTTCTCGATTTTCGATTTCTTCCTTTTCGGTTTCTCACTTGGAGGTTCCTTGATTGGAGGCTCCTTGATTGGAGATTCCTCGATTAGAGACGTCATCTTTGCGGTGATGGTGGGTTTTTTGCTAGTTTTGGTAGCTTGTGAAATGGTGCTGATGTGCTTTGAGTAGTTGGTGAATCTGCTGTGCTGTGTTATGCTGTGTTGTGTTATGAGTGTATGAATGATGAGGGAATCTCCTGGGGGTCAGAGAGCCGGCTTATATAAAAGATAATAGCAATTATTCAATGGCATTGTCTAGTTTCTCTTTTCATGATTTTTTGCTTCGTGCGTTTCCTTCTTCGTTTTCAGTTCAACAGCTATACCACCACTACTATGTTCTTCACCTGGCATATTGGTATCATAGAGATCACTTTCCTCGTAAACATCCAATTTATATTGAAATGTCGAAGATCTTAACTTATTGTTGATAGATAAGAAAATGTCCCGGCTCATTCATTGACAACTCGTCCCTTAGCCACTAACTAGGCGATACATCGTATTTGAGCATACAAAACCACTGGGGGATCGGAAGCGAGAAAAATGATATGGACTGAAAATTCAATCCCGTACCCAAAATTCATGTACTCTTATACTTCATCTTAGATTTCCCAGTGAACTTAGTCCACTCGATTAATCCAGCTACAAACTTTTGCATGGTTTATGATCCATGAATCTTAGTTTCTCAACTCCTTCCTAACCCCTGAATTTTTCTAATAAGCGAACTATTTAAAATAGTTTTACCACAGCCCTTCCAAAAACAAAGCATAGGAACGAAGCTAGTATTCTCAACGGGTCCTCGCGGGTACAG
Organism: Myriosclerotinia duriaeana; assembly: GCA_002162615.1. Lineage (NCBI taxonomy): Eukaryota > Fungi > Ascomycota > Leotiomycetes > Helotiales > Sclerotiniaceae > Myriosclerotinia > Myriosclerotinia duriaeana. Next base: position 821,940 of record NGKI01000020.1, read on the forward strand.
ATCCTACCCTTAACAGATACTCCGCGGATAATCTGTCTACGGGGCGGATCCTTCGGAATCTGAATGGGTAACCCGCCCCGTAGACCCGCGGAGTATCTGCAGATTATCTGTACCCGCCCCGTAGACCCGCGGAGTATCCGTAGATTATCTGTACCCTGCGGAGTATCTGCAGATTATCTGTACCCGCCCCGTAGACCCGCGGAGTATCCGTAGATTATCTGTACCCCGCGGAGTATCTGCAGATTATCTGTACCCGCCCCGTAGACCCGCGGAGTATCCGTAGATTATCTGTGCCCCGCGGATAATCTGTAGATTATCTGTACTGGATCTGTAGGTATGTGCGTAGAATTCCTACTTTTGAAAAGTGGGAATAGCTTCAAATTACGCATATACCATATAACCTACGCACATACCACATAACTTACAGATAATCTACAGATTATCCGCGGATAATCGGGTAGATCCGTGCATACGGGTACCTCAGGGTACAGATACTCTGCGGATAATCCGTACAGGTACAAATCCTTCAAAATCTAAACAGATACTCCGCGGGCTGGGTCCTACCCTTAATGGGTCCTCCGCGGTGCAGATTATCTGTCCCGCCCCGCGGGTCCCGGGTTTTTTTTGAGGGACCTAAACGAAGCAAAACCGTGGGGCTTCACAGTGAGGTGTTGAAAGCAGATCCAGATCCATGACTATAAATGTGGGATATGAAAATTCATATACAGGATATTCAATTTGAACGTTTCCACGTCCACAACTTCTCTATCGAAAGTGATCACTTTAAAGTTAAAGTGACAAAGATCACTGTAACGATAGCAATATTTGTTGAGAGAGAATTTAAGAACGATAACAATAAACCTCGAGCAAGCAAATGGCCAGCGCTATGCATAGCAAACTAGTCACACCAATCAGTTATGCTACTCTTGTACCATAAACATAAAAAATTAATAGATTCTCCAGGTCTACCTTCCTCGATAAACATTCGAGAATACCAGGATCCAAGACCCATTGTCCATACTTGCTCCCAACACTGCAAAATCCATGCAGTTCCAATCTCCAACCTAGATCGAGGAAAACTTTTATACCCCTATAGTCTAGGGTAAGTTAAAAATCTGCACTTGCAGATCCTCCTGGATCACATTCAATCCCAGAATACCAATTGTAGCATATATACGAAGTATGAGCATATCAATTCACAAACCCCACTCCAATCCTCTTACACGAGCAAGCTATGCAAAAGAAACAATCAAATATATAAACCTCTCATTCAAAGCCCTAAAAATCAAATCAAAATGAATAAAATGCCGAAGAAGGATATGATATATCAGGGGCTTAGGGGATTTATATCTCTGATGTAATTAGAGACCTTTACCCCGAGATGCAATAAACCTGAAAATTGGAAGGAGAAATCTATAAAATCTTGGCGCTATAAAATCGACAATAATCACAATCATAACGAAGGCCAATGAGGAGGAAGAAAGATAGGTTTTTACCTTGATATTTCACTATCACATCACCTTATACCCAAACCCGTACTCATCCTATACCAACCAAATCCTCACCTTCAAACCCTCGACCCTCACTAGATCCTTCCCAAATAACTCCAAATAACTCCAAACAACTCCATACCCAAAAATATCCAATCCTAGCATGTCATTATGATCTCTACCATGCCGTTTTAACCCCCCTATTGAATTCCATCTCATACATCTTAGTATTATATATACAGTACTAGACCACTTATAATAAGCACCCCGATATTCACCCGGAATCTCTTATCTACCCTACCCTCTTCAATTTTAATTATTAAATCAACCATTCAATATTTTTATATTAAAATTTGATATATTTAAAATTGAGATATATATTCTAATAAAAATAAAAAAATTATATACATAATACTAAAGCATCTTATCAATATTTAATATACCAACTCTTTGCTTTAATAACAGCCTCTATTCTACTAAACATATTAGCCCCCAAATTCTTAAATAAAGAATTGTTCAATATATCCCAAGCTACTTACAAAACACTCTCTAGCCTCTACCTAACATATTTTGATTTACTTTTGGATATAACAATATCAAAAAATATCTTATATATTTTCACTTTTAAATACCATTAAATATACTTTATAAAATTTAAATTAAAAAAATAAAAAAGCTAATTATCAACCAATACAATCTTTTTAACTTGAAACCACTCTCTCACTTTAATAGCATAATATATAAATGCATTATCCTATATAAACTAATACCCTAAATCTAACCCTTCAAAAATAAAAGCCACTTCAGCTTCAAGCACTTTCAAATACAAATTTGCACTATACCCATACTTCTTACTTTCAAAATCTTAATCCATAATATAAAACTTACTCCTCCTAATATTACAAAAACTTTCCCAAACTATAACCTTCATATTCTTATAACAAAAATATATTTGAACCATATTTTAGTTCTATTTTTGAAAAGGGGTTTAAAAAACCCATTTTTGCTTTTTCCCCCAACCTTATTCTATAGAATATTTATTAAATTAGAATATTAAACCCCACTCCTCTACTATAAAACTTTTATAAACTAAACACTATACTAATCTTTTAATCGCATATTTTTCTATAAATTTTAACCTTTTCCTAGCTTTCCAATTAGCTATACCATTAACCTTCAAAAATTTTTTAACAATAATAATACTGCATTTCAACTTATACTCCTTTATAATATTTTTATACATAAATTTTAAAAATAAATATACATAACATAATAAATATTATTCATTTTATTCTATATATAATTTATTTCAAGCCTTACATAATAGAAATATATCATTATTGCACAATAAATTTGTCCAAATAATATATTGTACAATACTACAAAAGATTTGAAACTTTTGTACAATTCTACTAGAACTAATACCCTCCTTTACTTTCCCTGTTATTCTACCGTAGTTGTAAAGATTAAAATACATCTCAAAAATATTATTATTATTAATAAAACATAAAAGAAAATATTATAATAATATAATTGATATTTAAAATAAAAAATTGTAAAAAAAGACATATAGATTTTGATAAAAATACATGTTTCGCCTATTATAAGTGGAGATTAACTGTACATACCCTTTATCATTTTATAATCTTATCAGTTCCTAGATCTGTAAATCAATACATTCATACATTTATACAACCAGCAGCGATAACGAGATCACGGTATTCGTCTACCGTTGCTACCAGTACTACCTATCTCTGTCATAATATATTTCCGTCTCCTCATAAGCGACAGCTCAAATTCCCCATTACAAAAGACCTTGACTCTTTCCCCTACTACTTAAAGAACAAAAATCTAATCCACAAAAGTTACCAACGATGACGAAGTCTGGTGGTCACAGTCTATAGGTTACTCATCTAAAAACCCCCATTTCGTTCTTCCCATCTCGATCTTATAAAGTTGCAAAGAAATTTCACTTCACCATCCATCAATCTTCAATAAAGCCTATCCAGGACCAGCATGAATTTCATTTTTTCTTTCTCATACCTCAGTGTCACCTCAGAATTGTGACTACGGGTGTATGATCTCCAAATAACAAAAGAGATATCCATCACATCAAATTCACCTACAAACCAAACACAGTATAAAACCAACAAAGAAATATATAAACTCCCCAATACCCTTCCGACTTTCTATCCATAACCGCGAGATGATTTAACGCTTAAAAAGAAAGCTGCTAATACTATATATATCATTGTGAGATCTTATTTCGATACTAGGTAATACTGATTACTGTTTTACCCCTTTTCAATATCCAACACCCAATACCTAATACCCAATAATTAATTTATCCTATCTCTAACTCGACATCTTAACATCTTTTGTGCTTTAAACTATATATTATACTATACTATATAGTTTACAGTCTACACCTAACATTCCCATCCACATCCACATCCACATCTAACCATAATCCCGGCCCAACCCATTACCTTCTCCCATGCCGAATCTAAATCTCTTTATATAAAATAAATTATATAATCCAACAATCCAACAATCCGCACTCCCGTCTAATACCTACTCATACTCATACTTCACCTACTAATAAGTAAACTCAACTCATAAAAGCGAGGAACCCTCCAATGACTAAACCCCGCACTTCTACCTCCACCTCCACTCTTTTGATCTTCCACTCCTCCACTCCTTCATTCCACTCCACTCCACTCACTTCACCCTACAAAATTCACCCCCTTAATATTTTTTCTACCCTCATCCCTCCCTTTCAAATTTTCAATCCTAATCACTACTTCTCCACTACCACATACAAACTACACTAACCCATATCACATTACATCACACTACGCTATACTACAATATACCACACTTTTGTTTATCCCCCCTCACCTTTCCTATACCTATACTTATACTCATTTCCATCCTTCACTTCTCCCTTTACTCTTACTACTATATACTATATCCAAACCACATTATACCACACCAAACCACACCATACCATTCCCAAGCCCAATCACCATCCCCCATCTACATCCCTCATCCCAATTTAAACTCAAACCCTCGCTTTTAAAGCTTTATATCATTCGGTAAATTACTCTCATGCCACTAAAAGTGAAATAAATTACTCTCATGCCATTAAAATTAGTAAAATTTTAAGTCATTTTACTTTTATGCTATTTAGATTCTATACTTCAAAAAACTAGAATCTAATCTAAAAAGGTAGATTTTACCCTCCTATTATAAAATCTAAATAAACTAGATTATATTCTTTTAAGCTAGAATCTACTTCTCTACTATAGATTCTACCCTTCAACCATAGAATCTACCCCTCTACCATAGATTCTACCCTTCAACCATAGAATCTACCCCTCTACCATAGATTCTACCCTTCAACCATAGAATCTAC
>NGKI01000020.1:828495-840196 GCA_002162615.1 Myriosclerotinia duriaeana
AACCAACCAACCAACCAAAAACCAAACATCATTACAGCACAGCACAAACCAAACCATAAACTAAGTAAACTAAATAAACTAAATAAAATAGTAAAATAGTAAATCACTACCTACTCCCAATACAACACTGCATAACACAACACTGCACAACACAACACTACATCTTCCTTAAAATTACATCCTACACATCACACCCTACACTCTACACTCTACCATTCTACCATTCTACCATTCTACCATTCTACCATTCTACCATTCAAAATCCAAAAATCCAAAATCCCCAAAAAAAAACAAAATCCAAAACAAAAACAAAAAACATTTCAAATCACCTCCATCCTCACCTCCTCACATCCTCACCTCCTCATATCACATCACATCACATTACATCACATCACATCACATCACATCACAAACAAACAAACAAATCCACATCTATTCTCTCTCTCACTCAATCAATCAACCATTACTTTTTTATTTGAATTGAAAAAAATTTCAACATCTCAAATTTCAATATCTCAACATCTCAATATCTCAATATCTCAATATCTCAAGTCTCATGATGCAAATATCCCCATACTACCATATCAACCATCCCACTAAATCATCCATCCATCTTTATCATAAAATCATTCATTCCATCATCCATCACCCATCATCCATCTTTCATCTCCATCCATCATATCATCTATTCATCCCATCCCTTCCCTTCCAATACGCCACCTCTCGCCTCTCGCCTCGCCATCAGAAATGAATTACAAAATCATTCAAGCTTCAGCCAACAACCCTCCTCCTCCAACACACACACACACATCCATCCATTCATCCATCCATTCAACCATTTATATCATCATATCATATCATACCATACGATAGACACATCCATCAATCCCTCCATAACATCATCCACAAAATTCCAAGAAAACCAACAACTGCAACAACCAAGAAGATAACAAAATGAAAGAGGTCATAAATCATCATAAAATTGTGTGTAAATAAGCCCTAGAGCTAGAGATAGAGCTAGAGCTACAGCTACAGCTACAGCTAGAGCTAGTGCTCAAAGAAATCAGAAGTAGGTCAAAGTCAGAGAAGTTTCAAAAATCTCCAAACAAAAGAATCAGTGTTCCTGTTCAGTGATCCAGTTTTTCCCTTCTCTATCCATCCTTCCCGACATCATAAAAAAAAAAGAACTTTCGAGACAGGTCTCTCGTGCTGTAAATATCGAAATAGGAAAGAACAACATGGCCCATTTCATTATTTTAGTCATTCATCTGAACAAAAACAAATCATTTAAGTCTTTCCCATGAACGAATAAAACACAAAAATCCTAAAATCCCAAATGTTTCATGTCGACGCCTAGAGTGTCATTAATAGGCGCCCTTCGTTTTTTTGCTTCTCGAGTGGAAAAAAAAGAAAACCCCCAAGTAGTAAAGAATCCCGCTTGCATGTGTATCTTTGGGATCATTTCTCAACAGATTATTTCCTTTCCCATATTGCAAAGCGTAAATTCGTTAGGCCGTAAATCGATGATCATCATCAAGATCATCTAAGAATTTCAGTCATAAACTCGTCGTCATACCAAGGTTCGAATAATCTGCCGAATCTATGTTCGGCGAATACAAAGACAATCGTGAAGATAAAAAAAAAGGAAATTTTCTTTCAAAGAGTGTACTTGTGATTGTCGACAAATGCTTTTGTGGCGCGAGCCAAGAACGAAAAAAGACAGTTGATCATGATTGAAGAAAGAATCAGATCACTGGAAGAAGGCGCAAAAGTATGCGATTAAATCATCTATCCGAGTTACCGGCGTCGCTGCGTGATGGTCGATTGAGCTCGGTTTAGTCCAGGGTTATAAGATGGTCCAGAAACCGATCCCTCACGGATGGTTTTGCGTCTCTTTAAACCATCGGCATCAGCCATTCCTGGACCTCTGCTAGATGGTCGACCATCATCATCATCATCTCTGCCACGCTTGTTATTCGCAGGCGCACCATTCATGATGTTTTGACCAGCGTAACCATTAGACATTGAGGATGTAAGATCTGATTGTGGCGCATACACGTCACCACTTCCGTTACCATTGGCTGTTCCACGTTCTTGACTAACTACATTGTACAAATTACTCGAAGGTGGCTGTATTCTCGGAGGGGTGCTGTAACCTTGCTGTTGAGCATAGTATGACTGTGGTGCTGACGCCGTTCTAGGAGTGGCTCGACCGGAAGCTGGATGATTTGGTGAGCCAGTCATCTCAGGTGAGAGGTGAGTGTGTTCACCTGTTATTGATCCTACGGCTGAGCCGTTTGAATAATTATATGGCCGACGACTTGAATCGTAATTGCCCTGGCTATCATGAGTGTATTCACCACCATCATGTTCTTGATCATGGTCCTCTTCGACTTGACCATTTCCTTGGTGATGAATCATTCCATTTGAATCCTTGGACTCATGGTGTTGAGACTCAACATCTGGTGCTCTCGTTAATGGTGGACCCATTTCATTCTTGATGTATGAATTTGGCTGTTGTGAGTATTGTGGCATACTTTGTTGAGGAGGGGGGGCCTGTGCGTAAGCATTCTGTGGTGGAGGTGCTTGAGAATACATCTGCCTCGAATCGTAGGGTTGTTGATTTTGTTGATACTGTTGCATCGATTGAACGGAAGTTCCAGGAGGGGTGGTGGCTGGAGTTGTAGGCATCGAGCGAGCATTACTTAGACCAGTGTCAATTGACAAAGGATTGGTACCTTGCACATTACCCATGGATTGTCCCGTCCATTGAAAGTTGCCATTAGAATTATCCATATTACCCATTACGCTAGATGCACTTGTGGGAGGAGTAGGAAATGTGTGTGATCGTTCGAGAGCAGGGCGACCAGTATTTGGATGAGGCGCGAGGGAGTGCTGTGGACCTGAAAGAGGAGCGCCAATTGAGTTAGTCATTGAGTGATGGTGATGTTGGTGTAATGAAGGCAAACCAGGTGCTTGTGGATTCCTCATCTGGTTTTGCTCATGCTTGCGTCGTTCTGCGGCTGCCATTACTGCGTTTGTTCTTGTCTGATTCGTTGGGTGGTATAAGAGAGCGCCAATGTTGTGAACAAATAATGGATACAATAATTCCGTAATCTTTTCCTTGTTTGCAAAATCCAATGCACGCTCGAAAGGAATCCTAAGGTTGTGGTCAGATATGCACATGCACAGATAATTCAACTTCTGCTCACCAAACGCCCTTTAAATGCATAGGACCAATTTTCACAACATGTCTCATCTTCTCACTTTTCAGAATGCCGTCTCGTCGTCCACGAGTCATGCCAGCAACATTCAATAATTTTGTCCCATTAATCATGTGGTTATCTTGATGGTTAGCATATTTTGGAGATTCGAGATGAAAGAGCGAAGCTTACCTTCACGTCTAGCCACGCAAATACCCTTTGCCTCTACTTGAAAGCATAAACTACCCTCATCTTCCCATAGAGTTGCTGTCACCCTGGGCTTCATTCCTGGAGGTGCAATCTGACCAGTTTGGTCAAATTGTTGTGGTCCACCATAACCTTGATTTGGCATACCGGGTTGAGTGGTCATTGCGGGAAGTGGTAACACATTACCTTGACCACCCATTGAACCGGGAATCTGCGCCGATTGCGGTGATTGGAGTCCATTGCCATAGTATTGACCATATGGAGCTTGTTGCGCCGTTGAATAATGGGCAGGACCAGGTTGAAGTAGTGGTGGCTGATGTTGAGGATATTGATTCAGGGCACCTGATGTAGCAGTTTGCGGTGGCGGAGCTTGTCCCGCCGACATGTGTGGAGGATAATACATATCTTGAGGGCCGTGGTTCATGGTGTTTTGATATGGCTCTTGGCTGTAAGAGTATGCTGGATTTGATGGTGGAGTGCTGTAAGATCCCTGAGGTAGAGAAACAGGTAACCCACTACTAGCTGGCGTGGGAGAGGGGGTTTTGGGTCCGTTTGACGAACTCGCTGTGGTGTAGGATGAATGAGAACTTCCGTTCAAGATTGAGGAAGATCCTAATGAGCTCAGTGAACCAACCCGGGGAGATGAAGTACCAGACGAATAAGCCTGTTGCGGCGGTGGCAAAGGCAAAGCGGGCAACCTTTCATTCACATACAGTGGTCGCTGCGCGGCGTGATGGTTGTAATATGGTACTTCGGTAGGCCCCCGGGTTTGCACTTGCGATATCGACGGAAGATCCAGTTTTTCGGTTTGAATGATCAAGTCCTGAAAGGACAATGATCTGGCAGACTCAACAAAGGGTCTTCCGAGAAGAAAGATTTGAATTTTACGTTAGACAACAAGATTCAACTTGTGGTCTATTCGCGTATATGGGTATAATGGCTTTAGGATATGGTAAAGTCTTCTAAAGAAAGTTCAAAGTCGCTCAACCAAGAAGGTACAATGATGATGCTTGGGTATAAATTGGCAGAGACTATCGTCGATATGAAGAATCAAAAAACAGTCACTGCTTTTACAACGAGCGCAAACGTAATGGGTCGTTTATTTTCGTGAAATATGATGCATATGCCAAAGATGCAGAAGCAATAGGATCTTGTAAAACCTCAAAAATAAAAAAAACAGAAGAAAAAAAGACTCGAAAAAAGTAGACGTTTGGCTCGTAGAAGTCGTTACAAAAGGACTTGAAGCTTTGTCAATCCAATTGAGGTGCGATTGAAGCTCCACGACAGGATCGTTGGCAGTTACGCGAACCTGCAGGTGTGTATGCTTGTGCTTGTCGCTTCTTTGGAAGGAATCTGATCCGTGCTTCAAGATTCGAGGATGCGAACGTAGAAAATCGTGAAGCTCGTGGAAATATTTGTTGATACTGATAGGGGAGAAACAAACTGCGGGTGGAGTTTATTGTGAGAAGGCGTGATGTGTACTTGTGGATAGTTGTGTAAGTTTGGTCAAAAGAATTGAGGATATCTGCCAACTCTAATGCAGGTACACCCAGTCAGCGCTGCAGCAATTGCAATGAGAAACGATGCGCAAATCTAGAAGGTAGTGGTGATTGGGGGGGTGAGAGACGGGAAGCATTGATCATTGAACAATGAGGTACATACCTTTTTGTTTGAACTATCTAGGATTTTCTTTTTTACTTTTTTTTTTTTGGTTTCTCTTTCCCTGCACTTCGTTGGAGGTTTATGAAATGGGGGAGGTCGGGAAAGGGAGGATGAGAGAGTGGGATTGGAGAGTTCAAAAAAAAAAGGCGTGGAGGGAGAGAAGAATAGAAACGAGGGAGGAGGTTGGGCGGTGATGTGTGTGGTGTGGTATATGGTGTGGTGGTGGTGGTGGTGGTGGAGGAGGAGGAGGAGGTGGGTTTAAGGAAAGTTTAAGGGTATTGGTCGAAGGAGGTTAGACTTAACGAGAGTGGTGGTATGGGTTGTATGGGTTGATGAGAGAGAGTAGCCGTAGCCGTAGCCGTAGATGTAGAAGGGGAAAAAAAAATAAAAAATAATAGATTGAATGGATGTGGATGTGGATGTTGGATGAGGTAAGGTGTGTCAAGGTGTGTCAAGGTTGTCAAGATGGTCAAGGTAGGTGAGGTGGGTAGGTATGGATAGGTTTGAATATGTCTTTTGAAGTAGGTAAGGTAAGGTAAGGTAAGGTAGTAATTGAAGTGGATGGAGTGAGTGAAGTGGAGAAAATGAAGGTTTAAAGAAGTAAAGTGTTTAAAAGTAGTGAAATACGGTAGGATAGAGTGAAGGATTAAAAATAATAATAATAAATCAAAATAATGAAGAAATAAATAATAAATTAGATGAATGAAGTAATTTTTTCTCTAATTAAGTTATGGGTGATGAGGAGGAGGAGGAGGAGGTGATGGTAATAATAGTTGTAGATAATAGTTGAAGATAAATCTTTTGATGCTTGATAATAGTGAATAGGATCAAAAAGACAAAAAAAGACAAGACATTCAAAAATAGGACAATGTTCTTCTTGTTTTTGTTCTTGTTCTTGTTTTCTTGTTCTCGTTGTTCCTCCTCCTCTTCTTCTTCTTCTTCTTCTTCTCTTCTTTCTTGCCTTCTTTGCCTTAACTGGCTATTCCTTGTAATCGTAATAGTAGTGTGATGTGTATGTAGTACGGTAAGGAAGAGTGGAAGCGTCCGGGTGGAATTGGATGAAGGGTTGTGAAAAAAAAAAAAGAGGCGTAGGGAAAGTCTTCGTTTCTGGTGGGTGTGGATTATTGTAAGATATTGATAGTGGAGAGATTCCAAAAAAAAAAGTATTGATAGACTTTGTCTTGTTTCCCTTCGATTGTTATAGAGTAAAGGAAGAGTGGATATTCTACTACTTTTTTTTTTTTTTTGGAGTCCTAAGATTTCCCTTTCCTTTCTCAAAGTCTTCTCTTTCTTCCTCTTCTTATTATTATTCAAGCAAGTTAATATCAATCAATAATGAATGATTCCTCTCTTCTCTCCCTCCCTCGCAAGCTTCTTCTTCTCCCTCTCTCTCTCGGTATCTTTTTTTTCTGCCCTTTGGTGTAAACTTGGTTTTGGCTGGGTGCTTTTAAAGTGGATGTTTGAGCCGTAACTTACTAATTATTACCTAGTAGGCTAGTACCTACCTCCAGCTACCTAGTAATGTAATCCCGGAATGGAGCTAAGAATGATGAACGTGTTAAACGTGTGTGATGTGAACCCAAATATCTTGAGCTAAAATGTACTTTAGTCCTTTCTTCTATACGGAAGTACTCTAACGTCGAACAATAATGAAGCAGGTTTCTTTAATGATATTGATATTTGATATTTGATATTTATCCTCATCTATTCCTATTCCTATTCCTATTCCTATGATGATAGTAATCAGATTATCATCATCATCCAATTCTTACATACCAATAAAGATAAATCTCTTCTTCAATATTCCAATCAGACTTCACTTCACTTCACTTCATTCACACTTACACACTTCAATAACATTATGAACTTCCACATTTAGTTTAACCCCTAGATATCATTTTCTTTTTCATTTCTTTCTTTCTTTCTTTCTTTTCACACAACTAATAACTCTCAAAATAATATCCTAGACTCCAAGTTATCCTTCACTCAAGGATTCTTTTTAAAAAAGCAGGCGATAACTAACCTTACCTTACCTTACCTTACCTCACCTTACCAGCCTTCCTTGTAAACAAACTGATACAATCCAATTTTTCCCCAATACCCAATGATTATTGTCCTTCATTTTTCTGCCACATTATTACTAAATTAGCGTCACCCTTAGAACTTTCTTAGTTGAGTAGTAGTTTGGTGGAGCTAAAATCCTAAAAGCTAAAGGCTAAAGGCTCGTTCCTCTAAGACTAATAAAAACCTTTTTTTTTTTTCTCCCCCTCTCCCCCCCCCCTAGAAAAAACCATCCATCCCTAGTCGACCCGCGCCAATTCTTGAACCTTGCACAGAGAACTGGGGGGTGGTTGGATTAAGACTTAAGTACCATTGTTTATTACTCTAAACGAAGGGAGGGCACTGGAGTTTGAAGTGCGAGGGTTGTAGGATCAATTGGTCCGACTGGTTGAGGGAAAACAATTGGTGAGAATTGGAAGGATAGATAGTAAAGATGAGGTAAGTCACTGTAAGTGAATAAGTGAATGAATAATAAGCCAAATAAATCATAGCAAATGTTTCAACCAACACCTACCTACCTAGTAACCTAGTAAACAATTCAAACCAAAAAGGTATACAAAGTAAACACAAAGAATCAAAGTATCAAAGTTTCATTCCATCTCCGGAATTTCATTTACATAATACAACCACAATACCCTACGGGCCAACTTCCTCAATACATTAATCGTGGTACTAGTGGTACTTTGTGTTGTTGTACTTTTCACTCTATGAACCTGCTTCGCTGGTTGTATATTCTTGTTGTATCGTGGGGTAGGTAGGTAGGTAGGTAGGTATCTCGAAAATGTGAACGTGATACCTCTTTTAATCCCTACCACTCTCCCTCTCCCTGGAGTCCTGGACTCCTGGACCCAGACCCTCTGTCTACCTTTACCTATCCAGGACTAAATCCATTCATTCATTCATTCATTCATTCATTCATTACCTACCTAGGCATTCAAAAGATAGGATAAAACAATCAACAATAATGAACAAACGAAAGAAACATGCGAGGTGGCAGTATGGGGCCAATCCATCCAACCACGATCCAACCAACCAACCAACCAACCATCCCCCATCAAAAGTGGCAGAAAAAGTCGCAGAATGGCCGTGGCCGTGACCATGACCATGACCGTGACCGTGGCTATGAGTTCTAGTCCTGGCCGCTGAAAAGTAATGGAAACTAGGTACAAGGATGTGAAAGGACTGGTCAACCGTTCTCAATAATGGGAAGAATGAAGTTGAACCAGGGCCTTTAATATATGGTCGCTGACGGCTAGCTAATGATTGGTTGATATTGATAGCAGCCGTTCCGGTTCGAAGATATCAATGCTTATCAATTGACTGGATGGATGACTGGATGGATGGATGACTGGATGGATGAATGTGTGAGGTAGGACGAGGAAGAGGAAGAGTTATTTTTACTCTTCCCTTCCGATGGGTTGTTGTTTTACTTGCATCGATGAAGGGGTATTTATTGTTTACCGTTCAAGTCATCGTTCAAGTCTTGTCTCTCAATGAATTCTTCTGCATCCGAAAAGGAATCATTCATATTAATGAATTGCATAAAAGAAGCAAAGAGATATTCGGAGCCTCGGGTATAGAGTAACAGCTGCTTTAAAGATATATTCATATCTTCTAATCGATCTCTCATTATACCTAGTCACAAACTGAAACCTTTGGACTTGTATAAAAAGGTGGCCAGATCCATGATAAGCCGCTCTACATCCAGGTAAAAGACGGAACGGCAATGATGATGAGATAGATGATGCTCGACGGTGATGCTTGACGATGATGCTTGACGATGATGATCTGATGCGAGTATTTTCCTGGTGGGGCATGGTTGTTCAATTCTTCATAGGTACTCCGTACGACGTACAGTACTCAAGTACAAGTCATTATTGATGAATCAATACATGGATTATTCGAAAGTGGCAACTTCCTTATCTTGATCTTTCTTCCTAGTACCTACATACGGAATATGATGGATGATCTTGTTTGATGAATGGATCTCATATATATTATTACCATTCATGGCATCCATTATCTATACCGGACCTATTCATATCGTATCCAAATTCATCAAGGGGTGGGGGGAAGGGAAGGGAAGGGAAGGAAAACTTAGGAAAGGAAAGGAAAGGAAAGGATAAACTTTCTTCAACCAAAGAAACATCTAAGCATCCAACCAACCATCCAAGCATTCTTCTTTGCATCTAAACCCTGCCTTACCGATCAAGCCCGCATCGCATTACCTGCTGCGACGTTTTCCCTCCTGGCAGCGACGGCGTAGTGCATCATTCTACGGTTCACACCATGGTTCATACCGTGGCTAAGGAAAAATAATCCCTATCCTATCCTATCCTATCCTATCCTATCCTATCCTATGATTCCTATCCTATCCTTTGCTTTCCCTGTGCTATATAATAATTATTGCCTCATCAAACCACGATACAATCATACAAATACACCAAAACACAACAAACAACCCTGCTGCTGCGCCAAAACAAGTTAATAAATCTAGGCTGAGCCTATCAACCATACATAGGTAATCATAATAATCTTCCATAATCGGGGATCGAATAAATGCACTCCAGACTTTCTTGAACCTATTATTCAAATAATAAAAGCACCGTGCCTATTTGCATTGGTAGATATCTCCTACCGGTATCTAGGTATGTAACATTTTGCTTTGCGGGAAGAAAAGGGAAAGGGAAAGGGAAAGGGAAAGAGAAAGAGAAGGAGAAGGAATACAAAGATTCTTATCGGGAATTTCCCTAATCGTACGGTACTCATACAGTACTCATACTCATATTCATATTCATATTCATATTCATATTCATATTCATCATGCTTATACCAATACTTCCACCAACCTATCCACCCTCACATGCTCCCCCAATTATTTATCCTCCATCATGCTCCATGTAGGTAGGTATCCATCCTCTGCGGCGGGCGAGAACTTGGGTCCTTTTCCCTCTTTCCCTCTTTCCTTCCATGATCCATCCAAGCTTGATCGCTGGACGTGACGAATCTGACGATAAAGGGAAATTTACGGGAATTCCCTAGTACCGTATGTCCTAACTTCTAATAAGTTAAAGTCCTAGACTCCCCTACTGCGAGTCTGCGAATCTGCGATGCACGGTTTACGAAGAAGCCTTGTCGGTCCGGCGTCTGCAAGACGGGATCGCCTGCTTTTGCATACTGTAGTATGTAGTATGTAGTCTGTAGTAACTGTAGTAACTGTACAGAGTATGTATGTATATGTACCGGTACATGCCTACATGATATCGTTTCTCTTTTCATCCCGTCCCTACCCTACCCTACTACTGTAAGTAAAGTACCTAGGTAAGTTCTCTTACTACGATCTATGATCTATCCTTGAAGGGTTGGATTATTGATAGTAGCTTGCTTGCTTGCTTGAGCTTGAGCTTGAGCTTGATGCTAATGCTAATGCTAATGCTAATGCTGATGCTTACTTTAATGCTTAATGATGCTCACGGAGCTCCGAGCTTGAGCTTGAGCCTGTGCTTGAGCTTGAGCTTGGATCAGGGAAATTATCTAGTGGATGTGCATTGTGCATTGTGGATGGATGGAATGGATGGAATGGATGGAATGGATGGAATTGATGAACGCAATAATACCAGTGCACAAAATCGAGGAACGCACGCACGCACGCACACACACGCATGCACAGATGCTAATCACTGGTACCTAGGTAGGTAGTTACGTTCAGTACCGTATGTCGGCATAGGTATTCGCATAGCATAAGCATAATATAGTATAGCATATCATGGCATATTATAGTATAGTATAGTATAGTATAGTATAGTATAGTATAGTATAGTATAGTATAGTATAGTATAGTATAGTATAATAGCGTTAATAATAACATAAAGATATACCCTTAACTATCGATATAAAGATATTCTTTTTATAATAAATTTATAGTTTAATAATTTAATAATTTAGTTCCTTTTATTAAACAAATAACTTTATAAAATATTTAAAATATAATAAAAAACAAAGTTAAAACTATAATTAAAACGAAAACTACAACTACGAGAGAACTTTGATATTAGCTATTCATTTTTACTATTATTTATTATTTCCCTACTGATTTCACTATTTGAGTACTTTAACCCAATCCCATGACATGACATAACCTAGAACCCGTAACTCGTAATTCGCAAACTCTAAAATGTAGAATAGGAAGAAAAAAAGAAAAGAAAAAAAAAATCAACCTCGGCTTTCGGACAATAATGGATGCTTCACATGGCGGGTTGGTAGGGCGGGCGGCTGGGCGGCTTAAAGAAAGATGATGTTTAATATTTAATATTTAAAAATGTGGCTGTTGGGTTTGGGTTTAGGTTTGGGTTTGGGTTTAGGTTTGGAAGGGGTTGGAGGGGTTGGAGTTGGAGGGGTTTAGACCGGGCGGTGGGTGGACTGTACAGTGTAGACTCTGTAGAGGGATGGTTGAGATTTGAGACTTGAGGGATGGGTTGTGAAAGGGGAGTAGGTAGATATTGATATTCAAACAAAATACCTTCCTTACTTTGAACATATCTCTCTCTCGTTCCTCTCACCAAAAAAAA
>NGKI01000020.1:840211-866660 GCA_002162615.1 Myriosclerotinia duriaeana
TTTCAAAGGCTCAAACACATCACATCCACCCATGATCCATCACCCCTTCAATTCCGTTCCCCTTGACGGATATCGAGACTCGAGTACCTTACCGGTATATTTATTATTGTAAAGCCCAAGCAGGTATGGTATGGGTCTTTAGAGGGTAGGTAGGTAGGTGGTAGTAGGTAGTAGGTACGCCATCGGGATTCTGTCTACCCGGTTTGGTTACTTTGGTAGGCAATGGGCATGTTGTTTTTTTTGTTAGGGTATTATTGTATTAGGATGAGGGATGAGGGATGAGGGATGAGGGATGAGGGATGAGGATGAGGATAAGGATGAAGGGGCTCAGTACCGAGGGATAATGATAATGATGGTGATGGGTAGGTAGTTTAATCCTTACATACACTACAATCTACAATCTACATACTACATACTACTCTATCAACTCCATACTCTCTCCTCAAGACTCCAACCCCGCCGACAATACTATACACTATTAATACAGTAAGTAGCCTGTAAAAAAAAACATAGCCGTGACATGACCGAGACCGAGACCAACGACGATCAATATCAACATTGCCCCTTCCCAGAATCCCAACCCCCTCTCGGCAAGTATGTATTTATGTATGTATTATTGTACTGTAATTTGTACCGTATCTCCCCACTCCCAAATGACCAGGATGAGGATGAGGAAAAGCGATCCGGCTTCTTCCCCCTAGGCCCTAGCTTACTTACTTACGTACGGGAGGGAATGTAACATGATAAGTTATAACATCCAGGTATCGAAATGGGCTTCAACTTTCAAGAGCGTTCGTCAGAAAAGGATGTCGAGCTGGGAGATCGGGATGAAATGTGGTTGTGTTGTGTGGTGTTATATCATGTTATGTTATGTTATATCGATATCAGAATCATCAAAAACGCATCGTCTTTGCGATTAATTATGAATTTATGATTGAAGTGGTCTTATCCATCCCTACCCTACAATCTACAATATCGGGCAGCTCCAGCTCCACTCCACTCCCACATCCGAAGCTGCACGTCTGCAAGTCTGCAAGCGATGACGGACTTCAAAGGTATGTACATTATTGTAAGTACAGAACTGTCTGTACGTAGGACGCAGGGATCCGAGAAGTGGGAGAAATCTGGTGTGAACTGCTTGATGTGAGATCGGCTTGGTTACTGCTGCTGCTGGCAGCTGCGGATGGATAATATGTATGCAGGAGATGAATATAGATGGATGGGAACTTGGAAGGGGAAAGAGGCTTTAGTTTTTATGGATGCATGGAACTATTTTATTTTTTTTATCCTTTGTGAAGGATGAAGGATGAAATAGAGGGTGGAATTCGAAAGCGATGGGAGTTTGGATGAAGTTCGCTGGGTGCATAGGTAGGTACATCTAGCTACTCGAACCTTTAATATTTCTTTGCTTTCCACCCTCACGCAAGAGCCAGGACAAGACAGGGTCAAGATCAGTTTCGCAACAAACTGCCATCATGCCATGAGATATATTCGGTATCACATGTCTAATCGAAGCCCACTCCCTTTCTCACCCAATCACACATCACGCATCATACATAACATACATATTACATACCAGTAATCAATAAACAAATCTACCAAACTCCTCTTCGGCTTCTTTCTTCTCTGCTCGATACTTACGTAGGTACCAGTACTTTACTTTACTTTGCTTCATAGCATGCTAGCAATGCTGGCATAGCATGGTATACAGTGCAGAGCAGAGCAGTGCAGAGCAGTGCAGTGCAAATGCAGTCTCGGAGAGCCGCATGCATTCATTAACACCTCCCTAGCCTTTAGCCTACTGTAGAACCTTTAGAAGAGAGTTGGGGAGGGAAGATGGATCTCCATTGCAGCGAGTGGCATTGCAGTGAGTGGTAAGTATTACTTGCTTGAAGCAGCTTCCGGAATCGGCGCGGGGGGTTCTTGGATGGGGTTATATTATTATAATAGAGGATTACATACGGTGCAGGTAGAGAGCTTTGAGGTGCATGAATGATGGGATGAATGGATAGATAGATGGATGGATGGGATGGGATGGGAATCATGGGATGGTTGGATTGATGGATGGATGGAACGACATGTATTAAATTATTACACTGCTCAGATGTTTCAAAACAATATATATGTCAATCCAGTAATCAACTGGTCCAAATAAAACTACCATCATCTCACCATCTACCTATACGCCAACTTATCATGTGGTAATCATGTAATCGTACACCTACCGTACAATACAAACTATATCGACGCATGCATGCACAATGACGCAAGAATCACTTCTACAGGGACTAGGTAGGGAAGTATCTTCCTCCACCACTTCACAATGGTTTCGAAAAAATTCAAAATAGCATCGCTCGCAACAATCAGCATTGTGAGTGATTCATAGCGTACTCTGGTACTCTGGGAGTCGTATGCTAGATATCTAATAGTACTATCGGGATGAAACGGTATGCCCAAATCATGCAGTCCTCACCATCTGGCATCGATCCATCCCCGATTCCACCGTTCCTTGCGTCGGGGCTCGCGGAAGGCTGGTCTGTCTATCTTTAATCTGGCTCTGGCTGGCTGGCTGGCCGGCCGGCTTCGAGATCTCACGGTGACGGTGTGGAAACTGTGACATTGGTAAAAGTAAATGAACCGCCGCCTTGATTCAAAGAACCAAAGAAAAAAAAAAAATTCATCATCCAAGAATAATGGGCGTGGGGATGCGGGCAATAGCTGACTAGCTAACCGTTCGAGAAATCCGGTAATGATGAAGTTGCCCACCAGTCTCCTTCGTCCACGACTGTAAAGTCTGTAAGTCATCAAAAGGCGAGACTGGCGAGCGGCCCAACAGCCAAGTTTCCATGTCACGAGTGAAAGAAACACTAGATACGGTATACCTATTACCTATGAATTTGGGATTTGAAACAGTGGTATGATTATGATATTTCCCCATTTCGCGGATCGTTCGTTTAGGGATGAACTAGCTAGCGGATCTTACATTGACAAATTGATTGCGTTGTTGTTCATCACAAGAGCGAATGAACCAAAGGCTATCCATCTATTGTTGGGTAATTGTTGGTTGGATTGGAAGAAGAATCCATTCCTCCTCTCCTCGATCCAGATTCCAATTCCAGACCAGAATCGATTGATTCCAGCACTCTACTGCTACTACTAGCTCCTCACTGAAACGAGCAGGAGAGAGAAATCCACGAGTCACGTTGTCTCTTGTCTTACACCATATCAATCCATTGGCAATACGTGACCCACGTATCCCTCTCTATTTATCTGGTAAGGGTAGGAGGATTCTCACCGCCTCGAAAATAAACATCCTTTCCGACCTAGCTTACTTTGAGCATATTCATTATTACTCCTAGCGCATTATAATTTATTGACTTCTCCTAGCTTACACACTTTCCACTCCCGGCATCAGTCCCTGCAGACATTTGGCACTCCTTGTTACGACTTTCCTGCTATGATTTCTGGTGGCCCTTGCCTTGCCTGGTTAACACTTGCATCATGCGCAGCGGCTGCTCACAGGCTGCACAAGCTGATACTTGGCCAATGGGGAAGAGGAAGGGTGAGTGTCTATGGGCATGGATTATTTTGAACGTCCGGAGGGCGCATGGTCTAAGCTCATTTTGGTGAAATGCTATTTGTTATAAGTTTATTGAGTTTGTGTAAAGCAATTGGCATTCCAAAGTTTAAAAATCAAAAAGGGATTTTACTTGATGGATTATGAGCCAAACAAAGTTGCCAGATGGCCAAAGATCAAAGACCTCATTTCATCAACTCGTTCCCTCCAACATCCATCCTATCAGCTTATCCAAAACCCCTCAGTGTCGATCCCATAGCTTTGAGCGACGTTACCCCAATCAACATCAACCACGTCGTTGACCGAGCTTTTTTCCTAGCCCTCTTGCCAACCCTAGTAAATTAACATCCCCCCCAAAGAAAAATAATCGCACACTAATTACTGTTGGGGAAACATTCCTACTCGGTGAACACGTTTTGGGAAAGAGGCGGATCGATTCCTGTTTAACCAGACACCACCGCAGCCGAGAAAAAACGCACAACATCGAGAGAAAAACTCGCCAAAGCAAAGCCATGGAAATCCCGAAGCGAAGTTGTGGATGTGTTATGATTGGATGATGGGGATGAGTGTATGGGTGAGCAAGCCATGGATGCAAGCCAAGAAGCCAGAAAGCAGGGTTTGGGAAGTTGGTGTAAGACGGACCGTTTTCCGCATGTGCAGAAGTGCAGAAAGGCTTGATCCTAGATGTATGGATTCTAGATTTATGGAGTGAATGGTGAGGAAGAGGATTATATAAGCTGCATCGGGAGAACTTATCAATTGATACTCCGCCTTTGGAGGAGGTTCATTCGGCAGCTATTTTCATAATCTTATACTCTATAAGGATGCAAGCCTGTTGTAAAGTTTACGCCTTTTCGGACGATTAGTTATAAAGGGGAGGCGAAAAAACACCACTCTATAGATTCAGATGCTAGATGATGCTGATGTCAATTGAAGAGCTAATTTCCCTGTGCTTGCCTTTTCTTCCATCCGTAGTGGTGGGGTTTGATGAACGCACTGAACTACTGGTGGGGCTGCGCTGCTGCACCGCGCTGAGCGTATAAATTCTCGGCGCTAAAGAAGATTTATAGGATAAAGCTTGAACCCTAGACGCTTGAAACACCTATCTTTTGGTAGAAACTTGTAATGGAATCTATTTTGAGGATGAAAACTTAATGATTTATGAAAACTGTTAAACTAATTGGCGATAATAGCAAATTTCGATATCATCATCTAATCGTACTTGCAAGTCCTCAATTCACAAAGTTCGCAACAGCAATACAATCTGGGTCTAGTGGAGAAATAGTAATCCAGAACCAGAACTCAAAGAATTAATTAAATTTTTTAACAGAGTACAATACTAACGTTAGCCGGGAACGGAGAAAAGACCGTTTAATTTTATCTTTCCTTTTTCTTTTGTTCAAGCTTGGTGGGCGATCAGAATGAGGTGGATGGCGTCTCTTAGCGTCCTCTACACCGCCTTTTTATGGTTGAGATAATGAGATTCCACGATTTGAGAGGCGAATGAGGGGTTCTCGCTCTGGACAAGCTCTAGCGATAAATTGAACAACAAACCAAGCCTTGAAAAGTACGGAGAAAGGCGACCTTTTCATTATGTCGTTATCGATGAGATGACTGATGGATGAATGAGATCCAATCGAAGTGTCTGAATATTGAGAAGAATGAACAAACTTAATACTGATGAATAATGATGGGTAACTTCCAAGAACTATTTTCTTATCTCACTACTTTAGTCCAACAACAGCAACAACAACAACAACACAACAAAATCTTACAGGAATTGATTGGGATATCGAAACACCACGCTTGTTTGTCCGCTAGCTTCTCGAGACCATGAAATCCTATGGGGGTCATGAAGAAGGGCTAAAAAAAGAGAAGGAAGCAAAAGTTTTATACAGAGTTATGAAAGTGTTAAACCCGAGAATCGGTTCCAAAATCAACAACACAAACCCCAACGCTGCTGATACACATTCAATCAAAACAACCAAAAAAAGATATAGCCTCAATATGGTATCAATATTCGTAATTCCACAAGAGCCAGTGCGTGCTTATCCTCGCAGGGTATAACTTTTCTGGCTATACCAAGAAACCATACGGAGGTACTCCGTATGTAAGTACCAAGAACTTCACATGAGAAGGACGTTGAAGGGATGAATACTTGCATCTTACTGTGATGGATGAATTATATGCCCGCGAAAACGGGAGGATCCGTTGCCATGTCATGTCCCTAAACTTCAAACCACCCGCACCATACATACATCAATCCAGACTCGCCATGTCAATCCCAAATGTTCTCGTGACCCTCACATGGTTGGAAATTTTCTCAAATTTCAACCTCTCGGACTCAACCCCCAATTTGGTACTACCCTCGTGTCCCAAAAGATGCAAATCTAGGATTGATGTATATTGCTCGCGCATGATTTTTTAAATGAACTGGGTGGTTGGTACAACACCAATAGCGGCTCATCCAGAATACGATTACACTATCAACCGGTAGAGGGCTAACAGGGTGTTTTCGATAAAGGTAGGTGATGTTTGCTAATGACCGGAAAACGGCTGTTAAATTCAAGATGGAAGTACAGATATGTATGTAAGTAATGAGTAGACGCGGCACGCAGGATAGAAAAGGCATGTGAGAAAGTAACTACGCACGCCACTCACTTGATTGCATTCAATGGAAATAGGAACTTGCAGAACTGGGAATTGCTCGATTGGATAGTTCTCGTATTTTGGCTTTTCTCCAAGACGCACCAGCCATCCATCTTTAGGATAGTTACGCAAAAAATGGAATGAATAAAGACGCACGACATAGTTGCAGGTTCATATTACATGGAGAGTACAGTAGGTACTGTACTGTAACGATCGTGCATCAAAGCCGGCTGCTGTTCTGCGAGGCGAGGCGAACGGGTACTTGCTGCTTGCATATCCTATGCTCTCCTTAACTTCCCCCCCTCTCTCCTTCATGTAACCAAGGGGTGAATTGATGAAAAGACTTGGGGGAGCAGGGGCAAAAGGAAAAAGATGAAATGAAGGAGATATTAAAATTTGAAAACGATTCAGTATGTGTTGAAAACTCATTTGGACAGAAATCCGGGAGTTCCTTGTCCGCTCAACCAAGGATTCGAGATGGAAGGAAGAGAATTTGAAGGTATCGGATGATATTGAAATTTGAAGGAATCATCGGATTGAAATGCATGATCGGGGATGTTTCTTCCCAGGGTATGACTGATTCTCGCTCAACCTTGAATTTTGATGAACATAGAACATAGAGAATATACACCATACACCACACACCATACACACACATCAACTACGACCTAGGTAATTATATTTATTCATTTTTCGAAACAAAGATGTGGTCACCCATCAATCAATCATCCGTACCCGTTCGAAACTTCGAAGTAGTTCTCGATGGAGATATCGGAGAATAACTTTTCTTGTATGAATTTTTGGTGATACAAGGCTTTTTCTTTGAAATGATGATGATGAAGAGGACCGTCTGAGGACGGGACGTTTGATACTCTTCGGAGACTCGGGACATGGGGTTAGTTTCACGTGATTTGGCGTCTAAGGCGCGCCTCCTGTAACTGTATCAACGGATTCCCTTGCTTATGTTTTTTTCTTCTTATACTCGCGTCTGGAAGTCAAAAAACAACCACGATGGATATGTGGATTGCATGAACTATACGGAACAAAATATCCTTGACTGCGAAGTAATGTTGAATTACTGTATAAGGGATGTTCTTTAAGACATGAAATACACTACCGGTACTGTAATTTCTTTGTCTGAATAGGATCTGTTGATCCCTGAATCTCTTCCCTTTCGACTACTGTACTCGCAAACTTTACGGAAAGGGTACATAACAGTACACCTTAACTGATCTACAACACACATGAAAATACAAGCATGGCGCCCCCAAAATCGCAAATACCCCCGGTAGCCAAACCAGTCTTTTCAGCACATTTCGATGCTTGGAATTCGTCAGCGACAGGGCATCAACGGGCAGAGAATAAGGTAGGTGGCTCGATAGGATGGAGAGAATCTAGAGCAATGAAGTTAGGCCATCAGTTCAAATCTGGCGGTACAGGTGGCAAAAGGATCTCCGACAAAGTTGGTGCAGGATCCGAAGACTGGGATGAGAAAGCGAACGCCCTGATTCCAAAAGAGGTCAAGGCAAGGGCAAGACAAAGTGTCAGTGACATGTTAGTGGGGAAACCAGGCTGTATGTTTCGTTGTCCCTGTTTGTTGCTGTCAAAGATACTTTACTGATGCTTGTCTATCCCCGTTTAGTGCCGATGAGCCCTGAAGAACGATTGATGGAGATGCGGAGACTCGAAGATAAAACGAAAGCGGAAGAGGACGAACTGAACCGAAAGTCTAGAGGCATCTTTGATGAGCTGGTCATCTACATCAACGGGAGTACATATCCAATGGTCTCGGACCACAAGCTCAAGCAACTGCTGGCAGAAAATGGAGCACGAATGTCGATGCATCTGGGCAGACGCCAAGTCACCCACGTTATCTTGGGCAAACCTTCAGGTGTAGGAAGTGGAGCCGGAGGTGGTTTGGCTGGGGGAAAGTTGGAGAAAGAGATACGAAGGATTGGTGGTTGTGGAGTTAAATATGTCGGTGTAGAGTGGTACGGGCCTTCGGTATTCCCTGTTCGCATATTCATACTAATATTTTTGGCAAAAACAGGGTTCTAGAAAGCATCAAGGCTGGGAAAAGATTATCTGAGACGCGGTTCTCGAACCTTAAGGTGGCTCCAAAAGGCCAGCGGAGCGTTTATGGCATGTTCAAGAACACGACCAACGGGGACTAAGAACTGGCGCTAGGGACACCGAGTGGATGAGTGCAAGCAACTCGTTCATCCTTCGCCAACTTTTTTTTTCACTCGAATTTGTTTTTCGAGTCTTGATAAGCATATCATCGAGGTCGATGCATGTGGTATGTATATATATGCCATGGGTGCTATATTTCGGCTGTCTGCTTGCTTCTACGGCGTTGTGGAATCGGGGTGCATTCTGGGTGGCTGCATAACATCTGCGATGGGAATACGGATTATCAATTGGGAAGTCTAGAACTTCAACTTCAACTTCAACTTCAAGGCGTTTGGTGAGATTCTGGATAAAGCTCTACTGGCATGTCAAATTTGATATCAAAGCAATAAGAACAATCCATTGCATTCATCATCATTATTTTGGTGCCATGCATATGTGACGTCCTTTAAAGAAACGATGAGGGCATTCTCGACTATAACCTTTGATTCCCAGCTCCAGTCTAGACAACCAATGTTCTGTGAACCATCTGGGCCGCTCAGATTTGACGATATCTCTCAATGTTCAAGGTAGACCTGAGTATCAACAATTGAGGCGGTGACAATAGTCTTTGATGACCTAGTATCGTCCATTTGTGACTGCAATTGATGTCTCCTAAAAGTTTTCACACTAAAATCATTCACTAATTGCACTCCATCATCTCCGGTATCATAACAATTTTGAAGTTATTGATGATAAAATCTCTGAAATGTCCATTTCGAATTTGGAAATCGAGATTATCAATATCGGAACGGCGAATAGTTTTGGCGATGCACGTTGCCCCGTAAACAGAAAAGACCACCACCCATTCACAACACCATCCTATGAAAATGTTTATCCACCACCACACAATATCTCAAACAGTGCATGATCATTGACTCAAGAGAATACATAGTCACAAACAAAGAAGTTTAGCAGATGGCGGAGCCCCTATCAGAAGTAGCCAGCGCTGATGTTAATTCTGGAACTCCATCAGTTATTAGCAATACAACCAACACCATGTCCGAAGATACCAGCTATACGGACAATACACCCATTACTGGGAGCGTGGGGAGTCCACCGAGTTCGCCTTTCGTCGATGCGACGAATGATGCGACGGAGCAAAGTAAGGAGAATATCTCTCCTGTTAAGAAACAAATGTTGGCCTCGAGGAACTCGATTGATGGAGAACATATGTCGCCCCTGAAATTATTGAAGAGCCAAACTGGTTCTCTATCACACTCGCCTGCCAAGTCAACAGATGGCACACGCAGTCCCAGGAAGATGTCGACACCTATGAGATTTCCCGTTAAACCAAGTACTACTCCTTCGCCTTTAAAATCGCCAGAACAGCCGGTCGTTGTTGAGCATGAAATGGACCTCGATGATCCGGTGCTAAAAGATAATGAGGGACTTTCGAAAGCGATCCAGATATTAGAGGAGGATGATGATAATGATAACGACGAGGGACAAACTATAGACGAAACATTTGCATATATAGGTACTGGTAGCACTGGCGCTTCAGAAAAAGAAGCGCACAATTTGATGGATGATACAATGGTCAGCACATTCAGCGAATTTTCGGCTGTACCAGATGTGACAGCGTTTTCCAAATTTGGACAAAGTCCATCAAAATTTTCAACTATGGGTGCGCCAACACCCAGACAAAACCATCGATTCAGTACTCCAGCTACGGCGCGAAGAGAAGTGAATCCATCGGACGATTTTTCGCCTACCCCACGCGGACATAGAAATGTGAGAAGTAAAGATGATGGAAATACCACGAACCTCCTTGACTTTACGGCACAAATGAATGGGTTTAACGGTCGCGGACCTTCACCTTCAAGACATAGAATGTCACCTTCAAAAAGTTCAACCACTTCGGATCAGCATTGGTATGGGCAAAATGCTTCAGCAACACCTAAGTCAAATCGAATGAGCAACCTTCTCGATTTCGACATTCCTCCCGCACCTACACCTAGGAGTTTACCCTCTATTACACCTAGAGAAATCGAGAGGTTGAAATCAGATTTCTTATCGGAGATTAGTAGTTTAAAAGCTACATTAAGCGGAAAGGAAGCTGAATTGCAATTTATGAAAACAGCTGTTGGAGACGCCGAAAAGAGGGTCGGTGAGAGTTTGGAACAGCTGCGTGAAGAGCGAAATATACAAGATCAACTAGCGGCAGAAAAAGAGGAGTGGGAAAAGAGAGGTCGGGAAATGGAAGCTGTGTTGAGAAATGTGAGAGAAGAAATGGTCCAAACAGAGCAAGAACGTGAGGAATTGGACGGTCGATTGGAGGAAAGTGAGAGAAGGAGAGAAATGGCTGAGATTATGGCTCAAGAGGCTCAGAGAAATTTGGCTGCTATGC
The DNA here is from genome assembly GCA_002162615.1 of Myriosclerotinia duriaeana. Taxonomy (NCBI): domain Eukaryota; kingdom Fungi; phylum Ascomycota; class Leotiomycetes; order Helotiales; family Sclerotiniaceae; genus Myriosclerotinia; species Myriosclerotinia duriaeana. Next base: position 850,957 of record NGKI01000020.1, read on the forward strand.
GTGCTGGAAAAACTACACCTGGACCCACATCACCTATCGTCGAGCCGACCTTGAAATCGCCAACCGAATGCCATTGCGGAGGCCGAACTGTCGAACTTGCGGTTGAGAAGGTCTCTAGAGAATTGCATGCTCTCTACAAGGAGAAACATGAAACTAAAGTCCAGGCTCTCAAGAAAAGCTATGAACGTCGATGGGATAAAAAAGTCAAGGAACTGGAAGCCACGGTCGAGGAACTTACCAAAGAAAACGAAGACTTGAAGTCGGGCCGTGACAATACTGCGACAAAAGCGGAGCCTTCGGTGGAAGATGTCGAAAAACAAGCAGCACGCGACGCTAGAACCAAGGAATTGGAGGCAGAACTTGAGGGACTGGGCATGGAAATTAAGCATGTGAAGCAAGATAATGAGGATCTTCGACATATGCTTGATGAGGAAAGAGCCGAGAAGACTAAATTGGTTCAAGCTGTCGATGAAATGATTCCGATGATTGCAATGTTCGATGACATGGTTGCGAAGAATCTTGAAGAGGAAAAGAGACCTGCTCCAACTCCCGCTAGATCACCGATACCCGAAACTCCCATCTCGCAAAAGAAACAACATGCTTTTGAGAGTCAGATGAAGAGTCCTACTCTAGGGAGAGCGAATAGTGTTAGTCGACCAAGTGGGTTGAGGGCACCGAGTGCGGCTGGGAGTAGAATTGGGAGGGGTGGTATGAGTGGAATTGGAATGGGGATGGGCATTGGAGGAGTGGGGAGAGAGAGAAAGGGGAGCAATGGGAGTGCGGCTAGTCAGGGTAGTAGACCAGGGAGTGGGCTTTCCGTAAGGAGCAATTTATTGAGTAGTATTGACAAAATGGGAGGGGGAGGGTACAGCCGTTAGTTTTGTGCTGCGGAAGATTGGTCAGAAATGCGGGATAGCCTTGAGGCTGGTTTGGTTTGGTGCTTGTATATTCTTCTTCTTGGTGATGGATATATTATTGTGGTTAGAATGCTTCAGGAGAAAAGAGACGAGGGTTGATTGGTGCAGAAACGAATTAATGAATGGCTGGCGTGGTATGGATATGGACATGGATGGTTGGATGGACGGTTGGACGGTTGGTAGTAAATACCAATGAGGACATGACTGCTTGTCATACCTTGTTTATTTTGTAGTCGCGGCTGGCTGGCGCACTGGCGTTAGCGGATTTCCGCTAAGCTAGTTTCATTATGAATCAATCAGATTTATACTTAATTTTCAATGGTGTTTTGGAAGTATTTTGCTAAGCTGTGTGGTGATTCAATAGGATGAGATGGCTAGGGATGGCTAGGGAGGGTAGGGTAGGGTAGAAGTTAAATGGGACGTGGTGAGAGCCCTCAGCCGTGTTGATAGATGGGCAACTTCCAGAGAACACTTTTCCTATATCCTTGCCTTCACTTTCTCTCCATTTGACATAATGTAGATGTAAATATGAATTTGAAGTTTACAATTTTTTGGATACAAGCCAGAAAAGAGCGAGTAATAGAACATTTGATTGATGGATTGATGTTCTCTGCAAGTGCAGCTCTGGTAGCGCGAAATATAATATGTAATGGGGTATGAAGTCTTTGGTTCTTTGGTTCATTAGTTAGGGGTATAAGGGTACAGGGGCAATAAGAAAAAGATATTTGACTAATTTTTAGGGAGACTTGATTCGGGTTGTGTTTGTGAATGAGTGGTGGGCTGAGGGAAGGAGGGGGATTGGGAGTAGAGAGAAGAGAAGAAGAGAGAGGAGGGAAATGAAGAGGAATAAAGAGAGGGAATGATGCATCATGGCCTGACGAGACGAGAGTGGTGGAATGAAGATGAGATGATATGAGTACAGAAGTATAGAAGTATAGATAAATATGTTTAACTTGAGATGAGTCGGATCAAAAGTCAAGAGGGTGGATGGGGAAGGAAGGGTGAATATGTTTTTGAAGATATTAGGTGGGATGAATGGTGCATACATGAATTCGTTATAATGTATCAAAGGGGAATGAGGTAGGAGGCAGGAGAGTTGGATGTAGAGATAGATTGAGGACTGAGGGTTCAGATTTGAGATTTGAAGTTTTCATCAAGTGCCGTTGATGATGTTGATGATCACTCTTGTCTCTTTTGCTATCGTTTTTATCGTTCTGGTTGTTTGTTCATTCATTCATCATCATCACTATCATGATTTATCTCGCGTCTCTACATCTCTATGTTCCTCACTCTTATCATACCACCCAGAGGTACCTACATGGCCTACCTACATGGTCTGATAGGAAAGAAGTGGTTGTTGAAGGACGTTCATTAATAGATTTACCTTGTTTCGAATTCCTCCAAACATTATACATACAACAATTCCCTGAAATTTTCATCTCTCTAAAGCCATAAACCCCATTATGATACAAGTCTAAAGGTTTGAATTCATGGGAAATACATGATGCTGAGGTGTTTTCCAATCCTTACTAGGTTATTGATCGAATTCCCGAGGTATTTTTGATCTTGGTCATTCTTATCGGAGAGATATATTTTAGGAATTCGATGTCTCTAGTTTTCTAATGTGTCTAGGTCTGGAAAATTGGAGTGGGATGTGATCAATTTTGTGTAATTTCGAAAATTGTGGTACAAAAAGCTGATCTTGAGATGTGCGAGTGAGCTCTCGAAATGAAAGTAATCAATATAGCTGGAGATCATCAGTACCAGGTTCATTGAACTCTATTGTGGTGACGTGGAAATGTGTAATGTCAATTAGTGCTGGATTGGGGGTTTGTGTTCGAGGTTCTGAGCTGCTAGCGAGAGGGTTTATTGAGTTGTAGTGAAAGAGGAGTGATGGTGGAATGCATGTTGGTTTTGGTGATGGTGACGGTGACCGCGACGGCGAGTGTGTATTTAGATGAGTATATATTGCAATTTACGAATCCTCCAAACTTGTTGCCATAGAATCCACATCCATATCATCGCCATTCTACCCAGCAAGTACAATTAAACCCTTCTATTCCCTTATGGACACCGAGTCAATAAACTTACAAAATCAACCTACCTGTTAGTAATTAGAAATTGCCAGCCAACTTCTGTTCTGTGCACATCAACTCCAAGAAGTTCTCACGGTTGATACTAGAGCTGATGGTGTGTGTGATGGGATTATCTGTAGAATGTTTGGGAGCATTTGAGGATTAAGAATCGAGGACTGCGGGTTGATACTTAAAATTAGACATAAAAGGGGAAGATATATATTTGGCTATGTGATGCATTTACTCCGATAAGTACATACTGGAATGGCATCAATTAGTTTTTGAACTTTTCATTTCGTTTCGTCGCTCTACTGCTTCCATCTCGCTTTCTATCCGCATAACTCATTTTTATCACTCATATCTCCAACCCTCGCAAGTTTCAAAACTGATCGAAGGAATTTATTACACGTTTTGAGTTGGTGAATTTTTGGCTTTCGGAAATGTTGATGAAGCATACCTAGGTACTTGGCTAGCCGATTGTGAAGTGATATGTTGAGTGTAGTAGGGGAATCAAAGGTGACGAGACGATGTAATAAACGAGGGCAACAGAACAGACGTAACCCCTACCGTTTGTGCTTGTATAGATAGATCCCCTTATAACTTTCAAGAGTTGTAGGCGCTACTTTGCGTCATTTTGAGAGGTCTTAAGAGATATGTGTTCAGAATATACCCGCAGGCTGAATAGATCATTCAAATTCTTATCGGACACAAAGAGAGTCTTAGATAGATGACTGATGAGTCTGGAGGCTCGATCTCATTCCACGAGGTAATTGATTCCTCGCATGCTTGCTAATCCCATCCCAGCCCAGCCCAGCCCATCCCGCCACGTCTCGTCCTATAAAATATCATATACATCAAAATGAAGCGATAAAATCTAACCCCAACGCCAATCCACCTTCAGACCCCTTCCATATTCGTCCTCCCAATCCCGAATCCATTTAAAATGCTCTTCATCCATAACAACACCACTCATGAAAGTAACAAATGTATTCACAGCCCTCAATCAACCCTCCAAATCAAAAATCTCATCCTCCCCCCCTCCTTAGCAAACTCCAAGGTCCCCTCCACCAACCCACTCTCTCTAACCCCCTCCACTGCCTCCGTAAAACACTTCCTCATTTCCATACTCGGACTCGATTGCGGCACCGACAAAATGGGTGAGCGAATCTCATGGTTATTTATATGACCCCATGATTTATCAAAATCGTCTTGCTCCTTATCAACTGTGGAAGTATGAGACGGGCGACAGCGAGATTTTGGTTTTGGTTTTGGTTGAGATTCTTGGGGTTTAGGAAGAGATTTTGAAGGAGGTTGAGAGGAAGATTCCCCGATGGATGTGTAGACTAGACCGAGGAAAATCCCTTGAAGGGAAGAATCGCCTGTTTCTTCGGAGAGGGAGAGCGTTGAGATCATGGGGGCAGTGGAACCGGAAGAAGGTGGGAGGTTGGAGTTGAAGAAGGAATGGGAGAGGAGGATATTGGGAAGGTGGTGGTGGAGGGAGGCTGGTAGGGTAGATATGAAGGAGGCGGGTGGCATTGGGAGGGAAGGCCTAAAGATGCAGGATTGAGGTGAAGGTATTGGGCGAGGAGGAGAGGGGTCATTGATAGGTCTCTGAAATGAACCTGAGTGGATTGTTAGCTTTCAATTGTATTGTTAAGACAGGTAAACTCGAAGAAAGCCCCGGAATATCCATCGAAGATGATTCAGAATGAGTAGGAAACAGTGAAGTACTCACGATCACTCTTTTCAACCGCCCTCGCTGTCACAACCGTCCCCAAAGCAATCGTCATAAATAAATTAGAAACCAACATATTCCTTGTGAAAATATTTGCTTTTTTCCCCAAAATATCTCTTGGAAAAAATATTACACCTTAATCGAATCGAAAATATGTAGGACTCTTTCCTGAAGTAATCCGCGGCCGGCCGTAGCCTTTCAAAATCCACGGGCAAAGCTCACATTTTAAACAATCCTCCTCCTGAAAGCTTGAACGCCAAGTGAGGGCTAGAAAAGCTCGAGGCTTAACAAGTACCAAGCAGATTGCTACCCCCATATTTTCAGATTCACATATTTCAATTGAGCAGATAAAAAAGGCCGATCGCAGAAAGTTTTATGGGAAACATCAAAAGATCAACCCAAGAATTGTGTGTTACTGGGCGAGATGTGGTTTTGTTACATGGCATGTGTCAAGGGGCTTCAGGGGTCGTTCGTTTTAAGTTATCGAGCTTGCACATGCGTAGCGAGAAGGTATGCGCCAAGTAACCCACTCGGAAATTTTTAGACTAAAACTGCATGAGATCCTAGGGAAAGTAATGATCTTTTTTTAAAAATAAACCAAGGATTGGCAAGTTTTGGAAGGAAGTACCGATCAGAGTGCCAAGAGTTGGAGGGGGTTAATACCGTGACATGATAAGTGGGGAAACAATGTTTGGGCCAATTTCTTGGAGGTTCAAAAAGGCGAAGAGAACAGACGCTCGCTACCACATGTTCAACAGATCTCATCCACGTATATGGACTGGTCTCAAGTTCCTCAGACGTTTCAAGTATCAATAACAAGAATTTGAACACGAAGCGAATGCGCCAAGAGTTGTACGCCTGCTAATTGACGACATGAACACTTTTTGATAATGCGATTAAAAGGCTAGATCGAGAGATTTTCATGCTTAAACCGTTTTTGCCCCTCTCCCTCGCCATACTCGACGGACATTTGCCCATTGCCGCGAATTTTGTATTTGTAAATCATGAGGCCTTCCAAACCCACTGGTCCTCGTGCATGAATCTTGTTTGTTGAGATTCCCACTTCGGTCCCGAAACCAAAACGCATACCATCAGCCATGCGACTGGAAGTATTCCAGAAAACTCCTGCTGAGTCAACACCAGCCATAAATCTTTCAGCGAGTTCAGAGGATGACGTAAGGATTACATCTGTGTGGTGAGAGCCATGGATGTTGATATGTGAAATGACTTCGTCCAGGTTAGAGACTGTCTTGATGGCAAGAACAAGCGATAGATGCTCTGTGTCAAAATCGCTGTCCACTGCATCTTGGAGGAAAACACTCTGATGAGAAGGAAGCTTTGATGTGAGAGCTGCTTTACTTGAAGCATCGCATCGTAACGAGACACCTTTCTCCAAAAGTGCTTCCGCAACTTGTGGGAGAACTGTCTCGAGAGCAGCTTGCTCGACTAATAAAGTCTCCACGCTATTGCATGCTGCTGGATATGAAGTTTTGGAATCAACAATGACTCTTGTGGCCATTGCCGGGTCAGCAGTGTTCTCAAGATATATCGAGCAAAGACCATCCGCGTGGCCCATGACTGGAATTTTGGTATTTTCCTTGATATATCTAACTAGCTCATTTGAACCTCTTGGAATAACGAGATCAATGTATTGGTCCAATGCCAATAATTGAGGAATGACGTCCCTGGTCGTGACTAACTGGATGGCAGCTGCTGGAACTTCTGTTGACTGTAAAGCTGCTGAGATAACCGTTGAAATAGCAATGAAAGATTCAGTAGATTCTTTGCCACCTGTAAAGTATTAGCTCTCATATCAACAACTAAAACAATATTTTGTCCCACCTTTCAAGATAGCAGCGTTGCCGGACTTAATTGCTAACGAAGCAATGTTGGCAATGACTTCAGGGCGTGCTTCGAAGATAATCAGAAGTACTCCAATGGGACACGACACTCTCTCAAGGTCTAGACCATCATCAAGTCGCGTTCGCAGTGTGACCTTCCCAACTGTACTAGGCGATCAGCAAATGTCCATTCTATAAATGAGAAAATTACGTTACCTGGATCTTCAAGATCTCTGACATCCAAAATTCCCTTCAACATATCCTCCCATTTCCCCTTTTTACCCAAATCTAATCTCGATACTATACTTAAGCTCAAACGACCACCTTCGGCTTCCTTTCTAGCCAATTCGAGATCTCGGGCATTCGCTGCTAGGATGTCTTCCTTATTTTGTAAGAGAGCATCATGAATGGCAGTTAGAGCTGCATTTCTGGAGGTAGTTGGAAGTGTAGCAAGAATGTGAGAAGCAGTCTTAGCCCCGCTCGCAGCTTCTGCTGGGGTTGCGTTTGTGAGAGACATGGGGATTGCAGAATTTCGAGGGGAAAACCCGAGAATGACTCTATAGAAAGTCAAGTGAAAAGATACTCGAAATATCTGTGAAAAACGGAAGACCGTAGTAAATATTCACCCGGAAAAATATCAACAAAAAGTACCTAATGAATGCCTTTTGCCTTTGTTTCACCCGTGATGCCATGACTGATTTCTGGAGATTTCTATACCACGTGACCTTGACCGGGGTAGACGGCCGCTAGCGTAAATAAGACCCTAGAACATGGAAGTGGGAGCAACATGAAGCTCAAGGCTCAAGGCAACATCATAGCCTCTCGCATCTTCGTCCCCTCATTTAACCTGGTAACGATAGTGTTGAGACTCCAACGAAGCAACGAAGTGTCTCGAAGCTATCTTTGGCGTTTCTGGAGTCAACTTTGAAATTTCACCGTCGATTTTGTACGGGAAGCCACCAGAGACCACCTGTAGCACGCAAGAGCTGTGGAATTAATTCGATCCATTTCACACAACAAACACTCATTATCTGGTCGCATACTCTAATCTCAAGATGGATAACTTACTCCCTCGCCTCCTTTCATTCCCCCCTCATCCACCGCCATCAATTCCTCTTTCAGACTCGCAATATAATGCCGGGATAGAAACTCAAATAGATACTTTGAACAAGACACCGGAGAGAACCTTGTTACAGACTACCGCGGGTGGTGAAAGTCCTCTAGATGTGAGCAGTAGTACTGTCATTATAATCGATCTTGAGCTAATATGTTTATAATAGGTTATTGACCCCTCGTTGCATACAGTGCCATACATTTTTGTTTTAACTGCTCATATCTCTGCAGCTTCCAGAAATGAGGGAGACTTCAACTACGAGCAATTATTCGACAAGGCGGCAGGTTTCTTACACAGTTTTGATGGAAGACAGATTCGATACCTTGGCAACCAGCTACTTTTAGTTATCAGTTATGTAGCGAAAACTGCTTCACAAAGTGGTCAGGTCCGTAGAATGCACTTGTTTTATGAAAAGCAATACTGAAGCCCATCAGCTAGGCGCTGCCATCCCACCAATCCGAGAAGCTATCCTTCGAATCGATCCCTCGGGATCCGTCCTTACCTTCAATCATACAGTTCTTGTTCGAATGGCTCTCCAAACACGATATTACAATGCTGTCACAGAATTGATTGATAAACCTATTCTTTACCTACCCGCCAAAAAGCCAGTTTCATACACGAAGTTTATTTGCGAAGTCGACTTACCAGCGCATTCATATGTCACGACCCAATCGGACCTCTCCTCCGAGCTAAAACATCGTGATGTTCTCGAATACTTCATTTACAGCGGATCAATCTATATTGGCTTACAAAGATGGGAAGCTGCATTAGAGATGTTCGAGAATGCTATAACATATCCGGTGGGGGAAGGTGGTGTGAGTTTAATTATGGTTGAAGCATACAAAAAATGGCTGATCGTTGGACTTCTCCAATATGGAAGGGTTCTCCAACTTCCGAAAACGACTTCTGCCCCAGCCGCCAAAACATACCATGTTCTTGCTAAACAATACGAAGCTGTTGCGAGTATTTTTGAAACTGGACCAGCTTCGCGACTAAAGAGCGAAGTTGAGTTCGGCAGAAAACATTGGGCTGACGATGCTAATACCGGTCTAATGCTCTGTGTTCTGGCCGCCTATCAAAAATTCCAAATCCGTAATCTAGCCAATGTCTATGCTAAAATTGGAACTGCCGACATTATGAACCTCACTACGAGTGCGGAGACTGGTGCGAAGTTGACTTCGGTCAAACAAATCGAAGATCTTGTGCAGAGCATGATTGTTGATGGTACCTTACCCGCAACTTTGATTCGCGATCAATCTGGACAGACAATTCTCACATTTTCACCAGCCGGACCTGTCCTTTCGGAAACCCAGATTCAAAGGGACTTAGTTTCATCGACTCAACGGATCCAATATTTAGCCCAACAAATCAAAGTCACAGATAGAATATTGACACATGATAAGCGATATATCGAAAGTGCCCAAAAAGCTAACTTGAAGTCGAAGTCTGGTGGTGGTGGACTGGTGGAGACCATGGACTGGAATGCCACAAATTTGGACGAGGATCTAATGGCGGAGACGTATTGAGGTTAATAATGATGAGGTTAATCAGTGGCTCAAGACGAAAGGGTGGTTTGGCTTTTGGGAGGACACGATATGTTTAAATCGTGAGAGGCGACATGTCCTTTGCGTGCGTGATTGTGATACACAGTTAAAGCTTTTTGAAGAAATCGAAAGCAGTGGCGTATGGGCATCTTATGATGATATGATAGGAATGATTCTATGAGATAGAGAAAACGAAGATATGAACGAAACAACGAGCAAGCAAGCAAGCAAGCAGGCAGGCAAGCAGGCAAGCAGGCAAGCAGGCAATTAAATGAGCATTATTATTTATGATCAATTTTTCCCGCAATTCTCCGTGCAATATATATCGTGATATTGGGCATGAGCCAAACAGTACGGAGTATCTTCGTCAAACGTATCCATCCCATCGATGAAAGTCCCCTGCCTCCTTCCACCGCAGCCTTATCATCCCACTCAGCTCGTAATCGCCAGTAGTAAAGCCATACAGACAATCCCAGTAGGCTGAAGATCTTCATAGTTTCATTCATGAATTTAAAATTTGGTTGCAGAAATCAATCTCAGGTTCGGTGCACAAAACATTCAATCGATATTGTACGCCTTAATCAGCTCCGCCAGCTTCAGAGCGTCAGCACCATAGTTCACAGCCGAAGCTTGGGTGACTTGATATCGGACTCTGCAGTAATAGTCAGGATCGTATCTATAGAATGTATTGTGTAGAAAGTGGAAATTAACATACCTCGATTGCTCTTGGAAGGTATCAGTTTTTGCCCTGCACTTGAAAGTCATCATCTTGCAATTTGCTTCTTCAAACACTTTCTCCATAGCCGCCTGATCATTTTCCTTCAATTCCATCATCTCATCCGCACTCTTTCCTACAACGAGTCGTCCCACATCCTCAAAGGCAGTTAACCATAATTGACCGGTGTGATCATTGACATTTAGGGATAAAATATATCGATATGCGGGTTTAGGATGACTTTGATTACATTTTTCGCAGCGCCATGTGCCATCGTTTTGGTCGATGACTTTCTTACTGCAGGTTTCGTTGAGACAGGAGGGGTAGCAGAAGTTTTCTTGCTTGATGTAGACGATGGTGGCTTTGATGGAGAAATAGTCTGTATTCTCTTCAGACATTCCAAGACCTTCCTCTCTGACTTGGGCTACAGTCTTAAGGGGATCTTGGCGACCTCCTGCTGCTCCGGCACTGGCCATGTTGCTATGGGAAGCAAAATTTTCTGTGCGACCTTGGGAATCGTACCAACCTTTAAGCTTGTGGGCTTCTTGAATATCTGGGTCAAAGGACATAGAGCCAGAGGACAACAAGCTGAGACTTCTACCGCCGAAATCGGAAACTTTGACACCCTTGAAAGCTACGACCGACTCCGGACTGGCATCAAAAGAGGTTGCTGTCTTGCCCCATATAGTCAATCGAACAGAGTACCCAGTATCGTCAACCAGTGTCAACTCTCTCTTGCTGTAGGGCTTGTTCGTCGTCTTTGACATAATTTCCGAGGTCTCTCCAACTTCCTTGAGCACAGCAATGATATCAACTGTGCTGTCTTTTTCGATTGTTTGTAAATCTCCAATATTGGAAAAGTTATATCGCACTTGAGGGACATTATCTTGATCTTCGGCTTTCTCTACCAGGGTATCTCGTTCGAACATGAGCTCGTAATCATTGTTTATGTTGGAAAATTGTTTCTTCGCAATTTGAACTCGGCATGGACTGGTAATGTAATAGACGCTGCCTTCTTGGAAAAGCTCGTATAAAGCATCACACTGCTCATTGAAACCTGTAGCCTTAATTTCGCCACTCTCGTCAAGAAGATTAACGCTGAAGAGCTTGCCTTCACTATTCTGCTTGTGCCATGTTCTGATATCGGATTTGCTTGTAACTCGTGCTTTGATTGTCCATTTGTGAGCGTATGGCGATAATGACTCGATAGGATATATGGTAGCGTGAGATGATGAGCTGGAGGGTCCGGTGCGAGATGGGAGAGCACGATCTTGGGCTGCAGGCTGTTGGGGTTGAGGTTTGTTTCCGTAGAAGCCACCTCCGCCAATTGTAGTATTAGCTGGTTTGACATCTTCCTCAACCTTAACCGCAGTCGGTTCTCCAATCTTTTCCATTGTTCCCAAGTTTTCGATGACATCGATATCGAGAATAATCAGAATTCTGAAGAAAAGTTAGGCAACAACATCCTATTTGTAGGGCATCTGCGTAACTAACCTTTTGCCTTTGACTTCGTTTGCCTGATAGTTCTTCAGACGGATAAAGCAGCCTTTGGTTAACTTCCCATCATGTATTACGTGGTTTGCCTCTAAAGTCCTATCAGTCAAATCGTTCTCACCATATGCGCTGTCTATATAGAAGTAGTGCTACTTACGAGTGGCAAGCATGCACTGTACGAAGTTCTGGACGTCGCTAACGACGAGTCTAAATCTTTCGGCCTGTCCATCTACCCCGGCACCCATCGGCTTGACTTGTACTACCTGACATACTGGTACTGGAAAGTCTTTTATTACCCGATCAGAATCATTGAAGATTGCACTTTCAACAGTTAGCCATGAGAAAATAGTTTGAATAGCGGAAGATACTTACTTCAGAGCACCTTGAGTTATTTGAGCTTTTGCAGCCTCCATGCTTATCAACAACTATATCAAGTCTTGAAAAATTTATGGTTGTTTTATAATGACTGGTCAACTTTCTGATCAACTTTTTGTAACTGATGATGATGATGAGTCGCGGTTCGTGTAAATTGATTTTATTTCACGCGTCTTGGGCCGTGCTTCTCATACGCTAGCAGCCTAATTATATCACGCTAACACGAAAGCACTGCCACCCCGCGCTTGCGCCGCCCCTCTTCACGTGGTCGGTCCTCCCGCTGCCAAGATTGGACCAATGGATCCATGGATGTTCTAAAATCATTTCAACTTTCTGAATTCCCTTGTCAACACAACAACATCAGACCTGAAAGTTACATGCAATATGACCGACGAAACTGCCACCAGAGCTCCAGAAAGTGATGCCATGGAGGGATCAAAGGAGGTGCCTCAAGTCGAACCAAGCCCAATTCCAGGAGATACACCTGCGCAAAGCGGTGCGAGCTTGGGTGTACGTCTTTGAGACATTAATGGGGAAAAGCATTACTAACTTTTACCAGGAGCATTGTGTAAAGGATAGACCTACACGTTAGTCCTCTTGCGCACCGAGTCTGCAAGTTTTCTATGACGAAGACATCAATTACTGACCAAAATAGCCTCTGGCCAAGGTTCATCTGGAGAAATTACACAACTTGGAGAAGTCGACGTTTATATTTCAAAACCTAGCGATTATCCCCATGCGCCATCAAAGCTCTTGCTTCTTCTTACTGGTGCCACAGGCATGCATTCAGTTAATAACCAGATTCAAGCCGATAAATTCGCTGGCGAAGGCTTCCTTGTTATCATGCCCGACATTTTCCACAACGACCCATTACCTGGATCCGTAACCTACGTAGAAGATAAGGACCCTTCTTTGATTGAAAAGTTGAAGATGCATGCCGCAGAGACAGCAAAGAGTTTCTTGGCGGATATGTGGCTCGCAAGACAAACACCGGAAAAGATCCTACCGGTTATCCACAAAGTTATAGAAGCAGCAAAGGATGAGTTCGCAGACGCTGTAGCAAATGGCGGAGGAATATACTCTGTTGGTTATTGCTTGGGTGGTAGAATGACTCTATTGCTCGCAGGCGAAAAGTCGGATACTGTTCACTGGGGACAACAGCAAGCGAAGGACGAGGAAGCGGCCATTCAAAAGAAAGGGCCATACATTAAGGCTGGTGCAATCGCCCACGCGACACTAGTTGGCAAGGAAGACTGGGAGGGAACGAAAGCCCCACTTGCATTTGTTTGTGTTGAGGATGATCAATTATTCTCCGATGAAGTCCAAGAGGTCGGCAAAACATACTTGAACGAGAACAACGTGGAGCATGAGTTTAAGACGTACTCAGGCGTTCCTCATGGATTTGCGGTAGTGGGAGATTACGAGCAATTGAACATCAAGCAGGCGCAAGCTGAGGCATACGACCAGATTTTGGCTTGGTTGAAAGCACATTGATCTTTTCTTTGCTTCTGATATATCAAGGCGTTTGGTGTGTTGGCGATGACGACTGATGTTATGATGCTATGGGCTATGGCTCAAGTTTAGGACTCAAGTTTGGGATGGTAGTAAATTACAATTTTTACGGAAGCAATTCAAATAAAATATTTTGTGGATCTCAATTCGTGAAATTGTGTGCTGTTTCCGTGTTCCAGGGACGTCAAATCTGTCTATTTTCCATCACTGTACTGGTGCATTTGCATAAGATACTTCCAAGTAGTGAGACCCATCTAGTAGTGCTGCGAGCCGCTAGGATTTCACTTCCATATCAGAAATTTATATCAGCCTCTACCAAACTCAGATCATCCAGGAAAGATTAGGCGAGACACACAAGGGGTTCCAAGGTTACTGTTGAAAGTATCGAAAACAAGACGGCCGTTAGAATGAGCAGCTACAAAGAGTAACAGGGTTTTAGATGATTCCTGATTATCTCCTTGCTTTCTCGCAACATATCCATTCCTCCGCCCGCTTGTGAAAACGCTATTCTAATCTTTTTCCTCTTGCTAATCTTGCGTGCATGGCAAATTGGGCGAGGTTATTTACTAGGTAAGTAACAAGTATATTTTAATCTTAACATCAACCCTCATGATCGGATAGATATGCTGTCTAAAAACAGGCACATTTCTGGTAGAAAATGTAATCAACAACCAGCGTTGAAGATGTGCAACAAGAAAAGCATATGCGCTTGGCCTCCAGTGAGCAAAGGGGATTGGAAACACAAATGAGTTGTCACGCTAAAGCTCAATCTCAAGGATCAAACATAAAGATCACAGCCAGCGATAATCATCATGATTCCTTCCTCATTTGACATAATATAATATTTACATCTCACATCTCACATCTCACATCTCACTCCCGCTCCCGCTCCAGCTATTACACTAACATGGTCTCTCCTCTCCCTCGCTTTCCCTTTCACTCTTTCACTCTCTCCCCTCTCTCCCCTCTCTCCCCTCAGTTCCTTTCCCAACCACTTGCCCCAACCACACTCACACTCACACTCACACTCCGCTACACAACCAAAATAGCTCTTAAACAACCACATGGTTGAAGATCCCACGAGTTCGAGACAGAGATGTATGAGAACACGCGTGTGTTTGTGTTTGTGCATATGTATATGCATATGCATATACCAGCCTGGGTGGGAAAAGGGGAATGGAGCAAAGATAGGGACCGAATCTGAGAACAGAGATGAACTTATAAGCATGATATAGTAATAAGTATCTATTTCCCAAATCTTCAATTATCATTGACAAATATGTGATTATATCCCCCCTATCCCCCCTATCCTCTCCCAAAATCACCAGCTAAGTGACATGACTTCAAATCCCAAGATGAATGCGCAAGCAACCTCCCAGTTGCATCCAGATGATAATACCTCAAATAAATAACATGCGGGTACAAGAGAGAGTATCGTCTATCCATCAATCCATCTATTTTCAAACATCCGGACAACATCATAACATACATAACGTCCAATCCTCCAACTGATTTTTTGGCGTCACCTGCATTCATGGATATACTAATAAGGTTGTAGAAAGATACAAAGAGGAAAAGAGGGAAGACCAAGCGCTTACTTTGCCAAACACAGAGATATGCAAACAACCATTACACAGTTAATGAGATAAAAATGAACTTCATAAACGCGTACGCCACCTCACTTTCATGATGTATGTTCATCGCATGAATCTATCTGATGAATAACTCTTAGTGTCCCCAAACTCCATCCATGCCAATTACCTCAATACACGTGCCCCAAACTCCAGGTTCTGTTCCCATGCAACTATTTCCCTCTTATGCCTCTCTCCATATGCGTGATGTATCATAACCACTCGATATAGGCGAGAGACCCAGAACCAAGGACTTAGAAGCTATACTCTTTGTATCCCAATTTTCCTCACTTAGAAAGACTACTGCGGCTTGATGAACTCTCGCCACCAGCTGCTAATCTAGCTGCCTCTTTTCCTCCAACAAGGCTTGTTCCTAGCTAGTGCTAGACGGGGTGACTACCTACACTTGAACAATCGCTGGAATCGGCGGCGAGTGATGATTCGGCCACTGGTGATTTGGTAGCTCCCTTCTCTCCCCTCCACAGCTTACATAATTCCTACCACCCATATATTAAACACTCCCCGGGATCCAGCCCTCCCCAATCCTCCTCATATCCTCTATAAACCTCCTACTAACAATTTTCTTCCCTCCCTTGCCATTAACCGGACAGTGTTCATCCGGATCATAGAATGGATTTTGTAGTAATCTTATATATGCTGCTTGCATCGCTTTGAATATCTATCCGCACCATTAGCATCAACTTCACACTCCTAACCCATCTTCCTTCCATTCAAATCATACACAGCACAA
>NGKI01000020.1:866911-880314 GCA_002162615.1 Myriosclerotinia duriaeana
CCTCTCATCAACCGCATAAAGCAAGCCCAAATCGCCCGTCAAATTCTGCGTCGAGCTCGTTCGACTCCGCGCATCGAAGATATCAAGGGTGGAACTGAGAAGGAGAGAGTATTGGAGAGGTGTGCGGAGCGATTCGTGGACCGGGGGTGGGGGTTTTGAGGGCGAGGAGGAGGAGGTTGGGTAGGGGGCGCTGTGGGGCGGGAAGATGGAGATGTGGAGGGGGTTGTTCTGTTGGAGTTTATGTTAGTATTAGTATGGGAGCGGATCTGGGAAGATATGGGATTGGGCATATGGGAATGGGATGGGAAGAGGAATGATCGGATTGAACAACGTACATTTTTGCCTATTACGCCTAGACAGGCAATCGAAGGTATTGTAGTCATGATTGCGCAACTTTGTCTTTTTTTCAATTCAATTAATGTTGTGAGTAATTTATATTCCTTGGGAGTGAAGTTGTAATGCGATGTGACTTGATGTAGAGATGGTTTGCCGAGGAATCTCACGAGGCTGCGATCTTCGCGACAGCAAACTAAGAAAACCTTAGAATCGCTCCAAATATTTGCTGGGGATCTTTGGCTGTGTTTGGAATACTTTTACAGTTCTACAAGAGTAGATATAAGAAGAATTCTGATAAACATAAAGACTCATTATAGTATTCATGGGGTATTGTACAGTCCAGCCTCGTAGCCTTGTCATGGGCTCATCCTAACCACCCCCTACCGAAGAACGTAAAGCGCTTACTTAAACCAAAAACACCTCCATGCCATTTTTTGGGATTAGATCCTCTCCCGGAATCTCCCAAAAGATTAGAAGCATTTCAGGCCGTCCTCCCCTTCTCCAGGTGGATCCTCCTTCTCAGAAAGGCGTGAAATTGCGAGAACCTAAGCAGATTCAATCCTCCACACCAAGAGATTCAGTCTCATCCAATGCTTTCAGAGCTTCCTCGATCTCCTTCGGATCACTGATACCCCAGACTCCACCCCCCTTTAAAGTATCCATTCCCCTCATCCCGACTTCTTTGCCCACTAAGTTTCTCCCAACTTTCCCCGGCCCAATACCAATCCACCTCCTCACTTTCTCCTCCTGATCTAGATACTTGATAGAATCCCACCACCTGACTGTTTCAACACAACTCCTCGACCACAGATCCTTCAATTCTTCTTTGCTTCGAAACGGCCTCGCACTGACATTACTGATGCAATCCATCGTCCCAGGAAATATCAATAAATCCTTATTTTCCTTGCCCTTCGCCCTACTCTTCCCCTCCAACAATCTACTCATAACCTTCGTCGCTGGCTTCATCAACGGACTATGAAAAGGACTATCACTCTTCAACCTAACAGCTCTAGGATCATGCCCCCCAAACTGTCTCACATGCGTCAACAATTCCTTTATCCTCCCAATATTCCCACTCAACACAATTTGGTTCTTACTATTAATATTCGCGATCAGAACCTGTTGTATCGGTGGAACTTCCGCGCTTTCTGATTTCGAGCCTGCAGAATTATCGCCAGTAAATTCGTATATAGCTTCGATTAGGGAAGAGAGATGATTGGGTTCAGTGACTAGAGCTACCATTCCATATTCTCCTCCATGTTCTTCGCTTGCTCGCCGTGAACATTCGGCCATGACTTCTGCACGTTTTCGCACTAGATATAAACTATCTTCAAACTCCACATACCCACCAACTACCAGCGCAGCGAATTCTCCCAATGAATGTCCCAATGTAAAATCGACTCGTTCATGTGTTTTGAACCCAAATTCGCGTTCTAATACTCGGAGAATCAGGATGGATGAAGCCATAATTGCAGGTTGTGCGTTTCCCGTAGCTGTAAGTGTACTGTTTGGTCCATTTGCTATAATCGACGAGAGTTTATAGCCCAACAGGTCATCAATTTCTTCGACTATAGGGCCAGCGGTCGAGGGAAAGGCTTCAAGCCATGGCGTCAACATGCCAACTCTTTGGACTCCTTGTCCTATCAATTGTTAGTAAATAGATATAAACCAACATAATGCGATCATACCAGGAAAGAACAGCGCAGTTTTCGGCCTCGGGGATTTATTAGATGAAGCATATCGTCTCTCCTTCCTTGACCCAGAAGTTTTTAATTGATATGTAGTCGTGGGATAAGAAGTTTTACTCGTATTCGATGCGCAATGTTCAAGAAAGGAAACCGGTCGAATCGAAATGCGCCTGGGCGCAAAGCACTTCATTGTCGGTAAAATGATTCACGCAATGAATGGATGGGGAATAAAGTTATACTTGAAGATCTTATGCCAAAAGAATATGAATTCTATTGAATATTTGATTGACTCACAGAGATATTGAAGGTTCCCGAGGTGATTACCCTACCTAGGTAGTAATGCGAGCTTCCACAAGGCTGTCTTCCGTACAAAGCTACGCAGCCCAGCCCTTTCCTCCGAAGCATTTTAGCCGACCGAGGAACCCCGCAATCGGCCGAGGAACAAGGGGGGCCCACCAAATGATTGACATGACAAGGTTGATGGTGCATAAAAACAAATACCTAGTATTGCCGCAATAAGAATTAAGGAGGCAGTCTTGGATCCGATATGAATGCAACGAGTAGCAGTAAAGTAGAGTTCTTAAAAGTAGCATTAAATTCATGGTATTCTCACAATACCTAGGTAGTTTTGTCTAACTCCATTTCCCAGTTCCTTCATTGATATTGTCTCCCAAACGCCATTGATAAGCCTAGACAGAATACTCCAAACCCATATTTCATAATGTATCATGTCTATGACTCAAGCCAGTCAAGGAATTGTGGCGTGAAATAACTGACGATGATAGTCGCACCAGCTCTGAGAATACCCTCTGAAGATTCAATGGCCATTGTCTTCAAGTCAAAAACACCAGCCTTTGCTCCGGCATGAATCATCGCGAATTCTCCACTGACTTGATAAGCTGCAATGGGCATATTCTTTCCAATCTCCTTTGCGTCGCTGATAATGTCGAGATATTGACTTGCTGGCTTGACCATGATAATGTCTGCACCTTCAACAATATCTCTCTCAATGGCTCTGCGAGCAAGACCACGACCTCCTGGGGGTAATTGATAGCATTTTCGGTCGCCGAATGAAGGAACGGAACCTGCTGCATCGCGGAATGGTCCATACAAACAGCCAGAAAACTTGGCAGCGTATGACATCAATACAACTCTGTGCGCAATACCTTCCTCTATTAACTTAAGCTTGATAGCACGAATGCGTCCGTCATTCATATCTGAAGGAGCAACACAATGCGCACCAGCTTGAGCATATGCGATGGCAACATCTGAGACACGATCGACCGACAACTGGTTATTGAGACTGCCATCATCCCGTAAAATACCGCAATGTCCGTGAGAAGTGTATTCGCAAAGGCAGACATCTGCTACGATGAAAAGTTGTGGGAATCGCTGACGAAGGAGTCTAATTGTAGCAATGACAGGACCTTGTGGATCGTCTGCGGCTGTTCCGAGAGCATCCTTGGCATTAGGCGCAATTGGTACACCGAACAATATGACTGATCTCAAACCCTTACGGACAAGAGGTTCCAAGAATGGGACAACTTTGTTGATGCCTCGACGGTGTTGATCAGGAAGAGAAGGGATAAGGGTTTCTTCGTCGTCGATATCGGAAATGAATAGGGGGTAGATAAGCATTGACTATGGTCACTGTCAGAAGCTGAAAAGTTATGTGTATGTAGCCGGGTAAATCTTACCTTGGTCAATTGTCTCTCAGCCTGCCATGATCTTGCCAAAGGATGGCAGTAACCGCCGTGCAATTGACTGCCAATGTCACCAGATATGCTCACGCTCGTTGCAGCTGTGCTTGCGTATGATCTGGCTCTAGAGACGTGCGAGTCGGCTCTGGAAATATAAGATGCACGATCGTCATAAGCCGAAACGGATGCCGAACCTCGAATCGGTGGTCGTCGCTCACTGGCAGCATCTCTGAATGATAGATCCTGTACGAGGCTAGAGAAAGACATGTTGGATATGTATTAGAGGGTTTGTTGTGAAGATTGAATCTATTGAGAATTGAAAGATGGCTAAAAGTGCCGATCAAGTTAATTATTATAGACTGCGACGAGTAGGTGGCGCAAAACGGAGTTATAATTCAGCCCGAGGAGGAAGTTATAAAATTATGGAGTCGGGTAATATCGTGTGGTTTATGAATCCAGTCGCTTTGATTGGATGAAACTTTATATCAAAGATAATGTGTAGAAAAAGGTTTATGAGAATGAACAAAAGAAAGAGAAGTTTCTTGTGATCTTATAAAGATGTACCTAGGTAGCCTGTGTAAATAAATTTTCAAATGGCGCAGATTCAGATTCCAAATATGATTTTTCTGTGTTTCGAATATGGATCTCTCTCAATTGGAATCCTTGCCGATATCATCCAATGATGGATAAGGTTATTCAGCCATCCATTATTCAGCTGATAGCTACGGTGACCGAATAGATCTTTCTAGAACTCGGACTGAGATTCAACAAACCATTTTGTTCAAATTTTGACTGCCTTTTGGATTTACAAAGAAAAGAAAGAGTGGCTCCCTGATAATCCTTTCCTTATTGATATTATATAAAGCTTGTAAAACGGGTACAAAAAGGGGCAAATGTATAATATCACAAAGGCCAAAGGCACATAGAATACGGAGTAATAAACCATTGAAATCTTGAGACCTAAGACTTTAGAGTACCTAGGTAGTCCATCATGTAGTTCACCGTAATGATGGCAATTATTAATAATATTGCCAGATCTGTGCAAAAAATCTGAATCAAAGCCAAAAATCAACTCAAACAACCACAACCACAACATCAAGAACAACCCATTCCGAGCTCCGGTCTGCTATTCCGCATGTATGCTTTCCTAAGCTATCCATATCAATCATCATTGATATAAAAGGGCCAGCCCGTCCTCATGGTTCGATAGTCTCGGGTCCCATACTTCGAATATTTTATATTTCGGCTCCTCGGCGATGTCACCAATCCCACATGCCTCCAACCCAACCCAATACAATCCAATAGCATGTGCCGGCAAACCTCTTGTGTGCATGTTAGCACTTACCACATGCTCCTGTTCCCACGTTTGGAGAGTCTCTGCGGAAAATCATTCCGGAGTAGCATCGCCGGAGCAGCATTGACGGAGTAAGCATTGCGGGAAGAGTGTTTGGAGCACGGGTTAGATGGCGTAATGTTCGAATAACACTGGGGTGACTATATTTTGCTGAATTCCAGGTCGTCTCGATCTCCTGGTTTCGTTTTTTTGGTCTTTTTTATATCACATCTGCCGATTCCATAACGTAGCCTAGTGACTGGTTTCGAAAATGGTTTTGGGTATGAGGCTGGGCGATACAAGAGGTCCAACATTGATATTAGTGAACGTATCCGGTAGCTCTTATTGTGTAGCAGTCCTTAGATGAGGGCAGCGCTACCAATTTTTCCTCGTACTTGAGTAGTTACTCCTAATTAAACGCCACCTTGATGTACTTGTTGATGTGCTGATAACATACCTCATGCAGTGGAAAATACATTGGCACAAACATTCTCAGCATGAAAGATCAGGGTTGCTGGTACTTGCTGGTACTTGCTGTATTTGAAATGACAAATGAAATAGCGGTCTTGACAAGTATGTCATGGTGAATATCCAAAGAGGCAGATTGAGAAATCAAGCCACAGGATAGCCACTTGGCATTGTATCATCCTCCTTAGTTGACCACTTGACACTATAGATTCAGCAAAACACGAAGCTTTCATACTTGAGTGCCCTGCTGAATTTGAAGTATGTGTACAAATTGAGTCAGAGGTTGATATAAGAAGTCACAATTTGGCAACTAGCCAATGCTCTGCTAGCATAATAATAAAACAAAGTACACCACAATGAAATCCATACATCTTTTAGCAAATTATAAGAGTTTTTTCTTCAGTCAAAAAATATATAGCAAAAACAAGTTGTTTTGTGAGTGGCCAGGGTAAGTGTACCTAGTGAAATACTGAACTAGCTTGATTCACTTTTGGCCTCCAACCGGAAGACGAGAATTAGAGTACTCGGTTATTCAGGGGCCGGATAACCAAAGTGAACCAAAGTGCAGCTGTTGGTCAATACCAACAACAATATTTGTTCAGAACAGGATGTCACTAAGAAGTGATATTGTATTTTCAGGTGTATTCACATGTATAAAACTTTATAAAGAAATGTGGTCTTGTTGTATAGTTCCTGAGCAATGAATGTGCCATTGAGGCAATAGTCGAGAGCCAGGTTGTATGTTCTGTTGTAAGAATAAATGTATTAGAAGATGCTGGGCAACAGCAGATTAACTGGCACTTACAAAAGTCATATTTGGTCCTTCTTTATACCGAAGTCTTTCAGGAGGATTAAGTCTCTGGATCATTCTTTCTTGCTCATGACAATGAGTATAATTCAAATTACTCCTTAAAGTATGAACAATGATGGATGGGTTTGAAAGATAAAGACTGTTCCAAATTCCATTAAGTGATATTGAAATCTCTTAGGCCTGGAGACAGAGGCGTTGTCCATCTTGTAAAGAATCATGACTTGGGGATGGTGGCCCAGTCAAGTTATGTAATGTGTTTGCTGCGCCTGGTGATTGGAAAGGTCATTGTTTGAAGTGTTTTGTGTGCCAAGTCCAAATCTCGGAAGAAAACTATTGAGCAGTATTTGATGCCTATTTTCCATGTGGCACTACCCTTTGATCCAAGACAAGCCTCCAGGGACAATGTGGAGGTACTGTTTGTTCTCCCTGATGGCGAATGATGTGTAGAAGCAGGACAGGGTGTTACTAAGCCATTTGTCGTATTGTGTGATATATTGTAAGATTGTAAGATTGTGCGCCAAGAAAGTTGTAGATTCCTTGGTGCATGCGTGGCGAAACACGAGAGCTGGTTGATTTTCCATGCGTTTTAACAAATGATCCGAGGTCGGAAGCTTCAAGTAGCCTGGGCCCGATTCAAATTATGTTGAGTAGTTTAGTCGAAGATAAGAGGAAGGAGGTTCCCTAGTAGATGGCAAATATTAGCTAGTTGTCTAGTACTGATGAGTAGCATGACTAGAATCTAAGAAGTTCGGAATGTATACCACACCCTCAAGCTTTCAACATTGAGCAGCGGACTTGCAGATAAATGATGATTTCGCAATATATCTAATAACGGGCAAAGATTTGGTCACTACTCCATTGTGAAGTATCTACCTAATCCAATAGATATGTATCCAAGATTATGCTGCTGGATCAAAAGTAGATTGAGGGAGTCGAAGGATGAACTTGGTGATTCAATTTTGCTGATGGGCTTGGTGTTGAAGGTTTTGCTGAGTATGTTGCTTCTAGGCATTTCGCTGCTGGGTATGTTGCTTCTGGGTATGTTGCTTCTGGGTATGTTGCTTCCGGGTATGTTGCTTCTGGGTATGGTGCTCCAGAGTATTATGTTTCCGACTATATTGCTGCTATGTGAGAATGAATTTGCAGCTGCTGTGGTTTCTCCTTTGTTATAGTTCCTAGTTGGCGCCGATAAGATGGCTCGGATAGAAGTTAAGAGCGGGTGACCATTCGAGCTTTCTCTTGTTGTATGCTATTATCTATGCGATGGTAGAGGGTATATCCTTTCGCCAGAACTAATTCTCGATCCTACACTGTGGTTTCTCCTTCGTTATGGTTCCTAGTTGACGCAGATAAGATGGCTCGGATAGAAGTTAAGAGCGGGTGACCATTCGAGCTTTCTCTTGTTGTATACTATTAGCTATGCGATGGTAGAGGGTATGTCCTTTCGCCAGAACTAATTTTCGATCCTACAAAAAGGCTCCAGAAGCTGTTCGGCTGTAGCTCTGTGGAGAGGTTCTGAGGGTTCTAATAGGTCGCTGTAATTTATTCGAAGTAAATTGCTACTGCGGCGGCTTCAAAAGCTATTCAAACTTCCTCGGACTTTGCGGAGAGGTACTGTGGAGTCTATTAGTTGACGCAGTTGGTCCAAATTAGTAAAAAACATATAGTTGCGCTCTCAAGAGCTGTTCGGTCTTCTCGAGCTCCGCAGAAGGATACTGGCGGTTCTTACAATTGCTGCAGCTGGCTCAAGTGGGAGGGTTACTGCTGCGGTCCCAGAAGCTCGTCGGTTCCCTCGAGCACTCTAGAGGGGAACTGGGGGTTGTAACAGTTGCTGCGGGCTGGTTACGACTGGGAGGGTTACTGCTGCGGTCCCAGAAGCTCGTCGGTTCCCTCGAGCACTCTAGAGGGGAACTGGGGGTTGTAATAGTTGCTGCGGGCTGGTTACGACTGGGAGGGCTACTGCTGCGGTTCTAAAAGCTGGCTGGTCTTCTTGAGCGCTGTAGAGGGGCTCTGGTTGCTGGAGCCTGGGACCTGGGACCTGGGACCTGGTGGTTGACAATTAAAATTCACACTGGAAAGCTTTTGCTATGGTTTAGGAGGCTGCCCTGCTTTCTTCGAGTTTCACAAAGAAAATAGAATCACGGTTGTTGTTGCGGTTGGATTAAAGTAAATGGGCTGACAATTTGGATAGTTACAGAAAGAGAGTTGGCTGGCTGTGGTATCAGAATGGCTCACTGTTTTGTGAATAGTTCGAGGTAAGGTCGGCAAGGTAACAACTGGTGCTCGAGAAACCTTCTGCATGATAATTGGAGTTTTTCTTTGAAAAGAACAATCAAGTTTGCATTTGTCTCAAGCTCATCTTACTCTTTTCACTCATCAATAGTACGATTTGAGTTTACTTTCCACAAAACAAGGTCTCATATCAGATTTCTAAGCTGGGTACTCTCCTCAAACAACTTCCTTATTCGGACCTCACTACTGTCAACCCTACCTGTATTTGAACATCCGCGTGAGTCACCTGAACATACCTGGGGGGATACCTTGAGTCATATTGCCTACCTACCTAACTTTCAAATTTTATTTACCCCACGCTGTCAAATATTCTCTTCCTCAACTTCTACAATCCACCACCACCCTCTTAACTTCTTTCGTACCACAACCTTCATTTCCAAACGCAAACAAAGCTTCTACATTGTTGTATGCTAAGTTGATAAGACGAAGTTGATACTATTAAGGCTTGGAAACAAACCATCGCACTGCTACTTTGAGGTAAGATCGCGTCAATCTCATTTTTCTCCATCCTTCTTCGTTGCTTTCTCAACAAGCCTACTCTTATTATCCAGTTACATGGTGTCAAGAGCCCCAGAGACTTGATCTTGAGGTCTCACAATCGATTAACCTTGATTAAAACCTCACAACTTGAGTCTCCAAATCCCTCATCCTACTGCAGCCAACGTTGGTTTACCCACGCTTCGGGCGAGAACTATTTTCAAGAATACCATTACTGAGCGGCCTTCACACAATCAAATGAAGTCTAGTATTCTACTCTACTATATCAAGATAACAACCTACGCGCTACCCCTTGATCATCTCCTTCCTTTTTCGCTATCGTCAAGTTGGTTCCGTCATCGATCTTGCCTTAGCTAACAACACTCACTGCCTATAGTATCTAGTCACCACCACCTCTCTCTTCGTATTCATCTCAGACTCTAAACCAACAATATCTCGTCCACATTCGTCTTCCCACACGATCACCTCTAATCTCCATCATGGAGACCTATGGAAAGAAGAAGAAAAAGACTTTCATGGGATCATTTGCTGCGCTCAGAGACTCACAATATGCCAAATCAAAGAAGAGTAGAGCAAACAAGAGAGGTCAGTTGTTTCATTAATTAATTTCTTATAATCCAAAGTCAAGCTAATGTGAGATTATCAACAGAGTCGAGCACGCAACTGCCATCAACTTTCCTCTCAACTGCCAATATTGAAAAGCAAGAAACAGTCGAAGAAAGCCCAAATGAGCGCGACAATGGATCGTCAGATGAGATTACAGTGGACCCACCAGGTGATGCAACTCCGACTATTGAGAGCAACCTACCACAATTACCAAGTCTCAATTTCAGCGATAAAGAGATGTGGATTGCTGGAAAGAGCACTTTGACCGAAGCTGTTAAATCTAATGATGATCATGCAGAAAATCTTCCATCTCACGTACGAAAGAACTCGGCACCTCCTATCCCTAGGAGATCATCCAAGAGAAAATCGGGGGTGTCCAGGACTCGTCATAGGAGCCCCATTAAGAACTCCCAGCATCGTAGATTTCCGAAGGAGCCGATTGCACGAATCTCAAGCGGGTTTGATGATCAATCTACAGTAAGCCCCATACAATCAGTTGTCAATCCTTCTGATCCAAATGTAATCAACGATTCCGTTGCACAAACACTCAGAGCAATGGAGGTGCTCAAGCCTGGTTCGACGAATAACTTGGTTGTAGAGAAGAAGCGACGCCTAAAGGTTGGGGCCTTTCTCAAGGTGAAAAACGTTCTACAAGGAAGCTTTCGCCGCCGCAAGAATGATAACAGCCAAGAAGACTCTTTGTTCAACCCCCCTCTCGTCAAATCGCCACAAGTTCCAGAAGAAAATCCCAGACATTCAGAATCCCCGAGCGAGCACGATCTAATACTTAATGAAGGTAAATCCAACTCAAGTACCTCTTCTCAATTTGATTGACGATGCTAACTCTTTTCAATAGGCCACAACAGATCAGATAATAACAAGCTTGGACTTTTAGTAGGAAATCATAAGATTCCAAGAAAACCTATCAACAACGATGACAAATCTGAATGTAGCCGGCTTTCACACCTTTCGGATCCTTTCACTGAGCCCCCGGGCTCGAGGGACCAAATCGTACCTCCCTCCACCCTCGGTAGACAGATGCTTGATTATGGATCAGCACCAGAGCTTTCCAGCCCAGACCGTGGAAACAATATGGTTTCATCTCTCCGAAATAACAGAGGTTTCGACGATCTAGACTCGTTGCTAACTTCAAGTCCACTAGCACAGTCTACACCAAGATTGCGCCTTGAGTGTAACCATACCGATAGTGATAGAAGCCGAAGATTACAGAAGGTGGACGCAGGGTCACCATCTGTACTAGACCATAACACTTTCGCCGAAGACAGCGAAGTTTATCAAGGCATGCTCGCTAGTAGTCCGGTCAAAGTCATCAAGACCCAGAATCAACCTGAAGTCGTTTTTCAAAATATCGTCCAGAAGGTGGAAAAGTTCAAAGAGAAGACCGTTGGAAATCTTGCTGTTGTCGTCCAACAAACATTTTCTGGTTCCACGAGTGATTCAGGCTTTGCCCCACTTAATCGGAAGTGGAAGAAAAATCCATCTCCAAGTAAGGCACAGTTAGAAGCTCTAAGAAGAAGACTTCCAATCTTCCCAGACCCAGAGCCTGCCCCTTACCGTACGCACAAGGCAAAGGATAGCAACGATATTAACAAGACCAACTTTGCTTTACGGGAGAAGCGTAAGCAGGATAGAAAGGAAGAAAATAAGGAGCTTCTAGAAGGGTTACTTACCACGGACGATGAGTCAAGTGGAGAGACAGAGGAGATCCAACAAAACTTCTCTACAAATTTGAGAAGAGCATCAAAATCACTACCACTTATCGTGGGTCTTCCATCTAGACCTCTCTCGGCAAGTCAGTCATCGCCAACCCTTGGTGTCGAAGGTTTGGAAGTTGGAGCTTCTGTTCGACCAAGAAACATCATGGACCAGGATGAATCTATGATGGACACGGACGAGTTACAGTTAGTAGAGCCACTTGAAGCAACGCAAGCCTTCGACAGTGATGAAGATCTTATTACGTTTTAAATTAAGTATCTTTCTCTTGCTAACTAAGAGCCTTCAGGTGGGACGAAACCATGTACGATGTCGGCACGAGAGAATACTAACTCCATTCGACCTACGATTTTCTATACCTTTACTCGGTTCAGCTTACTCGGTTCGGATTACACTTTGTTGCGATACCCTACGATTTCATTGGAGTTTCTCGCGATTCGGGCTTGTTGGCTGCTACTACTTGGTTCATGACTCATGTTGTTTTCTTCTTCTTTCCTAGATTAAGTAGGCGAGCTTGTTTAGATAATGGATCACCTCAATACTGGCAGCACTTGTGCTTCCAGGAGCTACCGTCTCAGCTATCACCCTTTACAGTTCTGCTTTTACATCATTGTTGTTTTTTGCTCATATGTTTGGAGGATAATAATGGATTGTTACGATACAATACGATGAACGAATGACCTGGTACGATATTTACGAGCTTGTTTTCGCTTTTTTAATGGATTTCTTTGGTGTTTTCTCTTACTTCGTCTTGTTGGTCCAGATGAGACTACAATTTATGTTATGGATTGGTGGACAATCTGAGTTTTCAAATCTTGTCTTTTAGGATGAGAATATGAATAATGTTGTGGAAGGATGGTAATTTTTAATCAGAGGGTATATTGGAGAACTGTGGAAGATTGAGGTGTGGAACATGGGATGGATGCGTTGATAGGATGATATTACGATGAATGGATTGATATTGACGGAAGGGAATTCGTTATGCATCATCTGGTAAACATTGGACGACAGAGTTTCTTTTCTGAAACATCGTTGACGATTCATACACCGGTTGACATAGGGTTTGGAACATTACGGATGGCTCAATCTACTGGATTTGCTGCTGGATTGGTGGACTAAATTCACTTACGAACAAGGACAAACAGGCTTTATGAACAGGAAGGGTTAACTTCACAATTATTTGCATTATATTGTTTTGATTTTCATTAGGTTCACTCATCATATAGTTACTGCATGGCATGATGTGAACTAAGGCTAGTATCTCCATGAGGGAACTTGCTAGGGTTGCATCACAGTACACAGATAGGCACAAGGAAATCAAACAGATGATTCGCTATAAAGTAAAGTTTTATGATGATATGATGTGAAATGATACTCGGGGATGTTGAATCCTGACATACCAAACTCGCAATATCCTGTTGAAGGACAGCACTAAAGAAAAAAATCAGAAACCCATAGAACACAAAGAAACCTCCCCCTCAATCGTCCCCCGCAAAGTCTACAGAGTATCCCCACCCATCTCCCCGCTCATCTCCCTACTTGTCACGCCTCTACGTCCGCTGATTTCTCCTTCTCCTTGAACCTCTCCATTTCCTTTTTCGCCATTCACTCCGTTTAACTTCCCTCCGTTAACAGATTTCTCTCCATTTTTCGTCATACTACCATTTTTCTCCTCCAAAGATCGTCGAATATGCGCACTCAACCATTTACCCTCCAAACTTTTCGGGCTCATCTGTCCTGCACCACTAATTTCACCCACGCAAAAAGTGGTAGCGCAGTTACAGGAGAATGATTGGGACATGTTCCATTCGGTGGAAGGGTAGAAGAATGTTAGTTCTTGGTTGGGCTTTAGGCCGTGGGGGCCCACGAGGATGGCGAGATTTTGGACGTCGAAGATCTGGGGGGGTTAGAGGAAGGGAGAGAGGGGGTGGGGTACC
>NGKI01000020.1:883484-902990 GCA_002162615.1 Myriosclerotinia duriaeana
AAGGGGAAGGGGAAGGGGAAGAGGGGTATGGTTTTAGAGCGGAAAGTGAGGTGCTTGATTGTATGTAATAGTGCGGGATGATGTACGAATAAGAGAGAATGGATGAACGAATGATGTATGAGAAAACATACAGTATGAGATTATGCATACAATGAGATGGATGAGTTCATACAATCAATCTGAAATCAAAATTAAAACCAACCATATTGCCAACCATCCAATGATCATCTACACTCCACCTTCACCCCCCAGTATCTTCCAACACCACATCACATCATAGCACGTAATTAAACAACTTCTCTAAATATAACCTTACAACTATCAACATAAAAGACATTCGAAATTCTTTGATTTTTGTATGGCTATGTTGTCGAATACTATTTGTAGCTAGGAGATTGGGAAGGGGGGATATATATATAAAAGAAAGTTCTGCGACTCGTTTTAAGGTACTAGGTAGTATGTACTTACAGATTTAGTTTCAATACTCGACTCGGTAATTTGAAGAAGGAGAAGGGGGATAATATACTGGGCAGCAGCGTGGAGTATTACGGAGATAAGGATAGGTCGAGTGAGCAGTGAGGATCTCGGTGGTGTAACTACATATTCTAGGGTTTTCTATGCAAGGAATAGAAGTTCGATTTTCACATTGGCTTGCATACTGTTAGACTAGAGGGAGTTGATAACTTGTAATAATGTCATTATATTCATATCATTACCTATCCATCATCTATTATACAGTATAAACTTTACTCGGCCTTCTCTAAGAACCAACCTGCACACCCCCATTAGGATGCAAACTCTGTCCACTAATAAAACTACTATCCGCACTAGCCAAAAATACAAAACAAGTGGCACATTCTGATGGTTGCCCGGGTCTTCCCATGGGACTGGTAAATTCCTTTTGTGCTTTTTCGTTCATGGTTGCTGGGATGAGCGGGGTCCAGATGGGGCCGGGACAGACGCAGTTTACGCGGATTCCGTTGGCGATTTGTTGGTTGGAGAGGGCGCGGGTGAAGGCTACGATGGCGCCTTTCGTGGATGTGTAGCTAGGGGTGAGAGTGTTAGTGGGGTTTAGAACTTGGGATGGAAGGGAGGAGGGATTGGGGGAGAGGATGGGCGAACTTACTCGAGGAGATCGGGGCGGCCGATGTAGGGGTTTACCGAGGCGCAGGTGATGATTGTGTCTCCGCGTGACATTTGTGGGAGGATGTATTTGGAAAGGAAGAAGAATGGATGGATGTTTACGTTGAAGGTGTTGAGCCATTGCTCCCTATTTGAGCATTAGCATCGCATCATATAAATGACAATTTGAATATCCAAAGAGGAAGAACACATACTCGGATAAATCCGCAATAGTCTCCACCATCATCTGAGTTCCATGATTAAGCACCAAAATATTAATTCTGCCCATGGCCTCCTTAGCCTTCTCAGCAACGTTCTTACAAGCCTGCTGGCTCTTCAAATCCGCCGAGAACAAATGGATTTTCCCTCCCTTAGCCTCGACTAATTTTTTGGTTTCTTGTGCATCTTTTTCTTCCTCGGGTAGGTAGATTATGGAACTCTCGGCTCCTTCCATAGCATAGAGTATAGCGACAGCTCGTCCAATTCCACTATCTCCTCCGGTGATGAATGCCTTCTTACCCTTGAGCTTGCCGGCGGCGAGATAGGGTTGGTATCCTCCATCGTCGGTTGGGAGTTGGTCGTTGATAGCTTCTTTTGGTAATTCGGTTTGTTGGCCTGGGGTAGAGGATTGGTGGGAAACGGGGGGTTGATGACCTGTGGGAGGTGTATGATTAGTATATTGAATGGTTCTAATGTCAAGAGAACGGGATTTGATGAGCTGAGAGTATCAGGGGAAGTCTGCTGAAGCGGGAATATCTTCACAACGTACCCTGTTCAAAATGACCCTTGCTGGCAGACATTTTTGGTTGTTTGACTGAGTTTAATTGAGTAAATTGGTTTAATTGAAGTCAATTAGACAGATATTCAAGTGAAAAAGAGACAATTGTTTATGGAAAGAAGATTCTCAACCAATTCACGCAGAACTTCATTTTCTCTTATACCTATCTGTTGTATTGTATGATGCACCTACGCATCTTCCAAGAAAGCTGTTTGACGATCGCTGTAGATTTCTGA
Organism: Myriosclerotinia duriaeana; assembly: GCA_002162615.1. Taxonomy (NCBI): domain Eukaryota; kingdom Fungi; phylum Ascomycota; class Leotiomycetes; order Helotiales; family Sclerotiniaceae; genus Myriosclerotinia; species Myriosclerotinia duriaeana. The sequence goes on from NGKI01000020.1 coordinate 885,621, forward strand.
TCAAGAGAGGGACCAAATGCTCCGATGGACTCCATATAACAAAAATTCATTGGTTAGTAACATTACGAAATCAATGCTTGATACTCAATGGAGGGGTAGCTCCTATGGATTTCTTTCCTCTCGAAGCGAAAAACGATGATGTAAATATTTCAAGGAGGTTTCTATGGTATGATAGATGAAGTAAGAGTCTAGAATCTTTTGAACTAAATACTCAGAAGTTAGACTCTTTACCTACGTTTAGAGTGAAGTTTGTATGGACAGAGGTCTCTTAGTTTCTAATCGAGGGGTCGAACCGGGTGTATTGCCGAATACTAAATTAGTAATAACGGCTTGGCTTGTTGATCAAAATATCGATGAACATCGAGGATTGTGAAATGCCATCTAAAATTCACGGGATAGATATTGAAATCCTCTTCACCATCAAAGTATAAGATTGAGATATCCCCTCCCGTTTTGAAGTCGATTTCTCTTGTAGAATCTCTGCTTGATCGTTCAATAAGTATCTATGAGCATATTGTTTGGTCCAGTCAGACTTATCATGGTAGGTGTCTATTTTTTGCAATCCACCATCGTTGGATTGATACTTGAATGTCTCTTACGATGTAAATATTCATTCTTTACTCATCGTGAACTCCTGTGTAGTCACGAGTTTGTGCATCCAGTTCTGAGTACAGTAACTGTTGCTTCATGCTATTTATCATTACTAGCCATTCTTCACAAGCCCAGCCCTTGCCGAAGTATTACTTTTCACAGTCAGATAGATTGCGAGGTCTATCAATGTCTTTGCTTTTTCGAAATTTCCCAGCTTGTCTTTGTTTTTCAGAAGTACAAGCCACAAATGTTGGTAACAAGCACAGCCACCAGCCACGGTCAACCGAGTGCGACCTCCTTTACGTCATTTACAAGATCAAAAAATAATCAAGAAATCAAGTTTCTCTACAACATAGAACGACAAATTCAATCCATTATCCATCTTAAGCCACAGGACCCTGAAAAACTCTGTCAGTTCTTAAGCCACAAGTACCGTCAGCCAAGACCATTCCCTACAGCATTTGCAACCTGATTTTACATCCAAATATATTGTTTTAAGACACCTCCTTTCCCCTCATTCGCGTGAATCTTCTAATCCTTCCCATTATGACGTTCAATTGACCAGGGCTTCTTACCTGATATTCTTCTTTATCATTTTGACAGCTGCTCCAATCTCCACATCTCCACCGTCATATGTACATCACTTCAATATTGAATTGCACAACATTGAGGTTCGAATAAACTTCCCGGTTTGAGGCACCCCCCCACAAATTTCCCTCCATACAGCAATCTCAAAGCCCATCAGTTCTTCTATAAAGACATCCGAGATGTCCTCTCCTGTGCCCGTTCCATTAACATTAACATCATCTTCTCAAACTCAAATCGTACCAAAGATTAAAAACGACGACCAGTTACCAGATAAAGCTACCCTGAGAACTCTATCTTCTTTCATCAAAAGCTATCATAAAACTCCAAATCAATCTTCTACATCTATACCATTAGAACATACACCTCTCACACAAACAACCATCCAAACCACCCCAAACCCAACAACCCCAATCCAATCCCCTCAAAACTCAAAAATGGCCCACACAACCACAACCGTCACAACACGCCCCTCCCTCTTCGCCCGTCTCCGCGGCGGCAAAACCCACCGTCGCACCTACGAAAACTCCACTCACGGAACCCACCACACCACGGCAGGCACCACCGGCGCCCGTCGCCAACGAACATGGGGACGTCGTGCTGGTCCCCGAGTCGCTGCACAACCGGTCCATCATCATCATCGCAAACCGAGCGTTGGGGATAAGATTAGCGGGGCGATGATGAAGTTGAGGGGGAGCTTGACGAGGAGACCGGGTTTGAAGGTTTGTGGTTCCCTAACTTCCTTGCAGCGTACTCTACACATATCCATCCATCCAGCCCATCTCCAAACCCGCAAATCTCAACACATGAAAATAAGAAAACTAACAACCATAAAACAATAGGCAGCAGGAACCCGAAGAATGAGAGGAACGGATGGGAAGGGTAGTCATCATGTTACTGCGTATTAGATGTATACTGTACGCATGATATGAGATACCCATCTCATCACACCTTACCTCCTCACCTTGCTTTCCTCCCCATTCCTTACCTACATCTAAAAACCTTGTACTATACCAACCTACCCACACCATCCACACAAACGAATCACGAATGACGAAACGAAACGAAACGAAGTGATTGTATTATATGTAATATAGATACGATACGATACCCCGAGCAGCAGAGGAAGATGAAGAAGGAGAAGCAGAGCAGAAGATTTTTTTTAGTCTTCTGATCTTGTGATCTTTTGATATTGAGTTAATGGAGTTGAACGTTTTCCGAGCGAGCGGAGTAAGCGTATGGGCGGGAGAGCAGGACTGAGGAGAGCACGAGAGACTTTGTATTTATATCAATCACATCATACCATACCATACCATACCATACCATACCATACCATACCATACCATACTATTTCGTTTCAAATGATCAATGAAATATAATATAACATGTTACATGACATAAACTCAGCCAATATCAAAAGTATTATCAATATCACACAATAGCCAAACAAACAAACAAACATCTATCTTCGGACACAAACACATTCAACCCCCCTCCCTCCCTNNNNCCCTTTTCCAAGGAACAATCACTGATTCTGTAGAGAACGATAAATGTTTGATATTGGTAGGTATTGGTACTAATTCATATCGATATTGACATATACAAATACTACACACCCAAAAAACTCCGATTGATATATCCCATATCCCCCATATCTACCCAGTGTACAAGAGAACCGCTTCAATCGAATACATATACCGCTGCGCTTAAGTTCTTGAAACATAAAAGACTTTTCAGTTGTGTACCGGTATACATCCATCCACTCCACTCTACTAATCACCCCCATAGTCTCATTTCACGTATAATACAATAATTTATTTATCATCAAACCATCTCCCCCAACCACTTTCCCTCCCTCTTTCCGCCCCCGCACCACCCGCATATTTCTTTTCCTCCTCCTCCCACTTCAACCTCTCCACTCTACTCCTTGCCAAAAAAGCTCTCGCAAATCTCCAAGCTTCCGTATCCGCTAAATTCCATGCCTCGACCGCCCCTCTAAGTCTTAAATCTTCAGGAGTTTCACTCCTTCCAAACATCTTTGCTTTCTCCAATAGCAATTCTTCTTTCTTCTTATCTTCCTCGGTGGGTATTGGTCCATCTTTTGGATCATGGACGGGTTTGGGTCTACGTTCTGGGCCTGGAACGGGGGTTTCCGATTTTCCTGTATCGGTCGCGTTGCGGGGGATGGCGAAGCCGAAATGCCAGTCCAAATCTGAGGGAACTTCTTTTTCGGCTGTAAGCCAGAGGGAATGTGATGTTCCGTGAGGACTTGCAACTGCTTCTTTGAATTTAATGATCCGTGGAGTTCCAGAAACACCTGTACCAAGAAGTTCTTGAGTGAGGGTTGAGAGCCAAGCATCACGAGGGGACTCTCGTCTGATCCATCGGACATCAATGCTTTCTTGAAAGCTACTCAACGTGGACATTGTGTAGGGGTGAGGGACAGTTCCAATGGTATAGAGACCTGAGGTATTGCGATACCAAGCAGGAGTACTGATTTTCATTGGAGATGAAGCAACACATGGTTTGCATTTTGGTCGGTTAGGAGGACAAGATGCTGGCATTGGCGAATCAGGACATTGGGCGAGGTATTCAGCAAGTTGTAAAGCTGGCTCAACAACATATGACATATGTTCCGGCACCGGTTTAACTACAGAAATTCCTTTGGTGAAGATATTCTGCCATGTTTGATGGAGATGAGATATAATGAGCTTATTCAAAAGTTGTAAACCCGCTGCCCTATTTGCTTCATATTCTTTTGCAATTTGTGGATATTTCTCTTCCACAATCTTCGTCTGGTAGAAGGCCAAGGAATCGTGGGTGGGATCGATTTCGAAGGTATCTTTTGGTACAGCACTAACAAAATCTTTGGCATCTTTCAAATTTGGATTTGCTAAGGCCGCTTTGACAGCTGCTGTGATATCGGCTTTTGATCCTGAAAATATACCACTTCCCATTTCGTCGTATCTCGTCAACAATGGATATTCTCCTCTTCTTAAATAACTCAAGGTTTGATCTTCGTAAGGACCCATTGGGAGTGTGAGGTAATTGCAAAGCAATCCAGTTCCCATATTTTCCCAAGCTAACCACCTGGTTAAATCGATTTTCAATGTATCTTCGACTTCAAGACGTTGTAATTCGGGATATAATGGATTGTTCATGGCTTCCGCAGGACTCAAGATTATTGGTTTGAAACCTTGTGCCCACCATGCCCTTCTCCATGTGACCAAGATTGTATTCTCCGCATCTTTTAGTTTATCATCCTTTTCCAATGTATGATCGTAATATGTGTAAATGGTTGGACGTTCCACAAGAGGTGGTAGTAATGATCGATTTTCATCTAATGTCACGGATGAAGAAAATGGACTTAACCAGTTCCAATTAGCATGCCATTTCGATTCGCCATATGTGCTATTCTTCTGAACTGGTGGAGCGTGTGCCGCTTGTCGGAAAGGATTGAGGATGCTCGGTGAGATTTGTTTGGGAAGTTTTGGTAATGACACGCGATGATCTGTGAATCTGCCAAGTGATGGACCAGATGGTATCGAGTTGGGAAGAGTAAAGACTAATGTTATAACAGCGAAAATTGCAATTGTACCGAGAAGAACGGCCATGCGACGAGGAGGGATATGAGGTATCGGTGTCCCGCAAAGGGTTCGTTGAACAGGCATTTTGAGGGATGGATAGATAGAGTCTACAGAGAATAATTTGTTAAACCAGACGACGAAAACTGCAGGTGGTCTGATATCGCATCGAATTATATTCGTGTGGTAAGTTTCGCTGAAAAGAAATTGGTGAAAGTTGTCTCCTGGATGAGCTGACGTATGCCGTCAACCATGTATCAAATGTAAATGTAGGTACCTAGTAGATCCTACCAGTACTCCGTACGTAAACAACTTTCTTTAAATATTATTAATAATGACGAAAGTCTTACTTAGCTGGGCATGATCTAACTTGGCCTGCCAAATGAATGAAGTTCAAGTAGAAGCAAGAAAATTTTGGAGAGAAAGGACAGAAATTGAAAATAAAAAGATACCTAGGTAGGTACTACTAGGTAGGTAGGTAGGTATTAAAAAGTTGTCGAGATCTCGAAATTCGATTCGATTATTCGATTATTATTCAGATAGGAGAAGATTAGTAATTACTCGGTTTTGTCTATTTTTATCTATCTTGAGCTTTCATCCAATAATAAAAGTGGAACGCGGAATATCCGCAATTCAAGACTGACTTTAATTCTTGATTGGTTTCAAGTGAGATGGAGGGAAAATCGGATAAACCTTTCTCCTTCTCAAACTTTTGTACTACCTAGTAGGTCCTAGGTAGATCTTGGCAGGGGTGACGGGATTGGGGGGATTAACTTGAAACCACGTGAGCTCCGATGACGGACTTGAATTCATCCAAGTGTGTTTGAAGTTGAAGGGTCTGGCTGATCTTCGGCTTCTATCATTGTTGGAGTAAATAATAATGAGAAAAAAAGAGTGAGTGATATATGACTCCCCATCCTTTTTCGAAAACCGATCATCAAAACCTTCTTGGTTACAATTTGCTGCTGCTGCTTCTTCTTCTTCTTCTTCTTCTTTTCTTCTTCTACCTTCCTCCCACCTCATCAATTCAATCTCCCATCTTAAACTTATCAGTGATTCATACTCCCAACAGTATCACGGAAACCCCCCAACGATTGATCCATACTCCAATCAGATACGGCGATTCAGATACAGGGGGAAAAAAAAGAAGAAGATATAATAGATACTTTGAACCTGTTCTAATTTGAAGTTGGTAGTTGAAATCCATCTCAAATCAAAAACAATTCAAGTATCGTTTTTAAATCTCCAGCTTGCTCAATTTTTACCCCTCCACAAACTTCACCCCACCATATCATCCAAAACCTAACAACCATGGCATCAACAAACTTCGAATTGCCAGATCCAACTTCAGATCTTCATTGGTCTGCTTTTCGTGGTGCTATTCAGGATATCTTCACTGCAAATGCCGAGGCTCATCCTGAGAGACTTTGTGTAGTGGAAACTGCATCAGCATCTTCCCCAAAGAGAGAATTTACCTATCGACAAATTAATGAAGCTTCAAATATTCTAGCTCATCATTTGGTGGAGCGTGGAGTTAAACGAAATGAGGTTGTCATGTCATATAGTTATCGTGGTGTGGATTTGGTTGTCACAGTCATGGGTATCTTGAAAGCTGGTGCAATTTTCTCAGTCATTGATCCTTCATACCCACCTGATCGACAAAACATCTACCTTGATGTTGCGAGACCAAGGGCTTTAGTAGTTATTGACAAGGCTACTAGGGAAGCTGGAGAGTTGACGGAGAAAGTACGCAGCTTTATCGCCGAGAATTTGGATTTGAAGACCCATATCCCAGGTCTTGAATTGAAGGATGACGGTACTTTAGTTGGTGGCGATGATCAAGGAAAGGATGTCTTCCAAGATCAACAACCATTAAAGGCCAAGAGTCCAGGTGTCATTGTTGGACCAGATTCTACCCCAACTTTGTCATTTACCTCCGGTTCCGAAGGTCGTCCAAAGGGTGTTCGAGGGAGACATTACTCCCTTGCATACTATTTCGATTGGATGGCAGAGCGATTTGGTTTATCTAAGAATGACAAGTTCACAATGTTGAGTGGTATTGCTCATGATCCTATTCAGAGAGACATCTTTACACCTCTCTTCCTTGGTGCCCAATTATTGGTTCCATCCAAGGATGATATCCAACATGAAAGATTAGCTGAATGGATGAGAGAACATGGTGCGACTGTTACCCATTTGACACCTGCAATGGGTCAAATTTTGGTCGGTGGTGCTAGTGCTGAATTTCCGGCTCTTCATCACTCCTTTTTCGTCGGAGATATTTTGATTAAGAGGGATTGCAAGGCTCTCCAAAAGCTAGCCCCAAATGTATTCATTGTGAACATGTATGGGACAACGGAAACACAGCGTGCAGTCAGCTACTATGAGATTCCAAGCCGGGCTTCGGATCCACAATATTTGGAGAATATGGGAAATGTAATCCCCGCTGGTAAGGGAATGAAGGACGTTCAACTACTTATTGTTGATCGCGAGAATCGAAACCGAATTTGTGATATTGGCGAAATTGGCGAGATATATGTTCGTGCTGCTGGGCTTGCTGAAGGTTATCTTGGAAGTGATGAACTCAACAAAGCCAAATTCGTTGACAGTTGGTTTGTTGATAACTCCAAATGGATCGAGGAAGATGCAAAGAACGCAAAATCTGTAGCCGAAGAACCATGGAGGGAGTTTTATAAGGGTCCAAGAGATCGAATGTATCGATCAGGTGATCTGGGACGATATACTCAAACTGGAGATGTAGAGTGTGTTGGTCGTGCAGATGATCAAGTCAAGATTCGTGGTTTCAGAATTGAACTTGGTGAAATCGACAAATACCTTTCAGATCACGTTATGGTTATGGACAATGTCACTTTAGTCAGAAGAAATAAGGACGAAGAACAAACACTTGTCAGCTATATCGTACCTGATATGCAAAAATGGGTACAATGGCTAGAACAATTAGGACTTCAAGATGACACTTCCGGTGGCGAAGGAATTCAAGGAAGACTTCGAAGATTCTGGCCTCTTGGTGAAGATATTAAAAAATATCTCAAGACCAAGTTACCTACCTATGCAATTCCAGAAGTTATCATCCCTTTGGAAAAATTCCCTCTTAATCCAAATGGAAAAAAGGATAAGCCTGCACTTCCATTCCCAGATGCTGCACAATTGGCCGCAGCAAGACCTGTCGGAGCATATACCGAACTTTCAGATACTGAGAAGGAGGTTGCAGCCATTTGGGGATCATTAATTCCTACTATTGATGAAAGAACAATCAATCCTGATGAATCATTTTTCGATATTGGAGGACACAGTATCTTGGCACAACAAATGCTTTTCAAAGTCAACAAGAAGTGGACTGGAATCAACATCAACATGAGTATTATATTCCGAAACCCTACATTAAAGGGATTCGCTGGAGAAATCGCACGCAGATCCTTATCCGATGGTGATGTGAAAGAGGAAGTTGAAGTTGCCGAGGATTATGCAGGAGATGCTTATGCACTTGCCAAAAATCTACCATCAACATTCCCATCAGCAGATGAGAAGATTACACCAACCACACCTCTTACTGTCTTCCTTACTGGTGCTACTGGTTTCCTCGGTTCCTACCTGATGCGCGATCTTCTCTCCCGCTCTCAAACCATTAAAGTAATCGCTCACGTGCGCGCACTCGACTCCAAAGCAGCCCTCGATCGCGTCATTCAAACTTGTCAAGCCTATGGCGTCTGGGATCCTTCTTGGACATCCCGCATCTCCTGCGTCACTGGTAATCTCGGAGATCCACAACTCGGTCTCTCTCCAGAGGACTGGAAGACGATCTCGGAAACTGCAAACGTAATTATACATAACGGAGCTCAAGTTCACTGGGTCTACCCATACCAAAACCTGAGACCCGCAAACGTCAAGGGAACTCTCGATATCCTCTCCCTCTGCGCAACTGGTATCCCCAAGCGTCTCTCCTTCGTTTCATCCACCTCCGTCCTCGACACCGAACACTTCGTCCAACAATCCCGCTCTGGCGTCCCCGTCTCCGAAGAAGATGACCTCTCTGGCTCTGCAAAAGGTCTCGGAACAGGTTACGGTCAATCAAAATGGGTATCCGAATACCTCGTACGCGAAGCAGGCGCACGCGGTCTCCGCGGTACTGTCGTCCGACCCGGCTATATCACCGGCGACAAAACCTCTGGGGTAACAAATACAGACGATTTCCTAATCCGTATGGCAAAAGGCTGTATCCAACTCTCATGCCGTCCTCGCATTTCAAACACAGTCAACCAAGTCCCCGTCAACCACGTCGCGCGCGTCGTCATCGCATGCGCTCTCCATCCTGCTAAAACACCCCTAGGTGTTGCCCAAGTTACTTCGCACCCTAGACTCACATTTTCTCAATACCTATCCACTCTCGAAGTCTACGGTTACGATGTCCCAGAAGTAGAATACCCAACCTGGAGTCAAAAACTCCAACAATATGCCGCAGATACCTCGCCAGAAAAAGAACAGCATGCTCTTATGCCCCTCTACCACTTTGCAACATCGGACTTACCTGCAGATACGATAGCACCGGAACTGGATGATGTTAATGCGACGGCTTCATTGAGATTGGATAAGGAGTTTACGGGTGAGGATTTGAGTGAGGGTGGGTATTTGGATGAGGGAGTTATGGGAAATTATTTGGCTTATTTGGGGGGGATTGGGTTCTTGCCATTACCGGAGGCGGGGAAGGGGAGGAAACTTCCGGAAGTGGGAATTAGTGCTGAGCAGAAGATTGCGTTGTTGAGGGTTGGGGGGAGGGGGGCGCTGGTTTGAGTTATGGAAAGGGCCTGGGGGACGAGAGGAGGAAGTGGGATTTGCATGCATGGATAGATAGACGGATAGATGGATATTTAACGAGAGCATATCAAATTAAATCAATGAGGATTTGCTTTTGCATTGCCAGCCCATAGCCCATTTATTACATATCCCATTAAAGCATCTATTTCCACTCTTAGGAACCTTAAGAACCTCAAAACCCTGCAAACAAATCCACATATTAGTATCAACATCACTAATATCTCGACGGGTCCAGTATCTTGAGGGTGGATGGGTGCGTGGAAGGTGGTGATGCCTTGCTAGATTTGAAATTTAAGCATTCATGATAACAAGCAGTAAATATTAAGCAGTAAATATTTAGCATGTTGTTGGCCACATCAAACTTGTAAGCCCTCACGGAAGGCAGATGGAATTATTAGCTACCTACCTTTTTTTGTTGTGACATTGGAGATCGGCAGAAGCTCGGTAAAACCATCATCGTCATCTGTACCAGAGAGATGAGAAGGTGCAACACGAAAACAAAGCTACATGCGCCAACGAACGAAACAGCTCACACCTTGAATGGATATGCTGAAATAAGATGTACTAAGAACCGATGAATGGGACTTCAGCTATAACCTTCATCTTTATTAAAGCTGGCTGCTAGACGCCATGCTTTCCGCCTTTACAGCTCGACCTATTGTTGAGCTCCGCCAACGAGACAAATCGAAGATCGAGTCTATACTTGCATTTGGTAGGTTTGCAGTTCAATCAAGGAAGCTGAACTAATATTATACAGGTGATCGATTACTGGTAGGTCTTAACACGGGCAGTTTACGCATATATCAAGTCAATGAGACGCCGGGCGATGTCGGTTTACTTCGAGAGGTCGAGAAGTTCTCTACCCGAGCAATAGAGCAACTAGCACGAATAAAAGAGGCCAACGTTTTGATATCTCTATCAAATTACTATGTCTCAATACACGACCTACAGACGTACTCCCTGCAGGAACAGTTGATGAGGACTAAGAATGCTAGCACTTTCGCCGTCACATCAAACATTGTGAAGGATCCAGCTACGGGAATACCAGAGATCATATCTAGGCTTGCAGTAGCCGTCAAACGGAGGTTGTTATTGTGGTCATGGCACCAGTCCGAGCTATCGTCCGAGACGACGGAGATTACGCTCGCAGAATCTATTCGAACTTTGACGTGGGCATCTGCGACCAAGATAATCTGCGGTATGAACTCGGGATATGTCATCGTAGATGTCATTACCCAGGAAATTGAAGATATCGTTGGGCCAGGAGCTATTGGAGGCACGACCAGCAATCAAAGCGGCAGATTTGGTGGCATGGGCTCTGCGAGTATGGGTTACATGGGTCTAGGAGGTTATATACCCAAACCACTGGCAACGAAGCTTGCTGATGGAGAAATACTTCTTGCAAAAGATATCAATTCTCTTTTCATAACGTCTGAAGGAAAGCCAATGGAAAAAAGACAAATACCCTGGCAGCCAGCGCCAGATGCTATTGGATATTCATATCCATATATTATAACTCTCCAAGCGCCGTCTAAAGGGACGCTTGAGGTTAGGAATCCAGATACCCTATCTCTTTTACAATCGATACCGCTACCGAATGCAAATCAATTGCATTTTCCACCTCCTAACATCAGCCTAGCACACGCTGGAAAGGGTTTCCATGTTGCTAGTGAGCGGTGTATATGGCGAATGGGTGCTACAGATTATGATTCACAGATTGATGAACTTGTTGCAAAGGGGCGCTATGATGAATCACTTAGTATTCTTAATATGCTTGAGGATGCTCTACTACATAATAAAACCGAACGGGTGCAACAAGTGGAATCTCTCAAGGCAAAACTTTATTTTGATCAACAAATTGAGCAGGCTCAGTCTCTGTTCAATCAACGCAGATACCGTGCAGCGATCGATATATTCATTGCTATAGAAGCACCCCCGGAACGTGTGATCAAGCTATATCCAAAAGCTATAGCTGGTGATCTATCAATAATTGAGGAGAAGAACGGGGATGTTGATACAGATAACGACGAAACCAATGGCAGTACGAACAGCGATTCGGACTCCAAGGAATCTCTAAAGCCAGCCGCTGTGAAGAAGTTAATCAGGAATCATCAGAAATCTAGCTCGGATACATCATCTGTCAGATCTTTTATGAAGCATGATAATTCAGACAATGACAACGCAAGCATCAAGGCACCCCCAGTTGAAGATGGCCCGCTTGAGGGCAAAGATCTCATTTCAGCGGCGAAGGAGCTAAATTCATTTCTCGTGGATGCGCGGACGAGACTGAAGAAGTTCCTCGATTCTGAGACTGGCAAAATCATTCCACCGAAAGAAAATGGTCATGGGGGAACTCCCGAACCTACATTCGACTCTCTCCTGGTTGCCCCCGAAACCGAAATTGAAGCCGAGAAAGACCGGGAGCAAAAATTGGTTGAAACTGCGAAATTAGTAGACACTACTCTTTTCCGTTCCTATATGCTATCAGCGCCGAGTTTGGCGGGACCACTGTTTCGATTGCCTAACTTCTGTGATCCAGATGTGGTCAATGAGAAGCTATTAGAGACTGGAAGGTACAATGATCTTGTCGATTTCTTCCATGGCAAAAAGTTGCATCGTCCTGCATTAGAGCTACTCAAGAAGTTTGGTATGGGAGAAGAGGAGAATGAAGAAGGCCCAACACTGTATGGACCTCAAAGAACCATTGGCTATCTTCAACACCTACCTCCTGAGATGATTGATCTGATTCTTGAATTCGCTGAATGGCCTCTACGAGCTGATCCTGATCTCGGTATGGAAATATTTCTGGCCGATACAGAGAATGCGGAAACATTGCCGAGAGAGAGAGTCCTTGATTTTCTGCACAAAATCGACATCAATCTCGAGATTAGGTATTTGGAGCATGTGATCAATGAACTTAATGATATGACTCCCGACTTCCACAATCAACTTGTTGGTGCTTATATGCAAGAATTGAAACAACGGCAAGACAGAGATTCCGAGGAGTGGAAAGACTTAATGGGACGAATGGTATCGTTCTTACGATCGAGTAACATTTATTCCTGTGGAAGAGCCTTTGGGTTGATAGATAGAGAAGGTAGGCATCATCTATCAAAGATGGAATGTAAAGTCATTAACTTCCACTATAGATTCTCATTTCTACGAGGCCCAAGCTGTTGTACTAAGTAACATGGGTTCACATAAGCAGGCACTTGAAATATATGTATTCAAGATCAAGGATTTCGAGAAGGCAGAGGAGTATGTCCTGTCTTGACTTGTTATTAAAATTGCTTGTGCTGACATATTCAGATATTGCAATCGGGTCCATATGAACCAGGAAGCTTCAACCTCATCGCCAATCCCGACTCATCGCGCATCCACATCCGAGCCAGCTGACCCTCTACCATCTATATATCACACCCTCCTTTCTCTTTATCTTAAACCATTACCTCCATATAAACCAAACTGGCCACCAGCTTTGGAGCTTCTATCCAGACATGGATCACGTCTACCTGCGTCCTCAACTCTTGATTTGATTCCGGAGAAGCTTCCTGTGGCGCAACTCGAATCATATTTCCGTGGTCGTATACGTGCCGCGAATTCGATCGTTAGTGAATCTCGGGTTGTGGCAGGGCTGAGAAAGAGTGAAGTTGTGCGTGCGCAAGCAACGTTGTTGCTAGGAGATGGTTTACCGAATGGTCAAGGGGGGAGGAATAGGAGAGTTGTCGTAAGCGATGAGAGGGTATGTGGTGTTTGTCATAAGAGATTGGGAGGTAGTGTTATTGCTGTTTTGCCGGATAGCTCTGTTGTACATTATGGGTGTTTGGGTCGAGCAAATGTGCAACGCCCGCTTTCATCGCGGGGTTCGTGGGGAGCACGATGATATTTAGTTCGTATGAATGGTGATAATTACATAGCGATGGAGTTTTGGGAGCGATCGACAATGTAGCATCGAGCATTATAATCCTGAAGAAATAATTCAATCTTCCTCTTCCACAACCTCTTCACCATAATTGTCCTCTTCCTTGGCTTCATCAATTACCCCACCATTGACCTTGGAACCATTTGCATGTCCCGCCTCTCGTACTTTATCTTCCTCCATTCGCGCAGTCAACTCCTTATTAATCCTTTCTTGCATATCCACCGTAGCTTTTCGTAATGCTCCTAGATATGCGGTTCTATCGCTCACTTTGTCTGGTGTAGGGGTGGGTAGTTTGAGGATGTGCTCAAACCTTTCGTTGTTTGGGGAAGAATATGTTGCCGAAAGGATTTGATACGAAGTCTCAGATTCAGCTTCAGCTGGAGTGGCATTCGTATTCGTGGTTGGATTTGGTATCGCCATTGCTTTCGCTTTCTTTCTTGTGTTCTCGCACAAATCGAAAGGTATCGTGGGGGTGTTGTTTTATTCTTTTCGATGTCGTTGATGGATAAAATGCAATGTGTGAAATTGAATAATGTATGTATGTTTACCGTAGGTACTCTAGCTTTATGAGTAATTAAGTCGACTTTTTTTATTTGGCGCCGGAGACTAGGTTTAGAGTCCCCCGCGAAACTTCCAAACCACATGTCTGTCTGGTCTCTGGTGGTTCAAAGTCTGAGGCAAATAATAGTAGTAAGCTTTTAAGCCTTGAAGTCTAATATTAATAAGTAACATCAAACGACCCCCCTTCTCCCCCCCAAAATTACTAGGGATTGTTACTATCAGAAAGACATGGATTAATGAGGTGCCAGATGCCAGATACTATACCAGTGCGACATCACATCACATTGGCATTGGCATTGGCATTGGCATTGGCATTGACATTGACATTGAAATTCACCCCATCTTTTAAATCTTCCCGGTGTTCAAACTACAACCAACATCCAACATCCAACATCCTTCATCTACATCCATCATCTACATTTATGATTGAAAACTTCTTCATTCTCTTGCGGCGACCATAAAATGTTCAAGACACAGCGTCGCTCGCTACAATCGACGCCCCGCTGTTGTACCCTGAAATATACGGAAGACTAACGCAAAACATATAAAAAGTGCCCACTTCCAGCAAGATAACCATGTCACAGTTGACAGGGCCTCCTCTGCCAAGGGCACCAGGGAGCTTCTCTCCAATTGTGCAACAGGCCTCATCAACTCAACGACCCCCACTGGGAAGAGTCGAGTCTTCGTCGTCTGAAGATTTACCTCCACCTTCCTCCCTTTCCAGCAAAGTTCGCCGACAGTCGCAGAATGCGCCTGCCCCTCCACGGCCCTTCTATGCCCAATCGACCAAGAGCAATTCAAGCACCACCAGTCTACAAAACTTTTCGCGACCAACTCTCGCTCAGGTACGAACTGATATTGGCGGTACACCATTGAGGAATGCGTCGCCTCTTACTACTGTAGCTTCCAAATCATCCATCAGCGATTTCAGAGGTCACGGACGCAAACATTCACAAACCCAAGGTTCCTTTGAAGCTTATTTACCCACAGCTGCATCGTCGAATTTGGGAAATATGTCGAATCCAAACTCAGGACTTTCTGCGAGTCAAATAGCTGCTCAAGCTGCTATGCAAAATCAAACACAACATGTGCGCCAACGATCACAGACTGTGCCAACTCCGCAATTGGATTCTACATCAAATAGCTCTGGAAGTGGAAGACCTTTCCAAGGTCCTACCTCACCACCGTTATTAAGTTTGACAGAAGCTTCAGCTCCAAGGGATACTTCGTTTGGTGGACAGGGATATCATAATGGGTTGCTTGGGGGAGGCTCGAGTGCTGCTCAAACAGCTGCAAATGTCGTTTTCCCGAAATCCCCTGGATCATCGCCAGCATTGACGCCCACGGAATATGAGCAGCGCAATCAAGCTCATGCTCAAGTACAAGCACAAGCAAAAGCTCAAGCTCAAGCTCAATTACAAGCTCAGGCAGCGCAGGCACAAGCACAATCTGAGAAACCTGCTAAAACGGAGAAGTCTAAAGTCAAATTATTTTCAAGGCCTGGAAAGATTGGTATAAGCAAGGATAAAGAACCAAAATCTGGAGCTCTTCCAAGTCCTAGTATGCTGCACTGACACGAATTAAAGATATATAAAGCTAACAAATACATAGATCCTTCAGTCTCTACAAGTATGTACAGCCTGGCGAACTCTTCCTCGGCGACGATACGACCTATTGATACATCACAACCGGAAAAGGAAAAAGACAAGGAAAAACATAAACATCACTTTTTATCTCGGCAGAAACACAAGTTGAGCAGTAAGGAAGATCATCATTTACCATTATCGTCAGCGGCATCGAATTCCAAACCCGTAGATCCAAGTGCACCGAGTAGTTTATACAATTTCAACCTTCCACCGAGTCCAGGTCCTTCATCTACGAGTTTTGCGAAGAGCATGAGTGGATTGGACCTTAGGCACGGTGGGAGAGCATTGAGAGAAAAGAAAAAGGAAGAGAAGAACGAAACTTTGAGAGAAGGGGAATTGTCATATCAAACTAGTAATGAATGGCCTGGACCATCCAGTCTTGGTTCAGCAGGCGCAACATCATACTTAGTTGCCACTGGGGCAAGCAGCAGCCTTGGATATCCTTCGAGTCTTTACGGATTAGACACATCAGATATGGGAAAGCATGGATTAAACAATATAGCACCAGATGACGCATGGCCATTCTTAAAAGCAAAACTACTGATTATATTCGAGGGTGAAGATCTAAGGTTATGTGTAGAAGATCTCAACCGTCTAGTCGTGTAAGTCTTCTATTTCTTTCCATTCTCCACTATACTTACAATATCCCAGCACCCATATTCAACGGTGTGTGCAAAAGAGATGTCCAGGTGCTATTGTAGAAGACCTCCGAGATCTACTCGAAACAGGTTTTAGATCTCTTGATCAAACTCTCCGTCGAACTCCCGATGAGCGCCTCATACCCCATCTCGTGGAAATGTGGCTCTTTACTTTTACATCCGTCCTTCCCTACATGCAAGCCGTCTTTCTCCCACTCGATGTCGAATTTTCCGGCAATGGCCCTCTGATACCACCAGAAGCAGCACGCGAAGCTTGGGGCGCTCCCCTTCCATCTCAATCCAATGATTCTTCCGATATTCCTACGCCTCGTGCCCCTGAGGTACGCAAAATAGTTCTCATCGCATACCGCGATACAGTAATCATCCCTCGTTACGAAACATTAAAGGGCTTATTCTCACGCCTCTCTCTCGATTCTATCAGTCTTAGCATCCCAAATTCGGATATTAGATCCATTAGTCCTGAAAGTCAAGGTAGACCAGGTACAGCCATCAGTTTAGATCCTAGTCATGGATCTTATTCTTCACAAAATACTACACTTCTAGGAGGTGGTAGTTCAGCTGGTGATGGCTCGGGTTCACGCTCACGTGCCATCTCAAATGTAAGTTATGGATCCGAACAATCTGCAGGTGGAGGCGGGGGTCTAGGGATTTCCGGGATGCCACCACCGCCAAGACCTTTTACCCCTAGTAGTACACATCCGGCTGTGGGCTATGGATTGAGTGCGCGCGAGAGGAGACAAGCGAATGTAGAAGATTCGTCGAAGAAACTTACGGAAGCCGTGGGCAGAATGTTGCAGTGTATGAGTGTACTTAGCAGTGTGGGTGTACGAGCAGGTGATGATTCTGCTCAGGAGAAAATGGAAGATTTGGGACGTAGTCTTAAGTTGAATTGGTTGGGAAGAGGAAGAACGGGGAGAAATAGGAGGGGATTAGTTGGTGGGAGAGTGGGGCAGACGGGTGCGAGTTCGTAATGATTCATGAGACGGGGG
>NGKI01000020.1:904043-924764 GCA_002162615.1 Myriosclerotinia duriaeana
TGTAAGAGGAAGTGAATGGGGGGAGTGGGGAGAGGGAAGGGCTTGGAGGGAAGGGCGAATGCCAAAGTTCATTTATTATTCATGATTTGCCTTTACTAGATAGGTAGTGAGAGAGAGGTCTACCTAGGTATGGAGTGGAAAGTTTATATATGATGGTTGCGAAAAAAATCATTCAATTCAAGGTTAGCTTTGATCAACCTCCTCGTCCTCGTCCTCGTCCAATCGGAGATCGTGTTCACAAGGAATTCGAGGAAAGGGTAATGCTCGGCATGACATTGCTGTCCTGTTGTTTGTTATGGTTTATGTTTATGTTCTTCTCACGTTTTAGTATGGATTGTAGTATTGCATAAAAGCGATGTAGACTCACCTAGGTACCTAGCTATCCATAAAAAAACATGGCCGATCGACTGTACGTACTTATTCCAATTTCGTCTGGTCGGAATCCCCACTACCTACCTACCTACCTACCTACCTACCTACCTACCTACCTACCTACTTACATATTTCCCAGTTCGCTCTTCCAATTTTCCTCCAAACTCGCCATCCAATCTGTCCACAGTTACAATTCAGACGATTACATTCTTCACCCCCTTCCAATTTTCAACGGGCATCTCGATAAACCCATGTCCCTTTTCGCCCAACAGTATTGGAACCAAAAACCGTCACCCTCTCTGTTGAAATTGTTCATTTGTGTTTCATAGCAAGCGCTACGAGATCATAATCATTGCATCACATAATGGTGCCATCGTGGTTCTTTGGAATCGTAAGACCATTTTCTCAAGAGGGGGCTATTGCATGGTCTGGAGCATTCAAGGGACCGACCAATCGCTTTTGAAATCCTCTTCAACATCGCTCGATTCCATCCATACCTTTTAGAAGTTGCGGGCCTCCATTTTTGGAATTGATACCTGAACGCGTGAGGGAGGCTAGTTGTCCACCATCATGTATGGGGCGGATTCGAGAGCGCAGAGGTTGGAGGATCTGGTCTTGCTTCCTTGATTTCTGGATGCTTGTTATTGCTGGGAGTTGGTTTCAGGTCTATGCCTTGTTGCGCATCTTCATTCTCCATTTTCGCGCGACTCTTGTTGGTCGGGATTGCCAATATAAGCGGCACTTTTGTGTCTTCGGCGCTGACCTTGCGAGTCCGGCTTTCGATATGGCTCCGAGCTAATCTTTTGACCAAGTTCTCCGGACGACTCGAAAAATTTGCTTACAGCGCCTCTCTTTTCGCACAAGCATATCCTTATTGATATTCATTTTCGCAGCTGATAGAACCATACGCCGTGCTCCGCCATCCTCAGAGTATGCACACAATAGACATGTGAGGTCGCTATAGAAAGAAGTTTCAATGTAATCGTCTTTCGACTTGAGTCTCTCCATCTTCACAAGAGCTTCGAGGATGTTGGATACACCATCTTCATTCAAAACAATTCGTATACAAGATTCGAATCGCTTCGGGTTCCGTTCTGTTCTGAGCCGGTCTTGTCGATGTCGATATTTTTGAAGTGTCGGGTCAAATTGCGGGTGGCATACCACTGGAGCAGCATTTTCGGATCCGTACTAAGAATTCCAGAGTCGGAGTCTCCGCTGCAAAGAACGTGGCAAAGTGTAAAGAAGATTTCAACTTTGGCATCCTCTGACTTTTCACTTATTTGGGTATCATGGATCGCCAGATATTCCTCAATCGCAGGATTTCCGAAGGAAAGGTACTCGTGGTATTCTCTTTCAGAGACATCATTGTCGATGCTTGCGGGGCTCGTTGATACCAGTTCATTTCTTGTCATATACAAAACGCTGATTCCACAGGTCAGTAAAAATCCACAATTGAACATTTCTTTGCAGAAATACTGCATCGGTGGTAAACAGGGGGGCTATACAAGATTAACAGACGACGTAGCGCTTTTCTAGAAGATAGTCAGTGCATCGGCGACTGGTAAAATTCGATGACTTACTTGCCCATTGTAACGTCGGACCTGAGAGAATTTTGTTTTGTTTAGAGATTGTTCACTAAATACTTCCATATTCGTAGACGTTGAGATGCGGCAGTCAATAATCTTGCCCAAGTCGCCCTCTAAGGCTACACTTTCCTTGTTATCCAAGTCGATCGTAGGTAATATCCGATCGCGGGGGGTGCGCCTTACCATTACTTGGATGCCAGTCTTGTCACGATGTAAACCCTGGAAGAGATCTAGAATTTCTTGACCCATGAGATCAAATCCGTCAAGCAGACTATAAACAAGTCTAGATGTTTCCGCCAAGGTTCTATCAAATCCCCTCACAATCCCCTCCGCCCAAAGTTCAGTGCTGAGACCTGTTTTTCTAAATCCTCAATCACGGGATCTCCAAACTTAGCATCTGGCTCGGCAATCTGAATGATTACCGGGGCGAGCACATTATGAAATAGCAGAGGATCAGTTTTTTTTCCGGGTTCGAAAAAGAAGCATGCTGCCGATATCGTTTGTTGTACTTTGGTTCTTGATGTCTTCGTGGCTTAGAACTTTTCGATAACAGTTGTAAGTGAAACAAGACTTCGCGGCATCAGGAGAGCCAGAAACATGGATGAGAGGTATGGCTAGCCCCCTTCACTTTGATCCATGCTTGATATTTCCTATTCTTTCCCAGCCACGAAAAGGTATCTGGCACAAACTGACTTTTGAATGTGATCATCCTTTTTGCCATTGAGGATAAATATCAAGCCCTCGAGATTAAGACCGTGCTTCTTGAAAATCTCTTTGATCTTCACCGATGTATTATTCTTATTTGCCCAAACAAATTGGAAGTCGGATGGCTTGAGCTTCCCATCTCGGATAGCCTGGACGAGTATCCGAGGCATATCACCCAACCTTTGATTCATATCTTCCCGTGTTTTCTCAATTTCGTTGAGGGCTTTGATTGACACGGTAGGTCGAAATTGCATCATTTTAGGCGTGACATCAAAACAACTGTGCTTTGATCTTAGGGCTACTCTCCTTCATGAGGACTCCGATGTATAACTCTCTTCACTAGTGAGATCTGATTTGACGAGAAGGTATTGTCTGATTTACGCTTGCGACTATGATCTTTGAGCAATCTTGTACTGAGCCAACAAACCTTGAGGACCGCGATGAAAGCATTGAACAGACGAGTTTTAAAGATGTCCTTCTGTCACATAGTAATGCCGGGCAGATTGGCCTCTTCCATTGCATTGTGTATACTCTCCAAAATTTCCTCAATTAGACCAAAATCATTCTCCATAGCGATCGATGGCCGCCTATGAGGCATGTATGGTCAATAATGAATATCTTTTCACGCAGCAGCATATTACAACTGACTGACCGACCTTGATCAAATAGGAGATCCCACCAGCAATAAACTTTATGGGTGTACCATACTGGAAGCTGGTCAATAACATTATATAGACCCAATGGAATGGTGTCAACTCACAGTACAGTGCCGGATATATTGCCGCAAATAAATTAAAGTCGGAAGCTGAACTCATCCACTTTAAACAGCCTCCTCCTATGCTCTTCGCAAGGTTATCTTTTTTTTTAATCTCCTTCAAGAGTTCGCGCATTCTCAAAAATCCCCTTGGCTTGTTCAACGTATTACCGATGACTCTACGAGCACCAACATAAAAGCACCTCGCAATTCTTCCATACATGCCATTAATAAATCCATCTGTCGACATCGTCATGACATTAGATATTGTTGATATTCATAAACCTAGAAGAAGAAACAAATCGCATCTACTAGCCGCAATGGCAGGTAGAACGTGATCATACTCAAGGATGAACAAGAGGGAAAATTTATTTATCGATCCCCAGCTAGAACCTGCTTAGAATTAACAACTCAGCAACTATTCAGACACTAGTCTGCTATCACCTGAACAAATACTGCCGCATTTAACTCAGGGTAGATAGTAGGTATGACTCAAAAATGGTAATTACCACTCTGTCGGCACTGGAGGCACGTCTTGCACGACTTTATATAATAGAAATCATACGTCATACATCACACATCACGAATCGACATCAATCACATTAACTTCGACACCGTTTTTGTTTACTTATTCATTCGTCGTTCAAGTGTCTATCACCACACTATACAGTATTCATTCCGAGTCTGTCATCCCATCCCGCCCATCTTCTCTGACCTCAACACCATTTTATCCCACCTCAACATCAGTTCAATTCAATCACCCGACACCCTATATCCCTTCTCCTTCCATATACCACCGAATCTATCATCCCCCTTCTTGATCTCGACTTCCCTATTCACTTCACTTCGCTTCGCTTCCCCTGCCGAACTACCCATATCCTCCAACCCCCCAAACCACGGGTATAGCAAAAGACGGAAAAGCACCGCGACCTTTCCCACACCCCCCTTGCATAAGAAAACCCAACCCACATGGAAAATGAGATAGTATACAAGGAATATTACCACCACACTTATGACATCCCCATCCCTTTCCCCTTTCCCTCCCCTTTCCCACCCCCAATTACCCCCGCGCCATCCCAAAGAATCAAAGTTCGCCATTCTCCCCTTAGTAAAAAAAGATATAAATAAATTTGACAAGACGCCAAGTAGATATGTAAGAGAGTTATGTAGGAACTGTTCTGTACGCCAACGCTTGTGAATATAGACTTTGTGCGTTTCCCACCTGTGAGCAACGCATGAAACTGAATAGATAAATAATGTGACAGTGACTGACAGCTTCATTATGGAGCTAAGGATTAACCAAAAAGACGAGTTATAGTATGGATGGTGGTTGATGTTGTCGGATTAAAGTAAAGTTAGTCTCGGTTAAGTTTGGCCAACATTGTGTTGGCTTCTCTCCTCCTATCTTTGCGTATTGACTTGAGGTGAGATGATATAAAGGGGTAGCTTGTCTAACCTTAACAGGATGATCAAGCCGGGTTCCCTTTTTGCCTCTTCGTTATGCGTGGACTAGGCTTAACATTATTCTTAGCTGTCCCGTTCACTTGTCCATCTTCTTCGGCCTTTACTGCACTTGGTCTTCGTCGCTTGTTATTGATATTGGGACTCGTGTTTGCGCTTGGGCCACTTGACGTAGTTCCGTGCTGACTCTGTTGAAGTTGCATTCCTGGAGCTTGAGCCGGACTTCCTCCCATGTGGGGTGATCCTTCTGGTAACTGTAAATGTGCAGCTGCAGGAGAGGCACCAATTTGGAAATTACTCATCCCTGGTGTTCGTGGTCCTGAGGGATTTTGTTGACCACCATTGGCTCCATTCGTGCTTACTGACGCGACATATGAATCTAGGGCGTTGTAAGGCGAGAGTGTGGGATTTGAATGCGAGAAGTTGAATAGAGGATTCATTTGACCCAAAACCTCGACGAGCTAGAATTGTTAGACTGGCAAGCTTAGCAATTCAAGACAAAACATACCTCAAGATAGCGAAAGACTGCAGGAGTAATTCCAAAATTAACTTTCAGTTTCGTTTCCGGAAGATCGAACTCGGGAGGGGGATTTGGTGGTGATTTCATCATCTTTTGCTTCTTCTTGTTCATTTCGGGCGATGGTTTGCCATCCGGTCCAGTGTTCAATGTTTTCCACTCTTTTCCCCAATTATGAAGTGGCCTTGCAGCTTCTAAAGCCATGCTACGTGGAACATATTCTTCGTGATTACTAGTCACAAATTCAAACAACTCCAACTTCTGCTCTCCATCAAAATGAGCACGTAGTGTACCGTTTGCAACCAGCTAAATTCAATCAGCACAAGATACTTAACAGTCAAGTTTCAAATTACGACTTACGTGAGAGCCATTGTCGAACCAATAGACGAAGCTTGAGTTTTGACTTTCAATATAATGACCATTAAGTGGCAACTCCTTTTCAGTTCCTTTCTCCAAAATCATCTGCATATTTTTGATGCCACTCTCGAAATGGGTATGGAAATACCTCGGTAGTGCAGGGGATGTGATTTCGTACTGCTTGTTTGAATGTTCATCGGTAACAAATACGGAATGACGTAAAACCCCTCCACGGGAAAAGAATCGATCCACAAAGCTTCCCCAATATCCTAAATCATCTCTGTGTTTCATGGCCTCAGCAGACAACCGAGAAACACCATTGGTCATATAAACAGATAGAGGCTTGGTAACCTTGCAAAAGTTACTAAGATGGTCACTAAATTGCACCAATCGCATTAAACATTGTCCTTTTAATTTTTCTCCTTGTCCTGCCGCTTGTTGTTGTTGTCGTTGCTGTAACATTGCGTGAGCATGCTGTTGTTGCAGTCGTAAGGCTTCTGTCTGCTGCTGTTGTATTGTCAGAGGCTGCTGCTGTTGCTGCTGCTGCTGCTGCTGCTGTTGCTGGAGTCCCGGTGGTTGCTGAGCTTGCGTTACTGGAGGCTGGGGAGGTTGAGACTGAGGTGTTGAGGCTGATTGAGGTGGTTGACTTTGAGCCTGTGCTTGATTTTGGTTTTGTTGTTGAGTTGCAGCTGCGGCTTGAGCCTGGGCCTGGGCTTGGGCTTGGGCTTGAGCCTGAGCTTGGGCATGATTCATTTGAGCTTGTTGTTGCTGCTGCTGCTGCTGCTGCTGGTGCTGTTGCTGGGCGAGTTGATGCTGTTGGAACTGTTGTATTTGTTGAGGGGTCATTGGATGTCCTGCTTGGCCATTTGGTCCGTGATTTTGGGCATTTTGTTGCATTGCCATCATCATTTGATGATTCTAGCGCGAACAAGTATTAGTATATAGATTGTGAAATTTGTTGATTGAGCGTACCTGTTGATGTGCTTGTTGATTCACATTATCTTGAGCCATCTGCTGCTGCTGCGCAAGATGTTGTGGTAGGTTTACTGAGCGTGTTAAGCCGGGAGTAGTGCCGTGTCGCATTGCGAATTGAGCTGCGTTCATTTGATTTGGATTCATCCCATGCATATTCATCGGCATTCCATTTGGTGCCCCACCGCTATATTGCTGTTGCATCAGGAGTTGACGTTGCCTAGCTTGTTGTTGTTGTTGTGCTTGTGCTAACATTTGATGTTGCATCAATTGTGGGTGGGCGTTCACTGGGAAAAGTTATTCTGTTAGCATGACGTGCGAGAGAAGAAGTGACAGCTAGTTTCCATATATGTTGTGCGTATGCTAAATGATATGAGGGGGGAAAACGAAGTGATGAGAGGTATGACTTACTCATCTGTTGTTGTTGTTGTTGAAACATTGCCGCTTGCGCCTGTTGACTTGGGTTCAAATGCTGTAAAGCATGTGCTTGAGGTCCGCCTGCCCCAGGTGGCATTCCAGCCATCATAACACCAGCTTGAGTGACTTGAGGTCCACCTGGTCCAGAGACTCCCATATGCATCTGCTGAGGCATACCGGGACCTGGCTGGCCTTGCTGACCCTGATTATGAGGCATTCCCGCCATATGACCTTGAGGAACACCCTGGTGTTGAAGTCCAACTGGATATGGTGAGTGTGCTTGTTGTAAACTCATCATCCTTTTGCTGAAGGTCGATTATCCACCGAATGTGGATATCGAACAGTAATCGATTAAGCAAGTATCATGCGCCTCGAGCCACAATTTCCACCTCCGCCGTTCTTTGATCGAGATATCTCTTCCACGACCTTGTACTTGATTCAAACCAAGTCCCAATAGAATCCGCCAATGGTCTCCTCGCCTATATGCCGTCGTCGTGAGACGCTGAATACAATGTCGTCGCGAAGATTATACAGGGTAAACCCCGATCGCGCACGATAATCTCTCTAAAGTGGGTACTCTATTGGACCGCGAATGGTGACGGAAATCCGAAAGCAATAAGATTTCAACAAATTCGAGGTAATTTGTGCAATACCTACTTATTAGTAGGAGGTTTGATCGGCAGATGAGTACCGCAGCGAAAGTGCGACGATCAATGTCGTCTGAAAAAGAGCCGCCTTCAAGGTGAAAAGTCGTGTCGCTCGCTCGCTCGCTCGCCCTTCCCCTTCCCTTCAACCTCGCCGAAATGTAATCCGTGGGAAGATAGTAATAGAACAGTGAACAATTCCAGACAAGAGAAAGAAATTAAAAAAAAAAAAGAAGCTTTCCCCCAAATATGAATATGCGCAAAGGGTTTAAAAAGTAATCTTCAGTTCGAATAAGTATAAGTTTCTGTTTTTTTTTTCTTTTTTACTGTTGGGCGTAACAAATTGCGAAAGGAGAATCCGGGGATGGATAAATAAACGGACGGCACTGTATGTATGGATGTACCTATGTATGTGTATGTATGTATGTATGTATGTATGGTATACTTTACTTTACTTTTACTTCTGAGCCTTGAGCTTTGAGGAACCTTGGAATCCTTGCGGCGTGAATTGTTTTGTGGTCTGGTCTATACAGTCTGGTCTGTCTGGCTGGCAGGCTGGCTGGATGGCAGGTCGAGAAAGAGGGACCCTGTCACGATGGATGCGAAGAAAATTGGCGCAGCTCCGATTATTGTGTGAGTTGTAGACTTGTAGTGAGATGTATGGGTGGGTGAGTGAATTTCTAAGTATAGAATAATGTAAAGTAGCCTGTAGGGTGTGGTGTAGGTACAAGAAGTGATGAAGGATGCCAGGAGCCAGGTGAATTTGAGTGAGCACTGAGGAGTGAGGACTTCTGAGGAGTGACGAGTGAGGGAAAAATGTGGTATGTGCAGATTTGGAAGGATTTGATTGAGGGCAGAACAGAGGCGGTGTAGCAAAGATTAGGGCAAACGTTCAAACTGCTATGGGGTGAGTCAAAAGGGTGACCGTATTATTTGGTACTAGCTAAAACTGCTAAAAGATGAGTTGAAAGGGTAACCGTATCGAAGATTGATTGAACAGGTGACCGTCTTTGGTATTTCTACTTGTATTTGACTCCCTAGACCTCGGGAACTTAAAAACAGTAATACTAACAGAAACAAGCACATCACTAGATACCTACCTAGTAATATAAGACACAAAACAATGCTGATTGTATTACTTCTTTAATCATACTACTACCGAGTGGGTTTTTAAATCATGTCATTACAGAAATGCACCTCTGACACAAACAAATCACCGTACGCAATAACTTTCTTCCTTTTAGTCTTGCAGGGATAAAGATAATTCCCTACAATCATGTGATACACAAGCCAAGATTGTCCTAGCGGGAAAGCTCTGACATCTTCTCAATATAAAAAAATTTATCTTCCATCGCGAAAGCTTCAACTTTTTCTTTCTCCTACACTCCACTCCACTCCGTACATCTTTTTCCATCTTCTTTCCACGACCTACAAGAATACATCTTTTTGAGATGATTCTATCAATGCAATGGTCGCGTTAATGATGAGCTTCAATTCAATAATCAAAGGTATGTTACAATCGTCTTTTATCTCTTCCATTCCTCTTCCAAATCTAATGATGACAATTTCAATCGATACTTCTTTTCCCAAATTAATCGACCATGATTAAAATTACGCTGTTCGAGAGATACTTACGAGTTGATCTTGTTACTTGCCAGTACATGTTGTCTGAAAGATTCTTATCAAAATTTACATTTGTTTGTTATGATTTTGAAATTTCTTGCTGACCACTATGCAGAGTTTTTCTTTTAGCTTCCAAATTTTTTTCTTGCGCCTAGCGGATCAAGATCCGCGAATGCGACATCATCATCGCGGTAACCTTCTGCTGCACAACCATGTGGTTCAAGGTTTCGCGATTATCTTGTCATGGATAAAAAGCAATGCTGATAAGCATTTATGATCCAATTTGATTACTGCTGCAGTAAATTGGTTCGCGACTGTTATTGCTACCCGACTATAACGAACTAACAAACAGTATACCCCTACTGCGTCTTGTAACATCAAGGTTAGTTTTCATCACTTTTCATTCTTTTTCCATGCTTCACTATGATGAAACACATACCACATTCGCAGTTTTCACTCGAGTCCTCGCCTTAGAACCTAAATAGAGGACAGATGAGGGTATATCTTCCTTGGATGTCTGATTGAAGCTATCTCACTATTATTTTGTTATATTGATTTTTTGATGAACTCAAAGCTAACATTGCTTCAAAGACAGTAAATCTCACATCGATAGAAGCATGCAATGGCATTTGAGGAGGTCAACTTCAGTCTCGCGCAGTCCTCATCTACATAGAACCTACGAACAATACAATACCTATTTCAAACAAGACATTTTTTTGCACATGTGCTTCTCTCGTGGCTCATACTTCTCCTACCCTACAAAATACTTCCCAAACACTCTGGCCCTTACCCCCTTTCCCATCGTGGATCGGTTCAACCTGTGGTATAGGCCTATTTTTGGAGGAAGAAGATTGATTTTCGTCCGATTACTCACCGAGATATCTTGGATTCTTTCGAGAGTCGTGGATATTTTGGTCCATATCTTTTGGCCGACAAACCCCATCTACTTGTGCAACCTTTTGATTGCTATCGCCTTTACACATGTGAGGTTGAATACTCTACAGTTCACTACTTAGTATCAATGTCAATAAAATTGGGATAGAAAATGAAGTTTCTTTAATCTGCTTTTGGGTCTGAACATTCTGTGACATTTCTATTTTGTGATGAATTTGTGCTTTAAAGATCCTCCTGGTCGTTGCCCCTCATTTTCAGCAATGCAAAGTTTTATCGCCGCCCGCTATCAATACACAAGCATTGCCTTCGTTCAATAATCTCGTCACCATTCTTGTCACCATCACCATCACAAAAACCATCGTCTCTCACTCTTTACCTTCACCATCCATCGATGATACATTACCATGCATGCTACCACTTTCACCCTACAAGTAGAAAATCATCGTCTTCATATTCAGAGGCTTATAGGTTACATTACCGAGACTCCCTCCCTCCCTCCCTACCTACACTTCATTAAAAACGCATCACTTGAAAGCACATAATCCGTCAAATAATTTTACATCGTCGATTTTTTGTATGGGAGTGTTGAAGATAACAAAACGTGTCTCCTTTGCAGATTGTTTCTGAGGATCATTATTACTCCTTGTTATATAATTTCAAAGAGGATGATGCGACGCGTCGAGCAAGCAGGTGCAGCTTTTCTCTTCCCTCACTGATAGTGGTTCATGCTGGCCAAGAACCGGAGGCTAGTTCTGAGCACCTACGAATTTTGCGGGAATCCGTTGTGTGGTTCATTTTAGTACAGGCCATTCGAGCTATTCCATCCTTACCGGTCAATAAAGGCTTGTTGGCTCACGTAGTAGCACTGCTTTACTCATGTTTTGGGCTTAAGGATTTGAAGCTTGTTATAGAGGGAGGGCAAGGTTCTTACTTGAGGACTGGAGATATGGATATGGACGAATATTCACCTTCCTTGTGCTCAGTTGCGATATTATCAGGAGCTGTTGAAGTGGCGCCAATGGCGGCATTGGGGTATGAATGTGGCTCGGAGCTATGTTTGGGGTCCTCCTGAGATACTATGGCTGAGGTCTGGCTAAGTACTCAGTATGAACGTATTCTATCTTAGGATGGATGGAAATCAACACACTGGGACTGAGTTCCTTCGATGGTAGCTGATACTGTCATTCTATGCCGTTTCTTATGCTTCGGCATGTTTTATGATCGCGAATGCCTATGGAAGCAACTCATAGGCTGGCCTAACTGGAGTCGAAATAAACCGCGAAAGAGGGAACAACATGTAGAGAGGACCAGACGGCATTCCCCTTGGTCTAAAGCAGAGTATACTCCAAGCTGTTCTCAAACAGTACGTATGGAACCAGCGTACCTGGATCATGCAACAAAAACTTTTAACTCGTCGAATACTGTACTGCACTTCACAAAACACCAGACTTTTGTGCTTGTACACTGGCTCACTGTGTAGAAGGTCTGATAATGGAGAGATTATTTGATGAAGTCCATGCAGACTCCGCTATCGAATGAACGTATTGACTATTATACGATTGCCGAGGATTTTCATCTTCTACGAATATGCTGAATGCTTTCACGGGTATAATGCATTCACTCGCAACAGAATTCGGATGAACTTTGTTCTGGAGAGATCCGCAAGAACTATTCACCCGAACTCCTTACTTTCATTTTTTAATGAAACAGCACGCCGCAGTGAACTTCCCAGCTGGTCGTGCCTAGGATGGAATTTGGGCCACCCTTTGCATCCTTAAGTCCGAAATAACTAAAAGGTTAAGGATTGTATATTTAGAGTGGAGGGATCGTTATAGCTCGAGTTCCTGATCATTGGATGTACCTACAGCTATAAGATGAGCTAGATCGTCACGAACCCACGGCCTGCTTGCTCTGATGGCGAAGGAGGGTAATTCCGTTCCGAGCTTCCCGAGCTTGTCGAGTTCGTTTTGGCCAATTCTTGTGTTTCTTTGGAGCCTGAATCTAAGTCTATATCGCTGTTCATGACTGAGGTTCTTTGAATGAGGATGGTGTCGTGCCTCTATCGAATGTAGGTGTGGAAGCAAGCGGTAAAGTTCTCTATCGGGCGTCTCGATGTATCCTAATCGACTACCTTTTGGAACGATTTGCCGATAGCCCGGAAGGAAGTGTTTTGAAAGTCGTTCGCAACTTCGTGATCGCTGGATTAGCTCCACGCTCCTATTCTGATTTCGACCGAGGACTCGCAAACATAACCATAGATTATATGGTTCGATTTTTGCCATCAGTTCAATCTATCACCTACGTCTCTGGAGATGTTGATGACAGTAAGGGATTCTCCATTAAACGGAATCCAATTATCGGCTTAGCAACGACATTGCAAGGAGAAATATCTGTGTATCGTAAGGATTGTTATAAGCTGTTGAAGCCGCTGGTTAAAAAGATGTGTGCTAGATTGGAGGAAATTCAGAAGGAGTCCCCCGAATGGAAGATTCCACTGGTACAGGCAACGTTGAAGGAGCAGGCCCAGCAGGTATTGAAAACTTTACTTGACGATGGTGTTGACTCTGTTGTGCATATTGATAGTATGCGTAATTGCAAATAGTGGAAGTAGAGAGTGTATTATTTGGGAGGATCCGGATAGAAAGGGGGGGGGTTCCGGGAATGAATGTTGAACGAACAGGACAATGAGGAAACTCGGAAGGATGGACGACATGATCAAATGCCAGACCTGATAATTATATGATAGCAAATTTAAACTAATCACAACGGGGGCTTATGACTGCTATCTAGGTACAACTAAATGTGAACTACCTAGTACATAATGCAAACGAGGACTACTTTTCAAGGGCCATCATGCCTAAGTTGAAAGGTCACCACTTGGGATATAATTATTATACAAGCCTCTAACAGTCGAGAGCCTTTTGAACTGAACAGAACCTGAAGATCAGATGCTATCATGTAGACAAGTTAGATAGAGAACTCAATAATGTATAGTCGAATTGAAGTTGACTTGCAATGGAAGCATAACCTTAAATTTCGTGTTATGGCCTCAGGCAAGAATGGCTATCTAAAATTTATGGCGATAACGATGAAGTTATTTTGAAGTTCTTACAAAAGAAGCAAATACTACTGCGAATCCAAGTATCGATGAACTGCTGGCCACAGTGATAATTCGAAACATTAGTCTTAATACGGGCTTAACATTGAGACCATACACAGCCATATTTGACGCCCAGCGTCACCTTATCCACCATGCCTCTCCTCCTACCAATCCACCCCTCCCTCTCCTTCACTCGAACCTTTACTTCCACAGCTCGAGTTTTCGCAAAATCCACAAAACAACGATTAGCATTTGAACACGCCGATGTCCCACCATACCCATACGGACCCTCTCAATACTACAAACAATCCAATTTTGGTCTTTATGGCCTCCAAAAGATTCGCTACGGAAACATAGTGTCGGAGAAGAATGAAATCAAGACCAGGCGACATTGGCGACCGAACGTGCAGAGGAAACGCCTCTATAGCCCGAGTTTAGGAAAGCAGATTAAATTGAGAGTCACTACAAAGGTGTTGCGGACAATTGATAAAGCGGGAGGGTTGGATGAATATCTGTTAGGGGAGAAGACACAGAGGCTGAAGGAGTTGGGAATGGGGGGTTGGAAATTGAGATGGAGGATTATGCAGACGGATGCGGTGAAGGAAAGATTTCGGGTGCAGAGGGAGAAGTTGGGGTTGCCGCCGAAGGAGGAGGTATATTTGGATGAGAATGGGTACGGAATTACGAAGGAAGAGATTCTGGCGCAGGTTAAGAAATATGATGCGGCTATGGACATGGACTCGGAGGTTGTGATGGATGAGGGGGCGGAGGGAGCCACTGAATCTGAGATTTTGGGGGAGGATGCGGAGGGAGCTACTGAATCTGAGATTTTGGGGGAGGATGCGGAGGGAGCTATCGAATCTGAGACTTCGCAGGGACAATTCATGAAGGAAGAGCAAGCTGGGGGTAGACCGCCAGTATTATAGATATGAGGGTCGTGTATGATCATGATGTATCAATATTTGTCTGTATAAGTATATACATGGCATCAAAATTACAATGCGTATAGTGCCACGAGGCACCATCAATCCACAAGTTATGATGATTTGTTTCCCTTCTCAACTCAATTTCTATGGTCAGATTGAAGTGAGAGTCCTGCAGACGTTCCCTAGACCGCACACTCCCTGCAAAGAGTGCTTTCATTCCCATCAGATCGAGTGATTGGCCCTCGAACTGATAGCATCTTCGCGATCAATACCAAGTCGTCAATTTTCAGCAAGAAAGACGATGACTGACATGTTGCATATTAGGAGTCATCATAAATATCACATGTATGTCAATATGACTCGAATTCCCCGCATTCTTAAGCATGGTCCATTTTCCATATACGAGGAGTCATATTTTCACGTGATACTTACCCCTTGTCGACGGTTGAGAATATAAGCTGGGAACGGATTTTCTTCTGATGTTCCCTCGTCCACATTCATTCTTCAATTCTCTCACTCCTCAAGATGTCAGCCCCGCAGCTTGAAATCCATATTCAAGGTATCTCTCAAGTGCAACGGCCAGCCGAGCGCGGCAATCTAGTCATTGCAGTGACATCAGAAGGCACCTCACAAGTGACAGTTTCCGAAGAAGTCACTCAAGTATCCAACAATCTCCAAGCTCTCTTCAAACAATTGTCCACCAAGCCATCTCCATCCACCAACACCTCCGACTCTGTAATTCTTGAAGCCCCAGTGACGGTTTATTCCATGACCAATCTCCGCACGCGTTCCTGGCAACCTCCAGATCATGATCTTGACGGGAAGCCTTGGGCCCGCCTCCACGAAGCATCCTCCCACTTCGAAGTCACCTTTCGAGACTTTGAAAAACTCGCCGAAGTAGCGAGTTCGATCTTCATCACACCGAATACGGAAATTCGCTCAACAACTTGGTCTCTAACCGAGGAGACGCAGAAGAAAGAGGGGGGTTGGGGAAGGGAACGCGCGATTAAAGATGCGATTGGGAAAGCGGAGGATTATGCGAGGGTTCTGGGGAGGAAGGTTGTGACGGCGGAGGTTCGAGATAATGGGACGAATTTGAGGGCGGTGAAGAGGAAGGGGTTTGCGGCTATGGTGCCGAGGAGGGGGGTCGGGGCGGATCAGAAGGGTGTGGTGGATGGGTTGGCGTTGGAGCCGCAGAATGTGGAGGTTACCGAGAAGGTTCAGGTAAGGTTTGTTAGTGTAGATTGAGGTTGAGGAGTCTTTTGTCTCGGGGTTGGGATTTGGATCTTCTCTTTGGTCATTTTCTTTGGGTTGTAAGTAATGCACAGTATATGAAATTTGTTGCGCGTCTCATTATTCACCTGGTCTTCTTCATGGCCCTTCCATGTGAGATTTGTTGCATAGCTTCTCATTCACCAGGTGTCTCTTGTATCAAATTGAAATGAATGCTGAGCTCTGTTGCTTATCGCATCATTCACCATCCGTTCATCTTGTGGGCTGACATCACCGACTCTATTGTTGTTGTTTATGGGATAGAAAGGGCATGCAGAGATTTATAGTTGAGGACGGAAGCTCCTTTCTTTTCGGCCACATTACATTTTCAAGGCCAGTAAAAACAGTAGCCCAGCCTAGCCCAACTACTTTAATAGAGCGAAGCGAAAAAGCCTCCAGGGCAGTGGCCCCCCGGGAGGGGTCAGCCAGCAAACACTCGACTCCAAATTTTACCAACAAACACTTTTAGTTTGGGAACTAATGATTTGTCAATCCTCCAAAAGCCTGCAATTTAAATTCATGATTTGAAAACTTACGTCTAAAAGCTCGATTTTTCAATATTTTCCCCACTCGATCGCGAAAAACTGCTTAACATTGCATTACCGAACATCAACTCATATGATGATTACTACATTGATATCCATGGCTCAACGCCTCACCGGCTTCAAACCTGCATTTTCCGTTTGGGGACCATAATGAGGTTATCTGGATTGTAGACCTTCTACAAAAGAAAACTGGAGGATAAGCGATTAGGCGGGATGTTGTAAAGTTTGGTAGATGTGCAAGGTTGAGGAGAGATGATGAATGATCGGATGGGAATGAGAAGATATGGGATGAGAGTAGATGGAATACAAATGTATAGGATGATAGAACAAATCCTGACCCGATGAGTTTACATTTCTTTCGGACTATATATAGGGATGTAAGTGGGAGCTACCCATAACAGGAAATAGATCAGGAAATAGATCAGGAAATAGATCAGGAAATAGATCAGGAAATAGATCAGGAAATAGATCAGGAAATAGATCAGGAAATAGATGGGCGAAAAGATTAAAACGTATATTTCTTCAGGCTTGCAGAAAGAAGACAGCACTTGGCGGATTACCAAACCAATTCCCGAGCTTGAATCAAACGCTTGAGTGTATATTGCTCGAAGAGATAACTGTATAGTTTTGTTCCCCACAATGCTTTCGAGAGCAATCCCGCACTCGAATCCCGTATCAAGTAGTGGGCCAGAGCATAGATCAATGACTCCTTCATCAGCAGACAAAACCTGGAACAACCTCGCCCGATTTTACGACGGAGGAGTCGAATACTTTGGACTTGGTCATCAGTCGTCAGCACTCATAAAAATATTTCCGGACACCAAGATGTGTATTAATCAAGCTTAAGTCTTGGAGGTGTGTTAGCATAACTTTTGTTAGCCGAAAATGAGGATTAATGAACAGCTCAATGATCACTGTATTCGGCGACGTTCTAAGGGTCAGCGTTCAGAGCAATTTGTATAGTTAATGCAATGAAGGCTTTTTTGAGAACATTTGAAGGTATTCAAAGATCTTGAAGGTACAGGATACTCATCCTTTATCTGAATTCACCCACAGCACAAGAGATATTCAATGTTGTGACCTACCAGAGTGAGTATATACAGGAACAGTGAGTCGTCCGTGTAGTATTATCAGAAGCTATCTAGTTATCTACATAGCTTGGGATCCAAAGAATTCTATCAAGGAAAATGTGAAGGTGTATTGGGATTTGGGTTTTTTTGGCGATCAGCCACATGCGCCACATGAAAAGTGGAGTACCTAGTAGCTTTTATCGACCTCATCTGGCCTTCGAATATATTTTTAGATGATTATCTGGGACAATGTCACCTCGAAAGTAGCAGCACCAAAGATGGTCAAGTGAAGTCAACCATATCATTGTCGTTAAAGGTTCTTTTTAATCATTATTTCATTAGGTTTTTTTTCTGTCAATGATTCTACCCTAAAATGTATCCAGAAGAGCAAAAAACAGAAGAGCGCCATGCCGCCAACCCCTCGAGACAAAAGAAAGTCATAAGGTAAACCGGTATTTTTAGAACTCGAGTGACCCCGCTCGCTCTAGGGAGTCGATGTACTTTGCGTAAGCGGGAAAATCACACCTCAGTCTAATCTATCTCGTCTCCAACAGCCTATCATTCAACATCTTTTCCAGAGGTGCGAGTGCCGAGACTTTGTCTTGAACATTATCTTTCTCTAGAAGAGACTTTCCAGCTGTCATCATCATGCGCTCTGGCGCTGCAACGGCTAAGTATGGCATGACTCTGACTTTGTGTGCTGTTCTGAAAACTCTCATTTGCTTGACGATATTGTTCAACTCTTCCTCGATCTCATCATCTCCGTTTTTCTTGGCCACATTGCGGAAGCTATGCTCAGCGACTGATTCTTGGAATTTGCGTTGCAAGTCTGGCATGAGCCATTGTGTTTCTTCCTCATCCAAGAACTTATCGAGTCCCAAGAACGCATCAATGATCTGAGGTAATAATGCCTGGTTGCCGGAAAGACCATTGTATTGAGTGTATTCTCCAGTGACAGGGTCATATTCACCAGTAGCCCATCCTTGGAATCCTTGTGCGTATCGCATCCAGGCTTTTCGGGAGATCTTGGATTCGTGCATGGTTTCGTAGAAAACCTTCAAGGGTATGCGCAACTGCTTGTTGATACCTTGGAGCGATTGTAGGGTACCAGCGCGGTCGCCATTAGAATACTGTTGGATAGACTTGGCGATCATGTGGTAGATGGAGATGGATTCCCTTTCGAGGACAGGGAAGACATGAGCGAAGTGGTATTCGGCAGATTTTATCATCTCGTTCATACCGGGGTTGATAGGGTAGACAATTTGATCTTTTTCGTCGAAGTTGCAGAGATAGTTACTTGTGACATTACCTCCCTTAGATGAAACCCCATATCGTCGCTGGAGGTATGGCCAGGCAAGGTCGAGGCAGGCGGGGAACTCGACGACTTTTTCTTCTTGAGCAAGTTTAACTATGGGGATTGTTCCCCATCTTTGTTGTGTTAGCGAGAAACTCATTGCTGTGTGAGTGGGGAATGAGGGGTACTTACCGGAAGGAGTGTCGAGATATCGCAATGCAAGCGAAGAAACCATTCCAAGCTGCACCAGATAGAACGCTCTCGTCATTTTCTGCTGCGTCCAAGAGGGCCTTTACTTCTTCAATGTTGACTTGATCGTTGTAAAGTTTTCTCATCTGTACACGGAAGTCCAAGCATCGTTGAAAGTTCTTCACATCGTCATCACTAGGTTCTAAAACAGATAGGGCAGGTGCCATGACTTGATAGATATGGTGAAATGGTCGAAGAACTTCTGGCCAAGCATCGCCATATACAGTTGTAGGAGGCCATGTACCAGCTCCATCGATTTCGATTAAGTTTTGAAGTGCGATCTGGGCAGCATGAGGCTCATATGTAACGGTCTTCTCGGAGGCTGTGTATGCATTTCCAGCTTGAGCTTTTTGTTGATTGGACCTTCCAAGGATGACTTTGCGGTAGAGGTTGAGGAGGAACCCAAATATGGCGACAGGGAATAGATAAAGGAGAGAAAGTTGGGTATTCGCTATGATCAAATCGAAGCTCGACATCTTGAAAAGATTGGTGGGGTGAATAGGATGAGATACCCGAAAATCTTGTTGGCAGAGGAAGTCTTTATGTTGAAGGAGATATCAATGTTTGAATTATTATGCTTTATGAGATACTCAAAATTGATTGAATGGATGATTGTATGGATGATTGAGACGATTGAAAGGATGATTGTTTGATGATTGAATGATGTTACTTCGAAGGAGGATGAGGGGATATTTATGGATGGCTCAGCCTTTCCTCCTCGACGACACCTTGAAGCTTTTCTTCCAGGCTGTCATCGATAAGTTACCACATTCATGTTCTGTTTCAAACCTGAATTCCTAATTTAGCTAGCAGGAGTCATGATGTGATTCGATAACAGTATCATTCTATTCCGACGGAGAAGAATACGTTAGGCTGAAATCTCCTTTGTTGAATTTTATTATACTCCCTACTTGGCGACGTTGTTTCGAAACGTGCCAACTCCGATACTGCCCAAAAACGACTGGGTTTCTCGCTTGAATAGTCTTTAAGATTTTCTCTCCTGAAAATCCTAAAAGCTCATGGCAGATGGTGGCTTCCGACAATACCGGTACGGCACAGAACTCAGCGTATCCACTTTTGTTCCGTTTTGGTTCATCCCAATTGGGCCACAGGAACCTTGAGAGCCTATAGCCTCAAGGAGAAGTGAGCCTACGCACCATTACGAATGAGAATTTTCACAAAATAAACAGTTTCGACTAACTCCGGTATAGGCCTACTCTCTACTACGACATCATTTCACCGTCGATTCCGAGAACGTCATGCTAAACGTTTGTGTGTGGTCAGCTTAGCGAATAATTCTCCTCCCCCTGAGCAAAGGTTAAACAGTGGGTTTGGTCCATAGTACTAATCCCCCCCCCCAAGCAAATCTCGAATGGTGGGCCGGACCCATAATAATGATATGAATT
This sequence comes from Myriosclerotinia duriaeana, assembly GCA_002162615.1. Lineage (NCBI taxonomy): Eukaryota > Fungi > Ascomycota > Leotiomycetes > Helotiales > Sclerotiniaceae > Myriosclerotinia > Myriosclerotinia duriaeana. The sequence continues at coordinate 924,208 of NGKI01000020.1, forward strand.
ACTTAGCCTGTACAAAAGCTTACCGCTTTCCTAACTAAGCAGTTAAGCAGTGATACAGGTTTTTATGTAGTATATCTTTTTTTTAACCATCAGCGACGACGCATAGGCCTAACAACGACGTATAAGCTAGTTGGAAGGTATATAATTGAAAGGTATATTCTAATAGATTCTATTGGCTAGACCACCAATATATCATAAAGTATATATCATTAGATAAAACCATTTAACATTTGCTGGGGGGAGGGGGGGTGAGAGTATAATTATACTCTCCCAACAAAGGTTAAACTTGTTGGCGTACTCTAAGCCCAATATTTGACTCTTGTTTAGGAGGGGAATAGTAATATAAGCTATGCATCCTTTACAAAAACTTTCCGTTCTCTTGATTAAGCAATAGTTGCGATTTTGAAACAATATAACTTTAATATATCTGCTGCTAGAAACGACGTATAGGACTTAGTCAACAAATTTTAGTAGATCCTATTGGCCCAAGTACCCCAACTACCCATGCACTATCCCACCCCCCTGAATAAAGGCTGAATATTTTGCCTTACTCCAAG
>NGKI01000020.1:924786-941160 GCA_002162615.1 Myriosclerotinia duriaeana
GGGTAGTACTATATCAATTGATACCAGTAGATAAAACACACTGCTTAACCTTTATTCAGGGGGGAATAGTACCATATCAATGGATATCAGTAGATAAAACACACTGTTTAACCTTTGCTTAGGGGGGGAGAGTACGTACTCTCTCCTTGAATAAAGGTTAAACGGTGGGTATATCTCACAACGAGAAACAAGCTGTAACAATCAGTAAATGATATATTCAAGTAGATTCTATTAATCTATAAGAGTGAAGTTGATATAATACTTTAACTTTTATTTAAAAGAATGAAGGATATTATTTAAATTTATATAACTAAGGTTTAAATTAAATCTTATTAGGATAATTTTGTTTGAGATTGATTAATAAGTAAAATCTTAAAATAAACAAAATTTATATAACTTTATACAACTCTGTATAACTCTACATAACTTTGCATTCGACATCTCCTTTGATATTGACTAACTCCAAAATAGATTTAGTTTGAGGAATATAGCTTCTATATTAATTCTAATGAGGCTCAAGCTAAACCTCAGTTGTATGAGTCTAGACGGTGCAGCAAAGGAGATGTCGAATGCAAGTCATGTAAATGAGCAGAGTAATGAATACTGCGGAGAACCTTAAACGATTCCAGATTTCCGGACAAAGTCCCGGCATGTGGTGCTGCAAGCCGTGGAGAAGGGTACGGAGTTTTCGATCGGATAAATGGGGCGGAAGTTAACTGAACCTTAACTCGGGTTCAACGGCTCGACCCTCGCTTAGCGATCCGGAACCCCTGGAAGGTTTTGGTTAAAATGGGGAAGTTTTTCTTCAACTCTGTGCAGCTCTCCCATCCCATCTCTCATGAATTCATGAAAATTCACAAGACAAAATGTCCTCTCGTATTTTAGATGTGTTTGTTGATGGATTTTCGACGTTTTTCGTGGTAATTCCCAAGACTAAGGTATAGTGTTATAACTAATAATGAAGGGGTTAGCGCAACATCAAGGGGTAAATCTGGGGTAGTATCAGGGAATTAATTTGTGGGCAGATCGACAAGTTTGACCAATTGGGCTTTATCGGATAGTTTGAATTCATGTGATGTTTATTTCGACGACTTCTTTCTTTTCATCTTGTTTACCGTCTTTCACGATCCATGATACAGTCATTTCTGTAGTTTGCTCTTTCTTTCATCACTATCATTTGCAGAAAATCACCATAATCGTCATTGGTAATTCCGGATTTAAGCTTCTTTTCCAAAATTTCATTCGTTAATGCCGGAATCGTTGCGCGTTTTTTAATCAATCCTGATCCTTCAACATTCGATCACCACTGCTGTTAATAGTATTCTTATCTGCAACCATGTTGTGGGAACGAGCTACTGCGTATGTGATTGAATCACTGGTGCTTTGAAACGTGCTGATGTTTGAATAGAACGTTCGCCGGTATTTTATCTTCAGCCAAGGGTTTTGCACAGCCCAAATTATCTACTCGTGCCACAGGTACAATTGACAGCTATCTTACATCCGAAAGCCCAATCGCTCTCCAGGGTATATTGAATAATATCGGTCCCGATGGTTCTAAGGCTGCCGGAGCGAGTGCCGGAATTGTTGTGGCCAGTCCAAGCACAGTTGATCCTAATTGTGAGTCAAAATTCAATTGATCCTTTACAAATGTGGCAGACGAGACTGACTGACATCAATTAAGACTTCTACACCTGGACTCGTGACTCGGCTTTGACTTTCAAATATTTAATAGATACCTCCAATTCGAGTTTGCAAACGCTCATTGAAGATTATGTTACCGCCCAAGCAAAGCTTCAAACAGTCGAAAACCCTTCCGGCGATCTCGCATCTGGAGCAGGATTAGCAGAACCAAAATATTACACCAATGAGACCGCCTTCTTGGGAGAATGGGGACGTCCTCAACGCGATGGGCCGGCTCTGCGTGCGACAGCTCTAATGTCCTTTGGAAATGATCGCCTCGCCTTGGGACAAAACGATACTGTCAAAGATATTATTTGGCCCATTGTTCAGAACGACTTGGCCTATGTGGCTCAGTACTGGAACTTATCTGGCTTTGATCTATGGGAGGAAATTAATGGATCATCTTTTTTCACTACCGCGGTTCAACATCGAGCATTGGTAGAAGGGGCAAAATTCGCCACTGCTCTTGGTGAATCATGTTCAGACTGTGAGGAGCAAGCCCCCGAGGTTCTTTGCATGCTACAGAATTATTGGAATGGATCCAGTATCGACTCAAACATCCAGGTACAATCCAATACCTATGATCGTTCCGGATTGGACTGTAACTCAATCTTGACTTCGATACATACTTTTGATTCTGATCCAGCTGTGGGATGTGACTCTACAACGTTCCAGCCATGTTCCGATCGTGCTTTGGCAAATCACAAAGTACTTGTCGATTCCTTCCGTTCTATCTACACCGTCAACTCAAATGCTTCGGCAGGCAAAGCTGCGGCCATTGGTCGCTATGCAGAGGACGTTTACCAAGGAGGAAATCCCTGGTATATCTGTACCTATGCAGCAGCGGAACAAATATACGATGCTATCTGGACCTACAACAGCACAAAGAACATCACCGTAACCGACATCAGCAAGCCATTCTTCGCAGACCTAGTTCCGGGGGTAGAAAAAGGAACGTTCGCGAGTGACTCGACCCAATTTACGGATATAATCAAGGCCATGCAAGAATATGCAGACGACTTTGTAGCAATCGCCGAAAAATATACGCCGCAAGATGGAGCATTAGCAGAACAATTTTCCCGTGAAAATGGCACAGCTTTAAGTGCAGTAGATCTTACATGGTCTTACGCTTCTTTCCTCACCATGCAACGTGCCAGGGAGGGAAAATTCGGCCCTAGTTGGGGAGCTGCTAGTTCTATTGCGAAAGGAGTTCCAGATAAGTGCTCGGGTGGCGGAGTCAAGGGAACTTACTCTACACCTACTGCAACGACATTTCCTAAGAATGAAGAGGGGACTTTTGGGACGAATAGTAGCGAGACGGCTACTGGAGCAGGGTCGGGTACAGCGACGGGTAGTGCGGCTAGTGCGACGAAGTCAAAGAGTGCTGGGAATAGGGTTTTGCCTTTGGGATTTCTCCGGTTTTAAGACTGGGATCTGTCTAGGGCAGGGCTTCTCGTATCTCTTGGTGTGAGATGTCTCCGCGAAAGTATTTTACAGTATTGTGATGATGTTATGGACTTGGGATGTATATTTTGAATTGCCAATGTAGTTGTCAGGTATTGATGTATAATGAGGAGGAAGAATATGTTATGATGGTGTTAATTACGAATCCCGCTTGCATCCAATGAATGATGATTGGTACACAGAAGTTTGTATTTCTTCAATTAATTGAATTTAATTCACCCTTCTTTTCTTTTATTTTGTAATATTCCATCCAACGAGCCACAATCAGCGGTCCAAGTTCCACTATACTACACGGTGAGCTTCGAAATACTCCGGCTTTTGAGGTCAGCACAATTCACTAAGCTTACGAATGGACGGATTTAAATGTAAGCTTTTACAAGCATATGGATATAACCAACCATTTCGGTAATCTAGTAGTGGATTGTATACGCTTTACGCGATGTTCTCATTGATGACTGACATTAGCTGCTGATGGACAAGCAGAAATATGGCGGGGGAAATTTGAGTTGCAGTTCTAATTGTGATCGAGATTATATGATATGATACGATGTGATCGGATGTTGTTTTGTGTGAGGAATGTTGTTTTGCGTGAGGGATATACTTTTGAGTGGAGGATATACTTTTGAGTGAGCGATTTACTTTCGAATAAGCGATATACTTTTAAATGGGCGTTATACTTTTAAGTGAAGGTTATGCTTTTGAGTAGGTGATATACTTTTGAATAAGGGTTATACTTTTGAGTGGGCGATATACTTTTAAGTCAAGGTTATACTTTTAAGTGAGGGTTATACTTTTGAGTGGAGAATATACTTTTGAGTGGAGGATATACTTTTGGATGAGAATTATACTTTTGAGTGAGGGTTATACTTTTGAGTGACAACTTTGAATGGGAGGGAGGGGGAAGAAGGTTAAGATGAGGTTGTCCGCGGCGAGAAGGAATTTGGGTTTGGTTTTGGGGCGGGGGGATAAATTAGTGCAGTGGTTATGCTAGGGATATACGGTACTACTAGTATATTTGGAGAAAATCATACGGGTAGGATATCAACCCCCTTACAATGGCGGCAAGTTTGACAGCCATTCGATTCGTAATCATGGTTTCAGAAATATTGCGGGGATGGGTTTGAAAAGTACTGTATTGATATCTTCGTTTTGAGTGTAAGGATCAATTGGTGGGTTCGGAGGTTCACGAATCAAACAGTATTGGCTGAATGGTGGGTGGATGATAGTTAGATGTACAGACCATCTGCGGTATGATGATAGGAGTGTACATAGACTCTAATAACTCTAGAAAGCTTAAGTCGCATCGAAAGCGCGGAATCTGTTGAGGAGCTCCGGTTTTGTTAAGGAAATCCTCCCCCCCCCTCCCACCATGGAATTAGAATAAATACACGGCGGCTATAGGGTCATGTTACGGTCGAAGTGAGAACAAACATTCTGTTTTATGATTGTGATCCACTGGAAAATTGACAGGCAAATGTTTGTAGATAAATATTCATGAAACGAGTCGGATAATAGTAGTATATGACATCCCTCATAAAATCTCCAAGAATTTCTCAGCTCTCCCCAAGCGAGCTATAAGACCAACAACTCAAGAAGTATCTACACACAAATCCTCATTAACAACAGTTTCCCATGTGATTATTACCCCAGCAAAGATCTTTCGCTCCGACCATTGAACGCCGAGTTCTCTTCTGAGTTTTTGGCATAGCACTCCACAACGCTTAGGATATCCATCATGAAGAACATTCCCTTTCGGACACTTGTACACTTTCTCCGTTGACCACTTTGGAAAGAATTGAAACCGCGAATCTGCCTGGATACGTCCAGAACCAACACCATCGAGTTCCTCAATTGTGTATTTGAGTTCGATCACCTCTAGGTATTTCTTCTCCTTCAACCACTCTGACAATGAGGTCAAGAGGTAAAAATCTGCTTCTCGTTGAAGTGCGATATACATCGCAATGTCATGGCCTTTTTCATCGTCGTAGAAGATGGGAAATCTCTCGCGTCTTAAATATTGCAAGATGTGACCAAACAGCATGGGATCCGCATCAATGAAGTAGGATCCATCTTCGCGGGGTCTGGCCCATGACGGAGAGAGCAACTTTTGGAAGAACTCTGATTTCCAAGTCAGTGTTCCGGTTGTGCTGACAAATCGTTCCGTACCTACTTGAAGAGTTATTTGTTCGTTCGCATCGATATTGTGGGTAGTTGAAGACATCTTGCACTGTGAGCTCTTTGGAAGGGTTGATAACAAGGGATTTCAGTTGGTGGGATAATGCGTCGAAAAGAGCAGTCGCGGAATCTTGCATTTTTAAGAATGATTGACTTGAATGAAGTTTTATTTGAGAATTACACGAAGCTTTTGGAAGGCTCTTGATGTGTAAGGGGAAATTCTTTCAGAACCCATTGTTTGGATCGATTTCATGGAAGCTATGAGGTGTTTCTATCTGACATTGATACTCAATGAAACCTTTGATAGTTTAATCTTAGGGCCCGTGAACGCATACGCTAGTACCCTCGGAAAGGAAATTTGTCACCCAAGATTTGTAAAGGTGATATGTATACTTGAAGTGTTTCATGACCAAAATGCTTCTTTCAATCTTGAATTGCTGAGAATTGCCTCTTTGAGTAGGATGGCCTTTCTTTAAAGAGCTTTTTTTTCAGGCTACAGCTCTTTGATATTGACCATCAACACATCATTCTACTTATTTATCATGTAGTCCCCATCCAATCCTTCATTTCATGTTGAAAATTTCAAAAGATCCTCTCCACGATGGCCTCGAAACCCTCTTACTTTTGGCTTGACGCCCTCAAATCGACCATCTACAACGGCATCCATAAATCCGGCAACCTCGGTGATAAGGGCGACACGCTCAAAAAAACAGATCACCAAAAAGACCGCCCCATTGATAGCTTTGGGAACAATCCAAGAATCTCCGCTTCTCACGAGTACAGAGAAAGATATTATTTCCGAATTTATCGACGCCCTGTTAATAAGATTACCCACTGAGAGGACACTTGATGTGAATCCCGACCAAGATGAGTACGAGAAAATCTGGCCAGTCTTCAATCTCCTCGAAAGTCTAGTGTTTGCGAAGGACGAGTCAGATCGCGAAGATGATGCTGATCGGTGGCACATTGAATTTGAGTTTGAGAATGGAATACCGACGGTCATGAAGAGGGTAGAAATGCTCCAGAAGAATAAGAATGGCGTGGCTCCAATGCTATGGCATCCTAAATACCAACATATATTCGTGCAGTTAAGAAACGAACAAGTGGCGGAATTAGAGGAGAGGCAGGATGAAAGCCGTGACGACTTCATGGAACCAGGTAAGCCCACATCAATTCCTCTTCCATTTTTGCTCCACTAATTAATCAAACATTAGATGACGACGATGCGGATATCACAACAGAAGAAGAAAAGACTGATAGTGATGATTCAGATTCTGGAAAATCAAAGTCTGATGAGGAGGGTGTGGTGTGGAAGGAAAGAAAAGGGTTGGGGGTGAAGATCAGATTGAAGGCAAAGATTCTGCTGAAGAAAGCGCTGTGGCTGATATGGCAGCTCTCAAGTTGAACGATGAGAAGTAGTCACGACTACTTCTAAGCGGGTGCACAGGAATACATCATACGAATTGATTTGATGAAACTCCTGTTGTGGTCTTGACCTTAACAAAGTACCTTGGTCGGGCACTCGCCCAGCTGCAGCCAATGGTGATGGTGATGGTGATGGTGATGGTGATGATATTGATATCAATTTGAAGGAATGAATGAATGAATGAATGAACGAACCCTCTTCTGGAGATAGATAGATGGGGGGATCCGGACCACCCGAGTGACCCGACCGACCCGGATAAAAAGACCGACACGATTATGCACATTCAGCTGAGTCAGCATATTCACATGTCAAACTTCACACTTCACTTCCAAGTTCCCCCCCATCCCCGTCCCCGTCCCCATTTCCCCACGATTTTCATTACAACCTTGGAACAATAAACATTCCAAGACTTTCAATTCGTTGTTATGAGAGAACCTTCCAAAGTAAAAGAAACTGGGATTCTATCAGCCTCGGTCTTTGCTTATCCATTTTGTTTGAATTGATCATATGCCCCCTTTTTGAACTTTGAGGAGTAAAAGCCAAAGAGCTTTGATTATGACTTGAAGCATCCATATCTTCAATTCTTTCCATGTTTGTCTTTATGTGCAACAAGTATAACTTCACTTTGGAATTATCTCAAATTCACATGCATTTTCAAAAGTTATCCATCTTCCGCTTGTCATTTCTCATTCTCCTTTGAGCTCCACGAGGAGAAGGATTCTCTGAAGCGCGCACATGTAATCAATAAATCTTTGTTCTTACTCGGCATCTTCTCTTTTGTACAACAACATATAACTTTAATCAAGATGATAGGTATATTCTACTACCCATAATTTATCTTCTTCATCTACTGATCAAGTTGGCAGATCATGTTCTAGGGCGACCTTCTGTACAATTTCGCAAGATACAAGTTTTAGCTGTGGTTTCTTTCTGGTCGTTCTACCTATTCAGGTAACATTCCTGCGCCACCTCATTATCATAGCAACAACTAACAACACTTGTAGAGGGAACAGAGATGGACCACCAAAAATTCGAAAACTATCCCGCACACTCTCGAAATACCTAACCCCCTGGCAAACCCTCGTTATAACGCTCCTCTACCTTTACATTGCACGAAACCTAGGAAAACTAGTGGGGTTGGAATGCCCCGAGCCTTTAGCAAATTTATACACGAGATCATACTTTCGAGCAACATGGGTTACCACAGCTTTAGATGCGGGATTTTGGACTGCCATGCGTATAAGGCGGAAATGGATACGTGATTTGGCTGGAGTTGTGTTTTCAGTTTATTACTTGATTGCTGCCGAGCAAGCCGATGAAAAGGTACGAAAAGTTAGAGGAATGTTGACAGTGGATCATTTGAGAGTTAGTTGGAACAAAGGAACGACTCCATACTTGGGATTTCTGTCGAATTTATTACGACCAAGATTCATGAGATATCCTCCGAGGGCGATTCGAATACCAAGACCATCAAGTAGTGATTACAAAGAACCAGTCAATGGATGGTTATTCTTCGATGGACCACTATCGGCTTTGAAAAGTCATACAAAGATAGTTTTGGATATACCGGGTGGAGGGTTTGTAGCAATGGATCCCAGGACGAACGACGACAAATTGTTTGCATGGGCAGGAAAGACTGGATTACCGGTTCTGAGTTTGGACTATAAGAAAGCACCAGAATTTCCATACCCCTACGCATTAAACGAATGTTACGATGTTTACAGCACTATAATTGCTAGTCGAGGTCGTTGTGTTGGATTATCTGGAGATGTAGTTCCAAAAGTCGTCATTACGGGAGATAGTGCAGGGGGAAATTTAGCGGCGAGCACCACATTGATGATCATTGAATCCGGAACAACGGATACTCGACAATATCTAGGACAAGGAGCACTTCCAATCCCGGATGGTCTAGTTTTAATTTATCCCGGATTAGATATGAACATTGGAAATTGGATGAGTGATGAACAGATGAGTTTGATCAAAGATAGGAAGTATAGGAAGACGAATAAAGGGATTATTCAGAGAAAAAGTATGCAGTATACTTTAGCGGCCGGAACGCCACATCAAAGTGAAGATGAGGAAGAAAGTCCAATGAAGTTACCTTCGCCACCAATAAATATGGAAGAAGGCACAGAAGATTCTCCGCAGACACCAGTGAGAATCTCTTTACCCTCTCCGCAATATAGTACCGCCGCTCCTACTATTCTTTCTCCGCCTTTGACCAGGACCACCAAGAATGTTCAGCCAATCACCCCATCAACATCTCACCATCCCGCCCCTCTACGAACTCGTCTTGCCATGTCATCTATGATCTCCTACTTCAATGATCGTATCCTCACTCCCGAAATGATGCGCGCCATGATCATTCTTTACATAGGTCCTCATAATCGTCCCGACTTTTCAACTGATTATCTCTTATCTCCAATCCTAGCACCTGACTCCTTACTAGCTCAATTCCCAAAAACATATTTCATTACAGGAGAACGAGATCCACTGGTAGATGATACAGTTATTTTTGCTGGACGACTAAGGCGATGCCAAGGAGAGGATGCAGCGGAAGTTATGTTAATTCCAGGTATCAGCCATGGTTTCCTACAATTTGTAGGAATTTTCCCTGAAGGATGGAAATATGTTTTCCAATGTGGAAAATGGATACAAGAAATCTTCCATGATTCTGAACAAAGAGAAATCTCCGAAGCGAACGGAAAAGGAAAACATCACAGAAGAACTAGAACAGAAAGTTCGGGCGATGAAGATATGGGATTGGAAATGAGAATGAGTATAAGTGGGAAAGGCAAGGGTCCAGGTGATATGAATGGGAATGGGGAGGTTAGGAGGAGAAAGGAGAAACTTTTGAGAGAAGAAATTGGGAGGGGTAGTGGAGAAAGAGGAAGAACGAGATTAAGAGGGGGGCTCAAGAGACAGAAGAGTATGGTTAGTTTGGCTAGTGAGGATGATCTTTTGGGGAGGAGAATGTTAGGGTTGGTTGGAGGGTTGACGGGGAGGGGTGATGATGGTGGGGCTGATGATTGATGGTGTGGTATGGGTATGAGGATACTCGACTTCTTGATTGGGAGTTGTATATTTGGTATCGCGGGGATCCATGGATTTCAATATATGAAATATTACAAACACAGTTGATGCACATACGAGTACTTGGTATGAGTACTTGGTATGAGTGCAAGATCAGAACTCTTGAATTGATGCTTAGAGTGTGAAATGGGTAGTTGATTAGTGTCGATGGAGCTTCGAAGCTAGAATTGGAAATCATAATAGCTTCATCGATTAATAAGTTGCTCTGAGTTAAACATAATAGTAGTAGCGAATACGATGGCTATCTAGAAGGTTCATGGGGATAAACTACGTGATGGTTGATTTACTGTGTACTTGGAAGGCTGTGTGAGGGCTAATGATTTTGATGGATTGGGGGTCTCGGACTGCGTTTTTTATATGATGTAGATTCGGTTATATATGGGTGGGTATCGATAGGTTGATGATATGTTGGGCATGGGAGGAAAGGTGGAGTTATGGAGGGGTGAGGGGTGAGGGGTGAAGGTGATGTGGGATTTGATGATTGGAGTCTGGGGAGTGTGGGTTTATATTGTATATGGTGTATAGTATATAGTTCACGGTGTATGGTTCATGGCGTAGGTATATGAAAAATGCAAACGTAAACGCAGATATACCACAACACAACACAACACAACATGCACACAACAATCCAATCGACCATTTTGCAAGAGAGCTAGAAATTGAATTCCATCTACAGTATCCATATCCAGCATCACTCCCATCCTATTCCATCCCATCCCATCCCATCCCACCCCATTCCCAAACTAAAAGCTTTTTATCATAACATTACACGTCGCATCACATACCACCAACCCACCAACCGACCAACCACCAGGCACCTAATTACAAGAAAAGAAGAAAAGAAAAGAAAAGGTATATCCATGGATCTATCTCCCCGAGAATCATCCTGCTCATCTGGTGGAAAGAACAATCTGGTGGAAGAAAGAAACATCTCTCGTCTCGTCTCGTCTCATCTCATCGCAATGAATCTCGTACGACTAACCTCATCTCGTGAATAGGATTATGGAAATGAATGAATGAATGAATGGGAAATGGCGAAAAATAAAGTATCATCAGTAAACTCCTCCCTACTCCTCCCTTCCGATAACTCCGGATTGTTTGTGTTTGTTTAGTACAGGTATGCTGCAATCCTTTGGTGCCCTGAATTTGGCGGGTATAGTCGAGGGCTTTGGATTGCGTAGTGGATATGTACCGCTTGCACTTGTGCTTGCACTTGCTTCTCTCTTGATCAATCTATCCACACATTTTGTGTTTATTTATCAAATCATCGCTTGCTCGCTCGCTCGCATCGTCTGGTATAAACTTAAGCCGCACTCTCCGCACTCTCCGCACTAATCTCACTCTTCCCACTCCTCGCCCTCGCCGTACTCGCTCGTCCCTCCCCCGCACTCGTAAACGCATCGCGGGATTTCCGATCCGCCACTACCACCTTCTGCGCCAAGGCATCCCGGATATCCTTCTCATCTCTGTGTCGCCACATTCTCACGCCGGAATTGCTCAGGGGCCAGAGTACCTTGTTCTCCTTCATCAATTCCTCCTCCGTATCCCCGTAGACGCGTTCCGCGCGTCCGTAGACGATCTCGTCCCATGATGGTGCGCGGGTGGAGGTCAAGATGTCGAAATCGCGGGCGAGCTCGGCGCAGTAGTGGTCGAGTGGGAGATCGTTGACGTCGTTTCCGAAGGGGTTTTCCAGCTCGTTTCCAATGGCCATTAAACCGACGATGATGTAGGCAGCGGCGATGGTACCGGGAATCGCGACCCAGCCTAGGGGATCGAAGAGTTGGAAGGGGAGGAGGTAGACGTAGAGGTATACGATTTGGGAGATGAGGATGTTGTAGCCGGCGGGGAGAGGGGTTTGGAGGACGCGCTCGGCGGCGGCGGAACAGTCGGTTAGGGCGTTGATGCACGCGAGGATTTGACTGAAGACGATGGTAGAATCGAGGGTTCCGTTGCGGATGGTTCCGTCGACGTATGCGTTTAGGTAGGTAAGGATTTCATTGGGGAGGTTTCCGACTGGCTTGCTGGATCTCTTGATGGCTTTTCTGGGGTTACTGGCTGCGAAGCTCAAGCCCAGATATTCTCCAGCGCGTTTCCATGGGGTTCTCTTCTTCTCAATGAGGACTTCGGGGGTACTGGCCGATTGGGCGTAGGTGTTTAAATGATGGGTTAGAGCGGAGATATCGGCATAGTGGGCGTAGGGTTCGAAACGAAGTTTGTGTTTGAGGGCTATGGCGAAGGTGAGGACGAGGTTGATCCCGGTGACTTTGGCGAGGAGATCTTCTTTTCCAATGTCACCTTCGCGCTCTTGGATGTTGACCCAGATGAATCGGGAGAGATTTCGGGATTGGACGGATAGGGCTGCCCATGCTTTACGACCATCCGAGTAACTAGGGTTTTGTCAGTTTGAATGCCCCCTAGGTATGTATATTATGCAGAGAATAGGGATGCGAGAGACAAACCGTTCATAAGCAGTAGTGCTCTTAAAACTCAATGCCAAAGAAATGACGAAACCGAGAACCGTCAAGAGTACTGTGTTGACGGCCAATTTTGTTCCTGAGAATTTAGAAACACATGTGATTGCTGTAGACCAGCATGCAACCCAGAAAAGAGGTACAATCATTCGGGGAAGAACTGATCCATGAAGTCGCATAAAATATGGAAGTTTAGAATGAGCATCGAGATCTCTTGGACCGACCTAGAGTGAAAGGGTTATGTTAGTCATTTTGTTCGATGTGTGTGTAGATTTTGTGAAAGTTCTGCTTCCATTCTCGAGAGGGTTCTCGTTTGAAGTGATGGATGGTAGTGGCCACAGGAGCCAAAACTCGAAGAAAAGACCAAAAGAGAGCCAAAAGACATACAAAATAATCATCAAGATTCAAATCATGTTTGCTTCCCCTATTTCTCCCTGAGAAACTATTCGGTGTCGTCGCTCCACTGGCATGTACTTCGATTCCACCCTTAGACCTCATCGTGCTCTCTCGACTGGGAGTATTCTTCTCCTGATTTTGATGAGACACAGTATGATTGTGATGGACGTTGGAATGAGGAAGAGTTGAAGTTAAAGTGTCATGACCACCATCATCGGCCATGATGACGGTTTTGTGGAATTGTTTGGGTCTGGAAAAGGAGTCTAGGGTGTGAGTCTAGATTGAAGGGATTGATTGCATTAAGGTGGTGGGTACGAATGGGTATGAATGGGTATGGATTTATTGTGGGTGCGAAGCTGTAAAGGGTTGTCGAATCTCGAATGGATTCATGCGTGATGAATCTGATGATTGAACTGAATCACTTCTTCGTCTTCGATATATGCCTGGATATTTGATATAGCAGGTTACTCGTTTCAAATGGAAGAAAATCTTAGTCAAACGAGAGTTATAGAAGGTTGTTAAGATGGTAAAGTAAATGAGGGTTGAATATAAGAAGAAAAACTGGATCTATTCTTCCTCGAGTAAAGATTCTAGAATTCCGAATCCAAATGAGTGAATGATGAAAAAGTTGGATGGTTGGATTTAAAAAAAGAAATCTGGAGCTTTTTTTTTTCCGGTTTTGGTTTGAAACCCCTGAGGCTGAGACCTATGATATAACCCCTCCTAGTTTAAAATACATATCCGATGGATATACCAGGTGCCCAGGTGAGCCTTGACACAATTAAGTTTAGGTTGGTGGAGATATATTCCCATCCATGTTGAACATGTTCCCCCCTGGTTCTTAAAGATCCCCCAGGGCCATATGATTTTGATAGCTGGACTCTGGACTCTGGAGGTATGAATTTGTAAGACTCATTTCCTTATTTGGCAACTGGGGGCGAATCTCGATTAAGTCAATGATTAAGTGAATACGATGAAGATAAAGTTTCTTAAATTTTCCTTTACCACCTATCTCAATGTTGTGTTACGGCGTCGTTACAAAATCTGCACACACAAGTAGATACTAGAATAGCTTGAATGCTATCTCTTCAATGATAGGTGTACCTGACTGGTCCTGACAAGCCTAAAGACGCCTCGATTTTCACATTCTGCACACCAACAGCCTCTTTCAAGGATTAATTACGCCATGAACCCTTCTTCTTTTTCTTTTTTAGTTTCAGTTTGGAGCATTTGTCATTTCTCTATAAGCCACCATGACCTACCACTCACTGCTAAGTACAAACTATTCATCAAAAAACCGTTCGTGATAGGGGCTGAGTAATTTAGTTAGACACCGGTATATATTTATTACTCACGGGTCGGGCCACTCTTAGATTATCCACGTATTGATTGCTTGGAACTTGGAACTTACCCCTTTTTCGTTAATTTTTTCAACAGTTTTTTCGCTTTAAGCCTTATGAATGGATGATGAATATGCATAATGAGGTATAAATAACTAATTTATTGAAGTGACTGCAGTGTTCTTCAAATAGTTTCAGCCTAACCCTAACGTCTTCATTCTGTATTTTATTGTAGTTGATATGTATGTAGTACGGTATCAAATGCCATGACAGCTGTCAAATATAAGATGAATCAAACTGTTTCTTTCATCGAAGCATACGACCACCATCACCATCACCATCGCCATCATCATCATCATTATCATAACTTCCATATTCCATATCTTTCTTTTCTTTCTTCCTTCACATGTTATCTACGTCGCAAGTTTGACTGCGAATCCCGTTACAAGGATCTTCAAAAATTGTAACCATGGTCCGTTTCATCTCGTATTCCCCGGTCAGAGAACTTAGCCAGAAATGGTGTTTGATCTCCACTCTAAACGGGATCCAATCAATTTACGAATTATATTTCACTCATGTGGTGGGAGATCGGCAATTGATATTCTGGAAGTCTTTTGGATTGAGAAAGTTGAGTGAGATTGCCGATGTTTGAACTTTAAACGAGCGGGGAAACCTTCCAGACTTCCAGTAGCTGAAAAGTTCTTGCAGGAAAAGAATGCAGTTCATATGAATCATATCCCTTAAAGGAATTGTACGCCGTGTGGCGAATTACTTCATCTCCAATTCCAACGGGATGATGAATGGTTATCAAATCGTTACCGGTAATCTTCCACTTCATCCCATGATTACTACCATTTAATTACGGCCCTCGGTCGATTTACCATTTCTTGACGTCAAGCCCGATCCAACATATGACCTTAAGTTTACAAAGTACACTCACTCCACCGACACGAACAATCATCTCAAGTTCTCAACCTACAGTAAATTGCTTCCACCTTCCACCTTCCACCTTCCACACTGCACACACACACACACACACACACACACACACACACACAGTCTAGAATTTTCCAATCTTCTTCCACTTCCACCTCTACAAACTGGAAGGGAAGATTCTTCGCTTTCCATCGCGGGGTCTCCGGATTGGGCTTCTCCGGACTCTCTCTTCTCTTTCCACTTTTCACGCGAGGCCCGGGGGATGATGGTTTGAGCGCCAAGATAATTCGTTTTTCCCCCCTTTGGTCGTTTGGTGGTTTGTGTTGCGAGATTTAAAATCTGGTCAGTGTTATTAATATCTTAGACATCTAATCTCGCAACCCTCCTCGATTTTTATCAATCGTTCACCGGTACTCTATTAAAGTTTCCTTGGCCAATCGATGGATGAGCTTTCTTTTTCTTCTTCGTCTTCTTTTCTGTAGATTTTAAGGTTAAGCTTGATATTGCTAAAGTCTTGTCCTCTGGTCAGAAGTAAGAAAGTAAGTGCTTACAAAACTTATCACCCCAGTTCTCGCTCCTGAGAAATAAAAAAGGTCGGCAGGAAGTTTTGTCTCACTTCATCTCACCACTCTTCCTGTCAGTTTTATATGCCGCATTTTTGTGGAGGTTGTGCCGTATTACTACGTTTAAGTAGACGTTATGTTCTCCTGAATTTTGTTTGCGGTGTGTATTATATGTATCGTCGGGTTTAGATTTGAGTTTGGGGTCTGTTCCTCTTCCCCCTTTACTGAGGTTCGCGTTATTTCCAACCGACTAATGACAAGCTAGTTGCGGCTGAAAATCTAAAATTATACGCGTGAATAATGCGCTTTTTCCCTTCATATCTAATTGATGTTGGAATAATACAAAGAGTTTGGAGAAATTAGTAAATACAGGTTACACATCGCCACCACCACGTACAAAGTTTCGCAATACCCTCCCCTCATGATCAAACCGTTAATACACTAGTGTGTAGCTACAGGGTTCTTTGGCTCATCATGATTCATGTAAGTGTACTGGTTCGTTTCCCATTGCATATCTACGATATATTTCTTTATTTTTGGGAACTTTGCCTCATGTCGTCGCTAGAGTAGAAGAGGAGGAGAAAGAGCTAGTTGAGCAAAATCAAATCTTCTGATATGCTATAAAGTCAACCCCCATGAGCATCTTGCTGTTTTCATTTCCCATCCTTCAATTGGAAGTTGGAGAGAATATCACAAATCTACCTCATTACAATCTACCTGTGAGGTAAGGTAAGGCTGCACAATGGATTCTGCTGAATGCTATATTGGGGTGAATGGGTGAGTTTCGTGACAAATCTTTCGATGTATGAGCGCGCGCTGTGACTTTTTTT